>BSDZ01000021.1:1800000-2165000 GCA_030268105.1 Volvox africanus | reverse complement strand
TCCTAATCCGGATCAAATGTATGGAAGAGCAGATTAGAAGAGCAGACGAATTGAAGAATTAAAAAACGCGGGAAAAAGTGATGAAACAGTTGAAAGTTTTGTTAAAACCACACCTTATCTTAAGGATATTTAGACCATAAGACCCAAGAGAGCGGCCAAATCTCCCGGTCAAGATTTGAAACTTACTTTGAGCCGCAGCGGGTGATCGGGGTGGAGGCGGATGGTGCTGGTGGCCTTAATCCAGTTGTAGCATGCGGCCTGGGGTTGGAGATGATGTAGCAATTGCGGGGAATGGGGAGTGGGGACGAGACCCCGCCCCAGGCACCAACGGAAAGCAGCAACCCGCCGTGGCAGAGCAAGCACCCATCCGCAAAAGCTGTGATACAGAAAGTTGCACGCTGCCTCCTTTCTGGATGATCTCAGCAGCACGCTCGCAACGCAGCCCGAGTCCCCCCCGTGCACATCGCTCCCCTTCCTGGATGTGCTGTTGAACGCAGCCTAGCGTGCAGTCTTCATGCGTGCAGCTGTGCAGCCAGGCAATGGCGTACCCACATGTGGCACGTCCTAAAATGAACTCGCCGGCCCTCCGGCCCTCCGGCCCTCCGGTCCTCCGGTCCTCCAGGGGACATGACCAATCGCGGCTGTCCATCCCGATACCCCAGTGGCGCCCTCGTTTTGCTCTTCACTAGCCCTCAACCGCACCACGCTTGCCTGGTAGGGCGTCATGGCCGTCTTGACAACCACTGGCACCTTAGGAGGCAGCTTGCCCTCCACGTCAGCCACCTGCACCCAAATCCGTGGCATGGTGACTTTGGATTTAGGGGGCAGGGATGGCTCAAATGGCCAAGTAAGCAGCCAACATAGCTCGCTTCGTGTCAAGACTAGTACATTAGTGCATAATGCCTAATTACACTCAGCTTTCATGACAATACAAGTCAAGGAAACAATGAACCCTTCCTTTGCTTCCTCCTTGCAACGTGGCAAGAATTGAGTTACTGTTCTGGAAGGTTCCGACGCAAGCCCCGCTCTGTAGTCTGGGGCAAACCTCAGCAGCTGAACATACAATACAACTCAGATACAGGTTCAGGTATGAAACGCACTAAGCAATTCGAAAGCAATCCATACTTTATTAGATCGATAACCCCAAGAGCACCACCTAACAGCTAATTGGAACATCACAATCGTTTTGTGTTAAATGCACAGCGCCTGTGACTGGAATCCTGTGACCCCCAAATACGATGTTTTCCATGAAGCCCCCACGAACTTGCATCCCCATGCAGTCCGGGGCAAGGCGGCTCAGCACTCGAGCAAGCTCTGCCGCACCTGGCGACGAAGCATAAAAGGCAACAAGATCTGGTGCAGTCGGTGCACAACCACCAGCTTCTTCTCTCGCGCCAACAGCTCACTCTCGCTGAGCCCGCCGGTCCCGTAGCCCTCGTCATCGTCACCCGCCTTGTCCAGCTGATCACCGAACCACGAGGCGAACTGCTTCTTGTCATCGAAGACCTGTCAGTCCGCGGGGTAACTGCTTGTTGTGATATCCAGAGGTGTAATATCCAGACGCCGGAGGAGAGATGATGGGGAGAGAAAAAGGAAGAGGGGAGAAGAGGAGAGGACGAAGGACGGACACCGCTCGCGGGGGACAGCATTCCCTTCACTCCCTACCTCCGGAAGCAGCAGGTTGAGCAGATTCCACAGCTCGCGCAGCTCATTTTGCAGGGGCGTGCCCGTAAGCAGCAGGCGATAGCCGCTTTTGAAGCGGTCCAGGTCGCGACTTAGCTGGCTCTCGCGCTCCTGAACGCGAACAACAACAGGGTGGTGCCGCGGGGACCAGCGAGCGGGGGGAGTTCACGAAAACCAGGTAGCGAGAGTCCGGCCCAGGCGAGAGGAGGGCCAACACTGGAGGCCACCTACCCACCCATATTCCAATCGTGAAATTTGCAGGGTTTGGCATGTATGTGCTTTTGGACCCTGAGGCGTCTCACACACTCTCTTTCTTTCTCTCTCATACACGCACGCACCTTGAGGCGTTGCGCCTCGTCGATGATGATGTAG
Source organism: Volvox africanus (assembly GCA_030268105.1). Taxonomy (NCBI): domain Eukaryota; kingdom Viridiplantae; phylum Chlorophyta; class Chlorophyceae; order Chlamydomonadales; family Volvocaceae; genus Volvox; species Volvox africanus. Next base: position 2,162,945 of record BSDZ01000021.1, on the reverse strand, counting down.
CGCCAGTCAATCTTGCAGAGCTTAGAGCGGTCGCGCATAATGAATTCGTAGGTCGTGACCAGCACGTTAAAGCGGCCGTGTGACACCTCCGCGGTGTACCTGAGCAGGCAGCGTCGTCAAGAGGTGACGTGGAGCGCCCTCATCTCAAAACACACAGAGATACGCAACATACATAAGCGGATGATGTGATGGAACCAAGAGACAGTAAGCGGGCGTCCCTGTTCGTCATAACCCACGAAAGACCGCATGGGTTTCGGAGCTTGCTAAACAACAGCCTGAGCCCACAACCTAACCACGTTGCCTAAACCCCGGCTCGGTGCCAAGCTGACACCTGTACTTCGCACGCGAAGGCCAACGCACACCACTGACCGGTCGCTCACCTAGCAGGTCTTTCCCAAAAATACAAGGACCAGGTAAAGACAAAGGGCTCCACCAGACAGGGCGCACATACGCACCGACGCGCCGAAGCACAGACACACCGACGAACATCAATGACACATACGCATCGAGGCACACTACGACGCAGGTTTCCACCACTACGTCGCGACACTCACTTTCGCGCTCGTTCGTCCCTGGAACCGACGTAGTACACGCAGCGCACTCCAGGCAGCCATTTGCTCAGCTCCGACTTCCAGTTCACCATGACAGCATTTGGCACGATGATGAGATGCGGCCCGAAGCAGTTCTTTCGCTCTATTAAGTAGGCGATCAGCGCCATGACCTGCGGCCCCCCACAACATGTGGAAATGAACATTAACCGTTGTCAACCTTCCAAGTGAAAGATTTACAGGAAGCGCTAAGGAAGGCATGCTACAACGGACCAAGACGCCGAAATGCTGAGGACGACCTGCCGAGAGGATGCTGGAACCCGCAGGGGAGGAAGGGGGAGAGACTTTCGGGTCGGGTTGGTGCCCCTTCCTCCCCGGGGACGAGATGATGAGAACGTAGGGTTCAAACCCCAAATCACTAGGTCCCATCATTTTATACGTAACAAGAGCGGACCGCAAAAGGTGTGGAGTAAAAGAATCAGAGAATCAAGCATATATTTTCTGCGCGGGATGCATGTGCACGTGTATGCATGTCGTTTGCGCAGCGGCGTGAGGCGGTGTGCGAGCGGGGGAATGCTGCACTGTCCCGCGCGCGCCCACCTGCACAGTCTTTCCCAGCCCCATCTCGTCCGCCAGGATGCCGTTGAGGTTGTTGTTGTACAATGACACCATCCAGCGCAGCCCCACCATCTGGTACTCGCGCAGCGTGGCGCCCGGCGGTGGCTGCAGCAGCTTCGGCACACACACCTCTTCGCTCACCGTGTGCGCCAGCTCCTGCAGCCGCGCTTGTGCGTCACCCGACATGGTGCGGCTGCGGCGCAATAGGTCCGATTCCGCCTTGTATTCCGCGGCAGCACGCTCGCCAATCACGCGAATCTACAACAGCGGTGGCGGCGGGAACAAGATGCTTGATTGCGCGGGAGGCCCGCTGGGATACATCTTGGGCGCGTAAACATGATGGATATCACGAAGGAACCTCTAAATGCCAAGGGCTAACATGTTAAAAAGGAGAGATAGAAGAATCCTAAGAACCCTGTTGCCTGGGGAAGGCCTAATCTAGCGCGTTAATGGCGTTTTGGCCTCACAGCACCCCGGGGCTGCACCCGCACTGATCCCTCCCGTTGGCTTCCAGGAGTTCCCAAATACACACACATACACAAGCGTGCCCACATGCACATACACACGCACGCACCTCGTCCTCCGTATGCCCCGCGCGGCGCGCCTCCTCCATTGCTTCGCGCACTACCACCTCGGTCTGCTGGTTGACTTTGGCCTGCAAAAGCAAAGGATGAAACGTAGTGCGATATGAACCTCAAAGCTGAAACATATTGTTATTACTAGGCGTCTCGAAGGCATTTAATTCATAATGTCCTCATCGACCCACAAAACACTATATGCGTACTTCCATGGCTCAAATTCGGAAAAGCTGAAATCGGGTTTCAGATCCTATGGGCCGGCCTGGTGCTACTTTTGGATCTCACGCGGGTGATTCGCATCACAGTGCACCATCACCCGGGGCCGACACTCCCCGCATGGCGCCGTAGCTCCCTAACCTTTATCCCCGCCCCCAGGTGGCGTGGGTTCAGAAAGTGCGGGTGCTAGACGAACGAGGCCCAAAGTGGCCTTAGAGCGCTCCTCACTCACCACCCACCCACCCACTTACCATTGCGACCTTGTGCGCCAGCTTATTGAGATATTCCTCCGTCTCGCTGAGGAACCGAGAAATCTCCTGGAAGTTGCTGTCCTGCGTCGTGACGCTGCCGGCCTGCAGGGCAACGGCGTGAGGGAGTATAAGAGACAGCAAGGGGGTGAGCGACGGGGCAAAGAGCGTAGTGCAGAGCGAGCGCACAGCAAAAGATCAATGTCCTCTTTAGGTATAGAAGGCGGGCACATTGCAGGCTCGGAGCGGTGTTTACGTGCCACTCAGTGCACTCGGAGCGCCTGCAGAGCCTACGGCAGCGAAAAAGAGGAGGAGCCTCAGTCGCACAGGAAAGGCAGGAGTTACGAAGGGCTAGTTAAAATCTTGGCAGAGCCAGTGAGAGGTGCGCTTCAACACAGCCCACCGCAGGCAGTGCTTCACGCCAGAGATGTGGCGGTAGAGATTCCGCCCCGTCCAGGGTGTGAAGGCCTCAGCCATATCTCACCTGCTGCAGCAGCGCCTGGTAAGCCTCAAGATCGTTGGCCTTGAGCGCCTCCATACGCCGCTCGTGGTCGTCGTCCTGCGTCACAAGAGGCAGGATTAGCGAAACAACGGGGCCCAGTCGCAGGCGCCCACGCACGAGGGGGTGTCAAGAAGATGGTTCTGAAATAAGCTGAGAGCAAACATGATAGCGACCCTAACAGGCACGCTATGCTACAGAATTCCGATAACGAGCGAGGATACGCTTGCAAAACCTTTCTACAGGGAACCATTTGCTTGCAGCATGACCCATGGGTCTGGAAAGCCAGCTTCACATAGAGAGATTCTCTGAGGTTGCGCAACGCAGCCCGTGTAAATAAACGTAACGCAAAAGCAGCAGTGTGGATGTTGAGCAACATAAAAAGGAAATGCGGGATTGCGGGACGCTCAACACTGCAGACGTGCGAGTCCAGGCCCGGACGCAGCCCCCAGTCCTTTCCTCACCATCTTCCTGTTGTGCGAGCGGCCCCAACGCTCGTGCACCTGCGTGCGGGCATACACACCAAGGACTTCGGTGCAAGCAGCGCTGGGATTGGCAGCGGTGTGTCATGCCCCCACACCTCCCAACTGGCGACATCTGTGCACAGCACAGTACATCACCCAACATACCCAATCCATTTTCCCATTCGAGCCTCCACGTATCATGCAGGCGCACAACAGGCCCACTCGAGGCGGCTAATAAGTGGTCTTGGGGAGGAAACCGCACTCAGAAGCAGGTTGTGATCTGAGTGGCTTTGCCACCCGTGCCAAAGCCACTGACCTTGAGCACACCCTTATTGCGCACGGAGCGCAATGCTGCCATCGCAGAGGCGCTCTCCTGAATCACGTTGCGCCACTGCAGCCGGCACAGCGCGGCACGGTCCGCAGACTCACGCTGCTGCCTCGCCAACACCGCGTAGGAGAGCTGCGACTTGGTAATGCTCGCGTCGCGAACAAACCTGTTCCCCGGCGCCAACACGGAGCAAGGGCGTCCTTTCAGCCTTGCCCTCCGCTGCAACGTGGTATGTGTGTCTGTGTGTGCGCGCGCGTGTGTGTTTGCTCCCCAGAGAAAATTAGGCGAGAAGCGGTCCGCTGCTCTAACACTTATCTTTCTCAGTAGCCACTAAGTGAGGCGCTAAGAAAGTAAGCATGTTTCGACAGCTTAAACCCAACTGTGAACCTAATAGGCGATTCGCATAGGCCTGTCATGCAGGGTAGGCGGATCCATGCAATGATGCGGCCTGCAATTTCCCTTGGATTATCCGAATTCCCTAAAATCAAATGATTCCATCCAACCCCCCTCCATAAGTCTATGCCAGGATGAAATGGAAGAAGATTTGGGGGATTACTAGAAGCACACGGAGGAACCTCACGAACAGCAAGGAGACCGGGAAAGAGATCTCGCCGTATGATTCACTTACTTTTTATACGGCCGCTCCTGCAAGTTCTTCAGCTCGTCCACCTCGCGTTCAATGGCTGCGCGCATCTTCACCTGCGCAGCAAATCAGCGCAATATGAGATGGAGTAAGGTGAAACTGCTGACACAGCTGGACGAAAGGCAGGAAGGGACCGAGGGGTTCCGCACGCTATTAGGCCGGATGCACTACAGCGGGTACAAGCTGCTAAGTTCCGTGGACGCCACCCCCGGCAACCGGGTGAGGACCCATTTAACAACGTAATTAAACAATGTGATACCTGCGTATCCAGCAGGCGCAGGCTGCGCAACTCCATCTGCAGGGCCCCGCGAGCTGGCCGTGGCAGCGGTGGCGGCGCCGCCACTGCTGAGGGAAACAGCGGCCCCGGCCCCTCCGCTGCAGCTGCCACGGCGTCCCCACCGGACACCCGCGGCCCTGCGTCAAAACCCGGTGCGAGACGGTCCTTGGCACGCAGCATCTCCAGCAGCTGGGCCACTCGGCGCTTCCGTTTCCGCACCAGGATCTTGTTATACTCCATCATCATGAGCCGGGTGACGTCCCACTGTATGACTGACGCCGAGGCCTCGTGGCTGCTGGCTGCTACCGCCTGGGCGGTTGCTGTTGCCAGTTTCGCTGCCTCAGCCGCTGCCATCATCGCCTGCTCGTTGGTCTGCCCCGACGCCAGAGCGGCGGCGAGGGCGTTAGTGGCGGCCGCAGTGGCGGCGGCGTGTGCTACAGCCGGCGGCACCTCCACCTCCGGCGGTTTCTCCAGCGTCACCAATGGGCCCTGCCAGCGATGAACCTCTTTTGCATCCTTTGGCGGCTCCAGCGGCGGGGCTAGAGCAAGCGCTGCAGCAGGTGCCGCCGCCGCAGCACGGCCGGCGGCTGCTTGCATCACAGACGCCGCGGCCGCTTGCTGCTGCTGCTGCTGCTGTTGCTGTTGCAGCTGCAATGCCGCCGCAGCAGCGGCCGCTACCGCGGCGGCTGTTGCCTGTTGCTGCGTCGCGGTCGCCGACTTCGCAGCCTCGTTGGCTGCCGCGGCAACGATTTTGCTTTGCGCCGCTAACAACTTCTTCGTGTTCTTCATGTTCAAAGGCGGCGGGTAGCAATCGCTCATAGTGCGCGCCCAAGTGGGATCCTGAACCACCGAGCCCTTCTTCAGCGCCTTAAAGGCCATGATTTGGGCCTTAAGGACCGTCAGCTGGTTCTCGGTAAAGCCCATAGCTGGAGTGGACGGCGGGCGACCTACAGGTCGAGGTAGTGGAGGTGATACTCTGCCGCCGCCATAAGCCGCGGCGACGGCAGCCGGGCTGATTGTCTGAAAGGGCCCCGAAAACGCCGACGCATTTCCTAGGCTTGGGATGGAAGAGGATTGCGCGGCAGCGTGCACTGGCTGCGGATGGTGTATAATGGACTGCTGTCCAACCTGAGAACCCAGTTGTGATTGCTGCGGCAAGGCCGCGGCGCCGACAAACTGCTGCTGTGGCTGACTGTTTACCGGCGCCGGGCGTTGCTGCTGCTGAAGCTGTGATTGCTGCTGCTGTTGTTGCGGTTGTTGCTGCTGCTGCATGCGCGATTGTTGGGCCTGCGCCTGCTGTACCGTGGAAATCTGGGAGTTTTGAAGGCCGTACGCAGTCTGTTGCTGTGGTGCTCCAAGTACTTGCTGCGGCTGCTGCAGTTGCATAGAGCCTATGGGCTGCTGGTGACCCATTTCCTGCTTCAGGAGAGGCTGCTGCTGCTGGGGCGGTAGAAATTGCCCCTGGTAAGTCTGGGTGGGACCTGGAGCCATGCTACCAGGCTGCTGCTGTTGCAGGGATTGTCCTCCATTCATCAGCTGCTGCGGCTGCATGTGCGACAAGGGCCCATTTCCCGCCAAGCCGTACGATGGCTGCTGAGAAGGCTGCATTTGCTGCATGCTTGGAAGCTGCTGCACCTGGGGCTGGCCATACTGTTGCTGCTGCACGTATCCGTGATTTTGCATGGTGCCGCCGCGGCCGGTGCTGCTTACGCAGCCCCGGGGGCTGGCGGCGGCACTAAGACGCACGGGATGGCCGACCGCTTAGCACAATGTATATTCCACCATACGCTGACGCGGTCACGGTCAACCGCAAGAGCGCGCGCCTCGCTGTGGATGGCAAGTGCACTGCTTCAAAGCTGGCTTGCGATGCCTGCGCGCGGCCACAGCTTGCCGCACGTCCGTAAGATTACGTCCCGTTAGACTTGATCGACCACGCGGCCTTTAGATTGTTTGCCCTTGGCAATCATATCGGTTATGTATGTCTTGCCTGTCTGCCAAGACAGCGCCTTTGTCCCGCCACAAGAGTAAGGCGGCAAAGCTGAGCACCTTTCAAGGTTCTTCCCTATCACTATGCAGATAATGTTATTAACTTCATCCTCTGTCGAGCGATCAATCGTAGTTCGCACGTACAAAGTGCAGGCACAAGGTTACAACTCAGGCTCGGACGTTCATCCTTACTACTTCTTGTATTTATAATAGTATTAATGAAGAAGAAAAGCAATGTTTTACTACACCATTAACTGGATCACAATAGTTGACGAAGTCATTTCACGATTCATTGCATGGAAATGCAACTCAGTTACCTTCATGCAAAAACCCACAAGTATTTAATATAAGTGCATTTTACATGAGAGATACTATTCGTCGTCAGTGTAGACCTGCATTACGAAGCTAAGCCTAGGGACGCGTCAAGTGGTGAACACTTCGAAGCCCTTGCACTGTAGTGAACATAATTCACTTGTCATAGCATCGTTTTTCGGGGCCTTTCGGCCCCGTAACACGAGGAGAAATGGCGAACGTGTAAGTCCCGCAGCCCATGTCTCACTCTGGCAACAAATGTTATGGCTTAAATTACGTTTTGGGTCAAATTATTTCACCATAATAATATAAGATGGTGCACAATTGTTTAATCAGCGTCTTGGTAACTGTTGTTGGGATCGCACCCGGCATGTTGCTGCTCCACGCAGCACGTACGATATCATGTGGCGGGAGGCCATGATGGAGCTTCTGGATCAGCTCGAAGCGGAAAACCCGGAAGACCCCACCTTGGCCCCCAAGGTACGCCCGGGGTTGTCCCTATGCGCCGCGGGAACTCAACGACCAGTTGTCTTGCACGAGGAAGACCTGACAGGAGCGCAGCGGGGGACGCCATGTTTTTCTTTAGCCTTTCGTGGCTTTGGTTTTGACCTTGGGGATGGGCCGCGTGCGCTTCCGTCCTGCCCATTCCCCCGGCCCCTCATCTGACCCTGGGACGCGGCAGCCTGTTGCTACGATGTGGGTCATGTTTGGGTGACGTCTCTCGTGCTCATATTCAGGATTGGTTCAATCATCTCTCATAGCATCCTTCTTATGGACGCCGCTGTAAATTCCCTTCCGACGCCATTGCTGCAGGACTTGTCCGAATGGGCGTGCATCTACATTAAGTACCTGCAGGTGATGCGAAAGCTGGAGACATCATATGATCAAATGGTGCATCCGCAGAAACGCCAGGTGCGGGCGCCCAGGGGATCTTGTTGGTGGCGATTCGGGGTCTGCGGCCTCGCGACAGGGCTACTTCCTTACGGGTTCTACTGTGCGCGATGAGGGCGGCCTCCAGCCGTCAGTTGTTGGAGCCCTTCTGAGAAGAACAGCGATAGACTGAACAGCTGCCTGGGGCTGACATGATATGGCATAAAGTATTTGTGATTATATCCTTGGAAAGGGTTAAGAAGGTAGCTTTCCTCAAACCCGATGCGGCTTGCGATAATGCAGTGCTGCCAATCCGATTTCTGCAAACACCAGCTCCTTCGCGTGAGGGGGAGCACTCTCATTGAAATACAACTTAACGCCACAACAGCCATCCCTCGGCATAGGAATACAGGCCACAGAAAGCCAACCCAGGCAGCTACAGAACTGCTTGCCCCCATGATTTTGCGGCGGAGAAGAGCAACAGGTTCTTGTGCTGTGCCTCGCATTGCGCTGGATGTGGTTTTGGAAGCGGGTCATGCGAGGCCTTGTGGGTGCTAAGGCACGAATGTACGATTGCACGAGGCAGGGGAATGCCTAAGACCAGGACATTCACGGTAGCGTCCTGGTCCTCCACTGGTCAACGTCTTATGCTACTTTTATGGCGCTGATCCGCTCCACCCATTGTTCTGAAAATGAGTATTTTTTTGTTCTCTTCCCTTCCTCGGGGGTATGCAGGATATGCGCAAGGCGTTGGAGGCGTGCATCGGCCGAATGCTTGAAATTCGCCACTGGATGGTGGGTCGAGCGATTGTGGGAGAGGGGGCCGGAGTGCACTGCTCGGGGCCGGGGTGCACGGCGGAGGAGGGAGAAGGGCATGGCGGGCGCAGGGAGTTGCTTTTGCAGGACAGATGAGGTTCTGCCTTGCAGGATGAACATGGGGGAGCCAACCCCAGGGATGGTTGACCCACTAAAGCAGGGCTTGAACCCGGGTATTTCCCGGGTATTTCCCGGGTGTATAACATGGAGGGGAAAGGGTCGCCACCTCGCACCTATCCCCGCCAATGCGCTGCGCTCTGGTGTCACAACCAGCACATCCAACTCAACGTATTCTCAGCACAGATCTTACCTGGCGACATAAGCCCTGGCTCTTGTATTTGGATTCGGATATTTGTATTCCTTCCTCGCCGTCGTGCCAGTCCACTGCGCATGCTGTTAGAAAGGAAAGCGCCCCGTCCTCGCGGTATTGCTTCTTTCTTCCTTCTCATTCTCTTTATACATGTATCGCTCATCTTAACACATGCATTATTGAATTACCTCAGGTAAAGCTAAATCGCGGCTTGGACTTCATAAACCTGGATGACATTTTGGTGGACTTGAAACTAGGCCCCGAGGTGTTGGAGGTGCGTGCGTGGGTGGGTGGGTGTTTATGCGCCAAAAGGAGATCTGCCAGCCCTCAGAGCTTTCTTGGTCCCTCGTCGCCTTGATCCGTTGCCAGTGTGCGCACAGATTGGGCTGAACGACAGGGAGGATGTCCTTTTCGTTGAGGAGGTACTTATGGGGCAGGGGCCTTCCCGCTTCCACATCCTCCGAAAGCTCTGCGCCCTGCCCTCTACGTGCACTTGTCGCCCGCAGGTTCCGGTTCCCAAGTACTTTATTGAGGACCGGGCAAAGGAGCTCGATGACCGCGACAAGTTCCTGGAGGTGTGCCTAGGAATGGGAGTGCAAGATGGTAGACTCAGGATGAGGAGAGCAGGTTTGGGATTCTATCGGACGGCGTCAGGAGCGTGACTCCAAGAGTAGGGACCGGGGGGGCGACCTGAGATAGGAGCTTAGGAAGCCACGATGGAAGTCGAGGGGACGCAGGAGGGATTAATCGAATCTTCACCGCGGGGGGGGAGGCCAAGAACACCACTTGATGGCTGTGTCCCCCGTCCGATGCGTTCCAAATTATGATCCAGCATTGCTCTTCGTGTATGCCGCGTTTCTATGCATGCGGGCCAGGTGCGCCAGTGGGCAGTTGCTGCTGCTGCACTGCCTTTCGACCCACATGCCGTCCATCGCTGCTGTCCGCCGAGGCGCGCCCACTCACATTTGCTTTCCCGCCCATTCTGCCCTCATTCTTTCTCGTTAACCCATATAAGGCTGATGGTTGTTTCTTTCCGCACCTGATGATGATATCCATTCGTGCACGGTTCACGGGTCCTGAAGTGTCCTTCACCGAACCTGTATCCTGTTTAGGCGCTCATTGAGAAGTATAACGTGAAGGGCCCCGCGGCGTCACCGATCATCCGCATTGGCGCGCCGTTGGGAGAGGACGAGGCCATCCTCATGATTCAGAAGAACGAGCGCGGACGACAGGTGAGGTTCGCCGGTGCGGAGAATCGAGCCGCGTGGTGCAGGGCGGTCGAGCACACGTCCAGTTGGGAGGTCCCAGAGACATAAATATATACGGATATGTACGTGTGCCTGCGTGTTTTTACACACATGTATATGGTTTAGGGTTTTATGGTTTATATATGTATTCTGATGAGCAGAGCGGGGGAGGTCTCTTTAGCGCCCTTGCCACCGTTGATGCGCTATTGCACACGAACATGCACCCGTAACCCATAACCGGTGATCTTTCTGTCCGGATTCTGTCCGGGCAAGGCACATGCACCTGGCGCAGCCAATGTTAGGCCCACCCAATTTTTGCACAAAGACGACACATTCTTACGCTCGTAACCACGCTGACACGACGTGGACTTCCGTTCGGGCTGCAGGCCCGCGAGCGCGCCCGCCTGGCTGCCATTGCCAAGCGGCAGCGCCAAATCGAGGACCGGCGCGTGCGGCTAGGTGTGACACTGAGCCACGACGAGGCGGCGCGTAAGATTCAGGCAGCCATTCGGGGCTGGCTTTGGCGGCGCCGCATCAAGAAGGAGTCCGATAAGGAGCTTATGTTCATAGGCATGAAGCCGAAGGTGTGAACGCGTGGAGGCCGTTCTGTGTGGGATGAACCTCGTAGGATGCTCGGGACATGGCCAGGGTGAGAGGGCCAGGGTCTGACGCGGCGGGCGTTAGGAAGCGGAAGCCAGCAGCAGGTATAGGATCTAATATCGGTGGAAACACGGCGTGGACAGCTAGCTTCAAGAGAACAAGCTCCTCGCGCGACCGTGTCATGCATCCTTCTCCCTGACGTCGCTGTCTCCATGCCCCACACTCTATCACACCTGCTTCGGTGCTCGGATCCATCCTCGGCCATGCGTTGCGAGTCACGACATTGCTAGGGTGGCTGTGTGGCTACGATGGGTGGAAGTTTGAAACCTTGCTTGAATGCACCATTTGCTTCCTGCTCCTGTCTGTCATACTCTCCGCCGCACCCGACTGTCTCCCCGGGGGGCCGTTTCTTTTTACGTATATGTGTGTATGTGTATGTGTGTGTGTATGTGCCCTAATCGGGCGTCTTCGTGATGCGTGCTAACGCAGCCGCGAGACGTCAAGCGGGACCCTCAGACGTCGGAGCAAAAGAACCTCATGCGCCGCAAGCGGGTGCAGCTGGAGCACGTTCGTGAGTACGATGAGGCCATCGTAACGCTGAAGGGCAAAGTGCGGGAGCTTGAGGGGCAGGACATGCGGGAGACCATACAGGACAAGGTTTGTGAGGGGAGCGGGATGCGGGGAGTTGGACGAGGAACAGGTTTCCCAATCGGGAGGAAACACTCCCGGGAGGCAAGGCAGAAGGCGGCTGCTGGGCTGCACTTCTTTAAGGATAGGTGGGCTGCTGGGGAGTTTTCAAAGAGTCCAACAGGAGATTCCGCATTTGAAAAATCGTGCCGTGTCTTGCTGTTCTGTGCCATGCCGTGCCGTATTGTGCGGTTTCCCCGGGCTTCCCCATCGGCACAGGTGAATGCCTGGTTCGTGGAGAAGCGCAACCCGCAGACTGGCGAGTACCCCGACTTCCCCGAGGCATCGGATGGCGGCTCGCGGGTCATCCTCAACCCGCCACCCCCAACCCTGGCGTCTATCCTTGAGGATGTTGGGGACGGCAAGGGCAAAAAGGACCCCAAGGTGAGCACCGTGGGCACGGGGCTTGGAGAGTGGACGCAGGTTTACTCCGAGATAGTGAGGCGGTGGAATAGGCAGGGAATCTGGGAGCGGGACTCTTCGACAACCGGGCCTCCCATCCGATTACATCCGCGCAAGCTCCTTGGTTTAGAGGCATATACCGCCGGGTGCAGGCTGCAGCTTTGGGCGCTACTAGAAGCGTAAGATACGCTGGAGCCTGACGAGATCGCTTACCTTGGACTAAATTTGTGACTTGTTTGTTTCCTGGGGTGGAGACGGAGGATGAAGGACGCAGTAGAGTCCCATGTTGCGATTCAGTCTCCGTTGCTGTTGCCTCAACACACCCGTCCTTCCATACACACCGCCCCGCCGGCACCCTCGGGACAATCTGGTCGAGTCCTGCACCACGACGTGCTCTTCTCTCCATTCCTGCCATATGTCGCTTACCTGAGAGCAGAAGGACGTGGCTAAGAAGAAGGACCCGAAAAAAGATGCCAAGAAGGATAAGAAGGACGACGGGGCGTCGGCTGCAGCAACGGAGCGCATTGGGGCGGTGTTCATTCCGGCCATTGAAGCGGCAGTGCAGGAGTTTGTGGCCAAGTGGCAGGTGATGCGGTGTGGATCTCGTATTGCGTCTGGGTGAAGCAATTGAGAAGGTTAATGCCTAGGTCAGACCTGGTGTGGGAGGCCGCGATTGGAGTACTGAACATCTCGACTTGGAAGCCAACTAGATGAAGCCGTTATTACTTGATGTGTGTGCTCAATGGCCACATCACCGCCATCACCATCACCACCACCATCACAGCAAACCACGGCCTTATCAACTGCCTCCCGTGTCCTCTTGCAGGACCGCGACGAGACGGGCAACTTCCACCAAAAGTACGACCAGGAGCTGGTCAAGGACGAGCTGCGGCCAATTGTATTTGAGGAGATCCGCTTACAGGTGGGGTGGGTGTTTGCTCTGGGGGCATGCCTGCCTGCCGCATTTGCAAAACTGGGATAACGGCAATTTTCTCCGTCGATTGGCCTGGGAGGTGAGCATCCGTTCTGATGCCCCTGCTCTGATCTGCCCTTTCCCTCCTGCTGCTTCCCCTCCTTTGCCTGCCGCCAGGTCGACGACGAGATGCGGGTCCTGCTGCAGAACTTAAAGGACCTCGTAGAGGCAGAGCGCGCTGCCAAGCTGGGCAAGAAGGGCAAGAAGAAAAAGAAGGGCAAGAAGAAAGGCAAAAAGAAGGGCAAGGGCAAGAAGGGCAAGAAAAAGAAGGACCCGACGGTGAGCAAATTAAAGGAGAGGAGAGAAAATCTTGCAACACTAACTCCTGCTGCGATTGCCGTATGCCGCGAACCAGCCTGCCCACGAGACCCCGTTACGCGTTCCCTTCTTTTTCACGCGCTTTCTATCAATCAAAGAAAAGCATGAAGTATAAAGCCATTGCTGCCAGATTCCCAGTGCCTACCAGCCCACCGGCGATTTGCCAGCACCACAACGGCGCATGCGCCAACTCCACGTACGCAGAAAGTATCTTCACGACTTCCTGCACACGCGTGCGTCTGCGTGCCGTAATAGATCTGCGCATACCAGCACCAGCACTGACTATTCAAACTGCCCCGCATGGCTTGGCTCCTCCTCCTCGTCCTAGCTTGCCTACGTCGTCATCCCGGATCCATCTTCTCACCGGGGGTCCCCCCTTCCCTTCTCAATTCTCATCGGACTTCCCGCAGGCGGACCGCTCAATCGAGTCGCTGTTTGCCGAGCTGGTGTCCAACGGCATTCTGCAGCAGTGCCCCCACGTTCATGTGCGGGACTACCTGGGCTCCTCATCCTTCATGGCCGCCACGTTGGAGAAGGCCAACATCATACCCGACCCCTCGATGGCGCAGGTAGTATTACGATACGGCCTGGAGGAATTTACCTGATACTACGGGTATGAGAAGCTCAGTCAACGGATTTAGTTTGGATCGAAGTCCGATTCAGATGTACGAGTTGCAAAGACTGAGGTTGGGCGAACAGAGTGACGTTTTGGGATGCATCCTAATCCGCCGTACGTTGTACCTCCATCTCCCGAACACTTCCCCGTCAATCGTTGATAACTCCATGAGCCGTCCGCCACCACCTGACGACAAGGCTGGCATGCGCATGATCGGCATGCACCCACTCAGCCAGCCGGTTCTTTCAGTAGAAGAGCCATGCAGGCCGCGGCCGTATCGACACACATATCTGTATCGGCACACCTCCTAACGGGCGTCCCAAGCTTTGGATGCGACGCATTATCATCAATTCTTATTGCTTCTATGCCGTCGTGGCCAAAGCCCGGTATTGAACGACGCCGGATAACTGGTTATTATCTTGGAGCGCAGGTACGACAAGCGCTGACGGAGTACTGCATCTTGCCGCTGGGCTCTCAGTTCATCCACGAGCGGTCGCCGTATATCAAGTCACTGTTGTTATACGGCGCCGAGAAGACGGGCAAAACGCTGATGGCGCAGGTATGGTCTGTTTGTGTTGTTTGCGCGCGTGTGTGTGTGTTTTTGTGGGCGTGGGTGGTGGGGGAGATGATGGGTTCTTCGGAACGGTGGCACAGTGGCCGTGGTTGTGGAGAGTTGTCATCAAGGTCAGCGATACGCGCACAGTGTCTCACGAGCACAAGAATTCATAAACAGTGATGCTTACTATCATTCCCTGGAAACTTAGCGCATAACAATACACGGTGTGGATTTATCCTTGTACGGTGTCTTTGTGGTCATGTTGCCTGATCAGGCCATTGCAAACCTGAGCGGCGCCAACTTCTTTGACATCTCGCCTCGCAACACGGACGGCAAATACCCGGGCAAGAACGTGGCTATGATGGTCCACATGGTCTTCAAGGTGGCCCGCACCATGGCGCCCTCCGTCATTTACATCGACGAGGCGGAGAAGGTGTTCCTGACCGATAAGAAGAAGCTGCGCGAGTTTGGCAGCCAGGTGCGACGCGGTATGGCATGTTCGCGGTTCGGGCCGGAAGGGGCCGTCCCGAACAGTGACATGACCGGAGCGGCTGCTGCTCCGCGGCCTGCGGCGTTCTGCTGCTCCCGCTTCATCTCGCTGCCCCAACTCTGCATACTCCGCCCTGACAACCCTGACCATCCTGACTTAAACCTTTGAGTTGAATGCTGTCCATTGATTCACTCAATTTCCCTTAACTCCGCCCTCGTATCTATTCCGCCTCATAGCGCCACATTAACCGCTGGACTCGCTATACCATTTCGTTTTGCTGCTTCCAGTTTCCTTCTCTCGTTTTCATTTCCCCCAATTCCCTATGCTTGGTTCTTACCATCCGATTCCAATCACTGTCACAAATGTGCGTTTCCAACTTCCAACTTCTTCGCCGATAGTTCATATCCAAACTTAAGCCCACTGTCCGGTGGATCCTCAGGAGCCATTCAGCCGTATCAAGAAGGAGCTGCTGAAGGAGGTCAAAGGCCTCTCGACCGGAGAGCGGGTGCTGGTGCTGGGCAACAGTCGGGAGCCCTACATGTGCGTCAAGAAGGACGAGCGCGCCTTCATGGGCTTCTGGTCCAAACATATCTTCATGCCACTTCCCGACTACGCCTCGCGTCGGGTGGTGTGGCCAGGCCTCTTTGAACGACACCAGGTGGGGATTGCGCCAGGTTTAGTTAAGCGTCGGGCCTTGAGAGTGGAGCGCACAGGTGATGTGGGGTAGGGCATGGGCAGATTTGAGGAGGGGTTTTCTTCAAGATGACAAGGCTTGTGAGATATGAGTTTTTCACTCGACGGAGGATCGAATCGTTTCTATTGTTCCGGTGGTAACTCCAACAGGCTGCGGCCCCCGGAGCTGCACTGCTGAGCTCCGGCACATTAGCGATATGGGTATTCCTCATGCATGGGCGTTAGGTCCGTCCCTGCTATGCACTCCCCCTCCCCGGCAGCCCTTCCGCCGGCAGTCTGTGGCACCCTGTTGCTATGGTACTGGTGGTCACCGACCTGCTGTCCTGCTGTCGGTGCGCTTCACCCATCGAACCCCCCAAGAGCCTCAGCCCTGTCCTCTGCGTTTCAGGGCCGTCTGACGTACGAGTTCGACCTAAGCACCCTGGCGCACATCAGCGACGGGTACTCTGCCGGGCAGCTCGATATGGTGGTGCATTCGCTGCTCACCAAACGCCGCATTGAGCGGCTGCGTATCGCACCCGTCGACATCCCCGAAGTGTTGCAGTGGATGTGCAAGGTGAGGCTGCGGCGCGAATGCGCGAGCGGACCCAAGTGGAAGGATGATTTTGCTGAATGGCTCATGGCAGGCTTCCTTGGCAGCGGCCTGCGGGGGTAATGCTTAAGTGTAGCTGGGACGGATAAACACCATAGCCAAATTAGCACCCTAGCCATATTAGTACCCCAAATTAACCCAAACTTAATTTGCATCGTGCGTCTCCTGTAACTACACGCAACAATTAACAGCCGCACACCTCCCCACATGTAGGGCTTCCGGGTGAGCAATAGGTTTCCGCCGCAGCCTCCCTGACGGCCATCCATTGAGCTCATCACAATTTGCTCATCTTCGTACCTCATATGCGTTTTTCCGCTGGCGCCTACTACCACAGGTTGAGCCCATCAGCAAGGAGATGGACGAGGCGCTGCGGCGCTTTATGGACAAGACACCAGCCATGGCTGTTCTCAAGGTACACGGTGTTACGCTGCTTTCTTTGCACTACCACGTTTAGACCTATACCTGTTACCCCGTGACTCAAGGATTATGCTCCATTTAGGACTTCAGAGTGGGCTGTGTGCTTTGTCAGCCACGTCTGCATAAACAGGGCTCTGGCCTATTTCTCACCTTGCATCAAGTTACCCGTGATCGGGAGCTCGGGAGCTCGCTGTTCGCACCGTTTTGTTGTTGCACCGCTTGTCGCTGTGCCAGAAGGACAAGCGGACATCTGTGGATGGTTGGGCGGTATACGAGTTCTATTACCGTAGCTTCAAAATGCAATTCCGAATGACTCCTCCCTTTTGAGGTGGTTTTTGCAGCTCTAATGCCACGATGCACCACCGCACACCTGGCCCCCTCCCTTGCCCCGTGTGCTCTACCGAGATCTGCTTTCCCTCTGCGCTGCGATGCTATGTGGATACTGTGTGGCGCAGGGAGGCGGAAAGCCAGGCTCCGCCGGCAAGAAGGGCGGCAAGAAAAAGGGCGCTGGCGGCAAGAAGAAGAAGTAGAAGGTAGGAAGTCGCCATATATGTTGTCGCTGCAATACCCAGAGGGTGGCTGGGACGCCTCCCAGCTGTACCGCAGCAGCAATCGTTAAGGCGCCCAGGCTAGCTGGCCGCTGGACAGCGACTGAGCAGCACACACATCTGGGGCAAGGACTTGGTGAAGGCTGCAACGACATGGTTTCGGCGCTGTACCAGGCCTGCTGGATCCATCTTGGACGGCATGATATTTCGCTTGGGGTGGCTTTATCAGGTTGTCCTCATCGGACGTTGCAGCGATTTTTCGAGCCGGCAGAGCTGGCAAGGCAGATGAGAGGTCCCTGGGTGCAGAGCAGTGCGGAGTATTTATGTGCGTTGTTGGCTGACGATAACAGATGTGGGCTCGCCGTGTGACGCGTGCAGCTCAACTATGGCTGTCGTTGAATGGACCACACGTTGAGACGACACGCGACGCAGCTGTACGCAATGACGGTGTAAGGGATTGAGACTAAGCGGGGATTTTTGGTGACTAGGATTTGTTTGCGGCCTGCGGTGTTAGCGCTTAAAATTGGAGCATGGCAGGCGGTGAGCAGTGGATGATGTCCACGGCCGTTGTGGATCTGGTGCAGTAGTGGATCCTGAATCCCCATCCGTCATGCACGGGGGACAGCCTCGAAATCATTTTCACATACCAGATACTTTTCGGCTCTCATGTTGACATACTAGCATGCTTAACACCTGATGACGCTGACGAGGGGTCTTACGACGGTGGGGCCCGCTTATTCACAGACGTGCGGTACTAGTAGCACAAACCTGTGCCGTTTAAATATAAGTGGCTGAGCGATGTATGTAGCCGCATGCAGCTGCCTCACTTTATAGATGTGCAAAGCAAGCTACATGGGACAGCAAGCAGCCAGAGCTCCTCAAGTTGAATCCTACCACATGCTAGGTCCCAAGACTCAAGCTGAAGCCAAAAGCCCAGGATAAAGGCTCCCCTGGGTAGAGTATGCTGTGTAGGCAAACCCTACGGTCAGGTGCTGTAATCTATGGTGGACTTCATGGTGGTGGTGGTGATAATAACGGCCGTGGTGGCGCCGGTGCCGGGGACTTCTCTCGAGAGATGCGTAGAGGCGAGGTGGCCACTCATTTCCGTCTCTCGTCTCCTGAGCCATATCCATCTCTGAGCAGTTCCTAAGGCACCCGAAACGGATGCACCCAGCCGTCCATATGCAGGGATTAGTGAGGACCAGCCGATGTAGGTTGTCCTGCATGTGCAGCGGCATTCGGGCGGAACGCGGATGGATAAGTCCCGCTGGTCGTGCACTGGCGCTACTTCCCATTATCCCTCTCCGGCCATTCAGGAACCGAAGACCAGTACGCTGATGCAAGCGCAATCCAACTTTATATCCCCTTCATCCTTACGCTGTTTTCGTCGTTATTTATTTTCCATTCATGCCGCCGCTGCAGCTGTCGTACCTGATCCGACTTGCTGCGCCCGGCCCGTCTTCTTCTGGACCTTGTTCAGCAATGCCGCTTTGAGCTCCGACCGCTCCCGTTCACTGCGGCGGAGCATCTCCGTGACCTACATGGCCACACCGTACCATGATACGACGTTACGACAATTACGACAATGCAATGTGCACGTTACGACAATTACGACAATGCTATGCGGTTTCGCGTGCAGCATGTTCCCAGGCAAACGGGATGCGCTCCCGAACAAGAAACAGACGCAGAAAACCCGTATTGGACGAGGTGGGAGACATGGAAACCGCGTCCGTCCCGCAGGAAAACGATTCAGAACTCCCTTGCGGGCTCCCTAGCCCAAGCTCCGGGCCCAGTTGGAACCTCCACTGTCTCACACGACTCCTTCAGGCCAGTTCACCCTCCTTCCTGGCCGCCTGACTCTCTCTGCCTCCGGCGCACTTACGTCCGTCACCACCCAGCTCTCTAGCTGCTTACGTCGGCTGGGAACTTGCGATAGCGGGTACAGCTCCTTGGTTTGTGTATCGTACATGCGGCGGCAGATGAAGCCTGGGAATAGCTTGGGAACTCTGTCCGCTGATGCAGGCGGTTTTCCGGCCTCTAGCGCAGGCACGTTCACGGTTACCGAATCCAGCTCCATGGATGGCAGCACCCAGACCTACACCGCCATCATATCAGGGACATCTCGCGACCTTAAAACCATTACTACGTGCCTACCACATCGTGCGAGAAGCTTGCTGGATGTCCAGCTGCAGCAACGCACCTACCCGACATAACCTACAGCCGCAGCTCCGCACACACCCCTCCTCCTATGAACACGGGGTCGGTGACAGTGTCTGTAGTTGTTTTCATCTCCCCTGCTACTCGGCCTATGGCCCTTTGATCGGCCTATCGGCCCTCTTTGTGTTCATTTCAGCAGAGCGCATATCGCTGTTGACAGTCTCCGCTGTTCAGACCCTAACCCTCACCTTAACAGGGTGCATTATTGTTCTGATGGAGACTTTGTCCATGTGGTTCGAGAAGAATATCTGGAATGTGGGAGAGCATAGGACTGCTTTCAGGGGCGTGTGGAAGGCACCGTGTGCTTGACCAGCGCCGAGCCCTACCGGCTGTCAAGGCGAACAGATATCAGAGCGACATCGGCGTGATACAGCCTGTGGGATCAGATAGCACAGCAGCAAACCGCCTGCGCTTCTCAATACATCGCTCGCCCATTCCATTCAGCCTTTGAATCGACCCACCTCCCGGTAACGCCCCGCGTCACCCCCGCGTGGCTGCTCCTTAAGACAGGCCTTACAGATGAGGAGGTCGTCCGGTATCTCACAAGGGTTGGGCACATCAGCGGTCCTGTAGAACCAGCATATCTCCACCGTGATGTCATCGTCCTCCTCCCACAGCTTTGGTGGCGAAGTTTAAGAGGAGAATGCGAGGTGGCAAATGATCATTTGATGGGAATCGGGAGATGAGGGACGTGGTTGAAGTAGAGAGGCGGCGGAAGATATGTCAGCGAGGAGTCATCATTCTGCGCCCGAGATGGCGGCACTCCCTCCAATAAGGGTAGCGCGATACAGGACACACGAGTGGGTCAGGTGGTCGGAGAAGTCACTCCCGGGGCGGCATGTCCCATAGGTAGATAGATAGATAGATAGATAGAGACACAGCAGCCCTACCCTCTGTCAGCTTCAGGAAAAATGAGATGCTCGGGTGATATAAGTCCGGTACTCTCGTGTTCCAAATACCCCCTTACATCATGAACGAACCCGAGGAATTTGTCCTTGCCGCCATCGGCTGTGGGGCGCATTAGGTATAGGCCAATAGGTTAAGACGTCGTGAGGCGGAGTACATAAATGGGTGGGAGGGGCTCCATGCGAAAAGAACACACCGGCACTTGTCTCCGGTTCCCTTGTTGTTATCCAGCATGGCAATCGGTGACAAGTGCCGGTCGTAAACGTGGTGGTCTTGCGGAATTCAAAGCCTTGATAAGAAGGTACAGAGTCAAGGCGTAAGAAAGGAAACAAATTTGAGGTCCTGAAAAAGGGAACGCCTTAACGTGTCCTGGTGATGGCGGTGGTACCTTGTGTGCGCAGAATTGCGCCCGCAGGCAGCACGCGGGGAGACGGAAGAGAAAGCGCATGACTTACAGTCAATAACGTCGTAGATATGGCCGACGTAACAATTTGAGGGATGTAAGTGGCTAAACAGAGGGGACAGTACAAATGGCAGGGGTGACAGGGAGCCTTCATTAACAGCGCTGGGGATTGCAGCCAGGCCTACCTTCAAGCATCAATGTTGAATAGCGCCCCACATAGAAGGTGCGGTTTCCCACAAAAGTGTTACTGACTCGGACGCCCTTTGGTTGGATCGGGTTAGGGAGAGCGGTATGGACAGGGACGCCCAGTAGGCAGCGGCAGGGCAGGTCAAGGCGTATACGTATGCGTGAGCACCGCTGGGAGATGGCAAGAGGGCCGTGATTAAGAAGCGAGCTCTAAAAAGTTCTGGACGCCCCTCAAAGCCAGATACCGCAGGAACAACGCTATGAGTTACGGTTGGCGCAAAACTGACCCCAGTTATGTCAGGGCACGCCCTATGCTATTCTTACCGTAATCTCTTTGGACGACGGATCGCGCTCTATTTCTAGATCATCTAAAAACTCTTCGTCCTCCTTGGCATCCTCGCTGTCATCATTGTCCTCATCGTCGGTGCTGGCTTCCTCTCGATCTTTAATATTTTGCTTCCCCATCTTAAATCTGACCTGCACTATCTTTTCCTAGCATGTAATTGCATGTGTCGCCCCGTCCGGCAGACAGCTGCTGAATTGAACTATTGCGTCAGGTTACAGTCATTTATAAGCAATCGTATACATGTCTCTTGCTTCTCGTAGGTAGTTGCTTCTTGCAGGTTCTCGTCATCAAATCACCAGCTGGCCACAGGACAGGAGAACATGGTAGAGGCATCCAAAGTCATCTATCGCCTGCCGTGCTTGGTTGATTAAGGTCCAGCACCTTCCGCGATTACTCGTTGTGACATTATAACAATTCGACTGATGTGTTGTATGTTATAATTTTGGCTGACATATTTTGTTGCCATCCCATGGACGCTTGGAGTCCGCCGTGCAAGGCACCAATACGACGCCACCAATACTGCAACACAGATCCCGATCGACACCCTCCTAAACCCCTCAGAACACCAGTTCATGCAGAAGACGGACTGGCGCAACAGCCGCTGCTGCTTCCCCGGTCAGGAAGCATGACCCTATGACCACCACGACGGAACCCTAAAAAACACTTCCAGCTGAAAATTCGGCTGCGAAAGCGCCAAGGCGCTCCTCATCCCCCCCGGGCGCCTCCATTGCATCGTCGTCGTCATCATTGAGGCCCGGCAGCTCGTAGCCTTCCAGTGAGGACGGGATGTCGTCGAGCGTCTGGGCCACCAGCGCAGACGCATAACGGGGGATATCAAGTTAATTAACCGTCCGGCCCGGAAGACATATAGGGCACAGAACTGGCAGGCGGTCAGTGAAAACCCTTGTGGACCGCTGCCAACGGCTAGTCGGAAATGCTGACCTTTTGATGAGGTTGGCTAAAAAGTGAGCATCTGAGCGACGCGACATCACGGCCATGCCGACGGCCACACGTGGTTTCTTGCCCCCGTGTTAAATCACAATTTTGCGAAAAACAAATATAGCAACGGGAACTCCACTAACGTACTGCAAAAGCAGTGGGTGTCATTCCGAGATTTCGGGTGTCATTCCGAGATCAGCCAAGGTCGCAGACAGGCAGGCAGAGGTTGCACTCTGAAGGGCCTCGCATCAACCGAATTTCCCTTACCACAGATCCTAACCCTGGACGCTATGGCTATGCCATAACTGCACGGAAAGGAATGATGTACATTGTTCATAATGGTCATGCACCACGCACGTCAATAACATGGGTTTATGGTGTACGAGCGACCCACCTGCATGATGCTGAGCGCTCTCATGCTGGAACCACTTAAGCCAGGGACCTCCACGCTGAGGACACTAGTCTCGGACCGGGTAATGGACACGCCGCGTACCAGCTCTGTAGGTCACCAAGGAAAGGGTCCGCACTCGTAGGGACACCATCGTAGGAGCAACAAAGACAAGGCTACCCGGTGACAGGGCGATGTCTCAAGAGGAGCATCGTGATGAGGAGCACCGAACACAGTGATAAGGGCCTCTTAGAGAACGTTTGCGGGTGCCCCAGTCAGCAAAGCGCTGATATTCGTGGTTCCCCCTATCACTCCCACCTGCTGCACGCCCATCAAATTCCGACCCGCAAATTACCCGCCTTCAAACTCTTCAACAGCAGGGTCCGGAGTCCAACCCCTAGCCCAGGCACCAAGCATCACCCCGTGTTCCGAACCTGGCTGTCTATCCAGGCCCCTTCCACCTCCATTCGTCGCACTCCACCCTCCCCATAACTCCCACCCCAGTAGCAGCTATTGCCTGTTGGCCCCGATACCGCCTAAAGCACCCGTTATAGCACCTCCGCGCTCCGCGCCGTGATAATCATAACACGTCGGTGTGCTGTCTTGGCGTTCCCCCCCACCCCTGCGTGTGCACTCCCATACCGCCGGCTCACCTCTCCGGCTCACGCTACTCTGCCGCGACAGGTGCCCCGATCCCTCGTGGCTCCTCTGGCCACGGCGATGCCATGAAGACAGCTCCGGAGCCACCGTATCGTACGCCTCGCCCGCTACTATCTCGCTGGTGCTGTCCTCCGTGCGCGGTGAAGGCATCTTTGCGCCTGTGCCTGCGCCGGAGCTGCTGGCCTCCATGCTCACGCCGCCGATGCCGCCGCTTGTGACGAAGTAGTGTTCACCACTGACCGAACCGCGCCCCGAAATGTGGCTGGACTGGGAGGTGCGGGAGGTGCGGCGCTGGAGGGGTGGAGGGTGCTGTTGTTGCTGCTGCTGAGCTGCGAGAGCACGCTCACGTTGCTCCTGTGTAGGCCGAGTTCAGGACGGAGGGTGTGTCAGCAGAAGCTGGCGGGTTATAGAGAGAGAGGGGAACATGGAGGCTGAATGGAAGTGCAGTCAGCAACTAAGGAGCTACACAGAACGACAAAATCTGGAGATGGGATTTGTTGCCGGTCTCTTCCAAATGCATTCATCATTTTTGCACAATGGACGGGGGGAAGGGTAACGGGCAGCTGAGATTGCTTGCTCAACCGCCGACGATTAGCTACGGGAAGGTCGTACAATGCTGCAGTACGATACAGCCAGGGACGTAACTGGGCGGACCACGACGCATCTGTAGGGCAGCCTGCCGCCTGATTACTGCTTGGTGCCTGGTGCAGTGCAAGAAAGGACGTGATGCCCATGACGCAGAAAACGATGTTGGACGTAGTACAGATATGTATATACATGCGGCTGCCCAGCTGTCTTGTATCATGTGAGTGACAGCAGAGGACAAAGGGTCCCAAGCAGCCAAAACAGGAGATTGGTTTTGGATTGTTGGGTTTGCGACCCTGTAGGGTTGAGAGAGGGAGACGGACAGGCTTGATGCCATGTCGCTTCGTGCTTCATGATGTAATGCGCAGTCCATGGCGCTCCGTGTCATCTCAGGGTTGCGGTTTCTTAACACTCGAGGTGACGTTGCGACGACCCGTCGACGTCCCCTGGCGTGGCGACCGTTTCTTACGTAGTTTATCGGCGCACCTGTAGCATGCGCATTTTTGCCTGCAAGACATCTTCTACGTTCATCGTCGGTCGTGACGGCAGGTGCAATTCCTCAGAGTGTTCCTCAGAGTGTTCCTCAGCTGGCGCTGGCGCTGTGGCGGACCCCCGAGGTGTGAAGCCGCTGACCATGACGAGACCGGGGATCACCGGCTTGGCGGGTGGCGGCGGCGGTGGCTCAACCGCTTCCGGGGGCTCATCAGCCAGGGGGGGAAATGCCCGAAGGTTCGAAGTCATGACAAGCCCTGGCGGGGGTAGATTAGGTTGTGCAGGGGCTGGCTCGGCGGATGGTGCCCCCCCATGCTGCCCTGGTCCGGCAGGCATCCCTGTCCTTGGAGCCGTGCCGTCACCAGTGCCATTGCTGTGGGGTATGTACGATGCGCCCTGTAGGGGTTGTTCTTGTTGTTGGTGGTGGTGCTGCTGCTGGGGTGGCGCCGCGGCACCGTGGCTAGTGGAGCGCGCGGAGACATAGGGCGGGTGTTGTTGCGGCTGCTGCGGCTGAGACAAGGACGAGGACTGGGAAATGTGTTCCGATGACTCCGATGTGGTCGGTGCATCCGCCACTTCCGTACCTGCTGGCACCGGCCCCCTTCCATCATTTGTGGTGTGCTGACGGGGAATTTGCTGCTGCTGCTGCACGGCTTGGACATTGAGGTTGTCATATGGATAAGGTTTTATGTCTTGGTATTGGTGCTCCTGTAGCTCCTGCTTCTGCGGCTGAGCCGGCGGATACCGGACCTGTTGGACATGTCGCTGGTGTTGTTGCTCCTGTTCCTGTAGCAGCGCCTGCTGGTGGTGCTGGTGCTGGAAGGGCGTCGGCCGGGAGAAATAGTGTTGCAACTGTTGTTGCTGCTGCTGCCGGTATATATGTTGATCTCGCTGCTGTTGCTGCTGGTAGGCAAGCATCTCTTGTTCCTCCTTGTCGGCCAGTTCCTGGTCCCGGGCATCATCCGCACTGAGAACAAACTGCGTCTGTGGCTTACTCTGTGTGCCTGGAGACGGCCTGCTGTGCATGACGTACGTCATGTACGGCAGCGGAGATTCATCAGAAGCACCTGGAAACAGCTCCCCAGCTGGCGGCACGTGCTGCTGCGGGAAGAAGGCCTCGTGTGGCATTGGGCTTCCAGGAGCATTAGGGCTGGCGCCTGCGCTGCCGCCGCTTCCGGCTACAGCAACATTCCGATTGCGAGCTTCCTGTGTACGGGATTGCCGGGCCTTTGGGTCAGCTCCAAGCCGAATAATCGGCATTCGCTTATTTTGGGAAGGCGAATGAGGCCGTTAGAATATACGCATATTTCTGTGATGCAAGCGCTCAGCTAGATTTGTCAAGTACTGTGCCACCCTCTACTTTTTCCTCTCACCTGCAGGACTGCCATTCGCTTCCGAAACGCGTCTTCCTGGCTGGCCATGATATCCTCCTGGCGGCGCAGCCGTTCCAACCTGCGACGTATTGTTGGGATGGGTGAAGGCTTACGACAATTGAGGTTGCGTGTTCCCATGCACGTGCTGGATCACACCTAACCGAGCGGAAGCCCAAACCAAGTGAGCAAGATTGGGGACCTTGCCTGACTCACTCCTGCGATCTCGAACCCTATCCAGCCAGGTTCACCACCCCTACCTCAGCCCCGGGATATCAAAACCCATAAGTTGTGGCCCAGCCCGCACCCACAGGCCGGTCGGACCTACCGCTCCAGGATGGGATCCCGTGGCGCTGCGGCGATAGGAAACTCCACGTTGGACATCGCCGGCGCCTCAACCGCTGATAATTGTCCACTAGCGCTCAATTGATATTGACCGGATTGCCGGTGCTGGTGGTTGTGCTGGTGGCCCTGGCTTAGGATGTGCGGGTGCTGGAGGGGTCCATGTACTCCAGCAGCGGCCAGGGGACCACCGGGGCCACCGCCGAGGGCGATGCCCAGGCTGAGAGCTGAGATGGTGGACGCGGCCCCGCCGGGGGGCTGCCGGCGTGTCGGGCTGACGGTGATGCTCCGGCGGCCTGGGCTGTCGGAGCCTGTGGTAGGGGCCCGAAGCAGCGGTCGCGAACGTATCACGTTTAGGCTATGGAAACTGAGAGTTTGGGCAGCTAACGTTTCCGAGGGTTGGGAGCGAGGCGGCAAAAAATGACTCTGGACTGGGATCGCAGCGGAGCGAGAAGTGTGCTAGCGCACCAAGGAGCAATCCGCACCATGCATGTGGTCGGTCGTGTTGGTTCGGGGCCTGCTGGCATGGGCTTATGGCAACGGACATAGGAGTCCTAGGCAGTGTGACGTTACAGGCTTAGATTCTAAAAAACGTAGCATACACGCACAAGATTGCTCACGTGCACCATGTAACCCGAGGAAACACGCTCAGGACTACAAGTGTAACTACTGACAGTCAGTATGGGACCCAACAGTGAACTGAACGGTAAATTTCCACAAACGCCTCGACGGGTGATACCACGGGTAAAAATGGTGGGTTGTGTCTATGATAACAATCGGTAAGCATATCATATCCATGAGACCGAATTGCTGTCAAGGCAACCTTCCCTGACAACGCACGTCCTCTGCCCAGCATATCACGATTCACGTGCTCTTAACGCAAAATAAGCCTAAGGCCCCGAAGGGGCTAGATAGCATCGATCCCACACATGAATCCCCCACTCACCGACACTGGCTGCCCCAACACTCACGGGCCGGCCCCCTGACGACTATCTCTCGCCTTTCGGAGCGCTGCAGACTGCAAACGCGGTCCTGGAGCCCCCAAAAGCGATCTCCCCCGCTATGGCCAGTGATCCCGAGGGAGTCACACCGCAGCAACAATAGATAGCAACGACGGACATGGCAATATTGCAATATGTTCCGACCGTACGACGGCCGCACTGGGGCACGACAGCAAACCGCACCTGCAACCAGATATCAACCCGCCTGCTGCCATCCCCTACGCGCAAGCACAGTCTTCCCAGTCTATTCCGCAACCTGTCGAATTGTTAAGCACACCCGACATAATCTACATTATACATTATACATATACCTCTTCTATGCAGAGCCTGCATTTCCGGCAAATTACCAAGAACATATCTCCTGCTAGGCCTCACTGCTACTTCATTGTCACGAAGTGGACAACACCCGCGAGAACAGATAACCGATATAATTTGCGCATTTGAGCCGCAGCCTGCCAACCTGGCAGTACCTTACCGTTTGCGCCACCATGCCCCATCCCCCATCCTGCGCCTTCATTCCTGCACTCCTGCACCTCACACGCGGCCCCAGGTCGAAACCGAACTCGAACCCAAGCCCGAGCCCAAGCCCATTGACCGGCCCTCACCCCTGGTCGGCGGCCGGCGCATCGCCGCCTGCAGCCTCAGCGACGCCAGCTCCTCCTTTGCCCGCAATAACGCATTCCGCACCTCCGACAGCTCCCGCTCCTGTTGGAACATCCGAAACTGGCCCTCCTCCAGGCTAGACAGGGCCGTGGCACGGGCCGCTACCGCCTAGAGCAGCGGAGAGCCACCACCGTTGCGGAGCGCGTGCGGGTAATAGTTGACGCGGAGCAGAAGGAAAAGGTAAAGGAAGGAAAGGGGGGTCCAAAATGGGTACCTTAAAGAGGTGACGATATTCGCTATTACACGCAGAGGCATAGCGTGGTGTGCAATATTCGAAATCGGAAAGGGAAGAGGCCTAAGCCAGCAACGCAAGCCTTCCTTTCAATGGGAACCAAGTGACTACAACAAAGATCCACACGTGCTCCTAGCCGCACCATCCCCTACAATGCAACGTACACGGAATGGTGAAAACGCGTTACAACGACGAAACCCTGCGTATCAGGAAAGGCACAAATTGCCGTGTAACGAGGCAGGGCTTTCAGACTGCGGGCTGGCTCTCGTGCGACTGCCCACCTCATCCAGCAGCGCCTCAACGCGTCTCAATTGTGTGCGCAGCGCCTCCGCCTCCGTGCCTAACGCCGCCAATGTCACCTGCAGCGACGCACGCTCCTGTAGGGTAGGAGGTCACGTGGGATCGCAGCAAAAACGGTGCAGGTGTTGTGTCATTTCAACAGGGCACTTTGCTGACGTCATATCGCTCGTGACAGTACCATGCCCATGACCGTGACTTGTCTGCTCGGAGCACGGCTCGTGGAGCACCTCAGGTCTCACGTGTGGATGCAGTCACGTCTGGCCCCTGTGAAATCCAGGATATGCCGTCATCCTTAGCTGCTTTTCAACTACCTGGCAGAGGAATGGCTCTGTGAGGATGAGGAAACAACACATAGTGTGCTAAGGTCGTGACTTATCGATTGCCGTGCTGAATCGTCATTCAGTATAAGGTTGCACGGGTGCCAACCCCAGCCTGGCTTACCTGCTGCAGCTCCGTGACCTGCGCAGATGCAGACGCGGCCTCCTCCTTGGCCCCCTCCAGCTGAGCCATGGCGTCGCGGATCTGGGAGCCGGTATTGCGTGAAACCATCGCCCCAGCCTGCTGAGAAAGAGTACAGGAACGGGAAAACCCAAAGGCGCTGAACCCGCCGTCTTGGGAACGGGCGCGGCCGGAGGATACCGGATGGGTTGGTTACCACAGAGTCGCAGGCAGCGCGCGACGGGACAAACAAAACTCAAACCAGACCTAAGTGTCAAATCCACGCATCCTAGAGACCTCCGTCCTTCCATTCAACCATAACGTGTCCACACCAAACGGAGTCCTGACCCATTCGAGTAAATGCCCAGTCTTTTGCCAGTTAAACGCCCACCAGGTCTGGGTGGCTGGAACTGGGAAGATGAGCAGCTAGACTAACTCAGCGTCTACAGCACTGGCCTTGAAGCCCCCGAGAACACTTACGTTGAGCATGTTCATAGCTCCGGCCGCGTTCTGCAGCATGGCCTCCGCGCCCTCGGCGGCCTGTACAACACGGCGACTAAGCTCCTCGCGCACCTGGTCCAGTTCCAGAGATAGCTTCTCTGCCTGTGAGGACAAATTTGTTTATCAGGCCCCGCACCAGCAACGTCCCCCCATCGTAACATTCCAAGATATAAAGGGTGTCGACCCCGCTCGGTATTCAGGGCTTGGGATCGGCAGTGCTCTTGCATAGTAAAAGCATATAATCCGGCTTTGTGCTATAGCCAAAGAACTAGCGATAGACTCCAGGGCATGCGTACTAGGAAGGAAACTGTGAATGTGGGCCGTATGATAAGTAAACCTTCCCGGACGCGCGTCATTCCACGCTCCCAAGCTGGTAATCGCAAGGCTCCATTACTTCAAGTGAACAGACCATCGCGCGGACACACCAGCGGCCCACGTACCTGCAGGCGGCACAGTTCTGCGTCGGCCGCATGGGCCGCCGCGCGCGCCTCCGCCTCCGCCCGCGCAGTCTCCACCGCGCGCAGCCGGTCATCCTTGGCGCGCGCCGCTGCCAGGTCGGCTATGGCTTCGGAGCGCAGCTCCTGCATGCGGGCACGGTCCATCTGCGGGCAAGCGAAAAGGTATATTCAACAGAGTAGCAGGATGGGTGGGCGCCTTTACCAGCAGCCGGCAGCATTCACAAGAAATGGCTTTGACATACGCCAAGACAAAGCCTCCTGCACAGCCCCACATAAACACCACCCCTTCAGGGGAGCTACTTAGGTCTCAGTCCATACACGGATATGCACAAATACGTAGGCCGACACACCTCCAGCTGCGCGCGCTGCTGCGCCAGGCCATTCTTCAGCTCCAGGTACTCTCGCTCCACGTCCTGCCTTGCCTCCACCTGCGCCTCCGCCACAGCCTCTGTCGCCTCCGCCAGTTTCTTCTCCGCTGCTGCTTCCCGCGCCGCCACTGCACGCTCGCGAAGCTCCAAAGACCGCTCCAGCTGCCTCAGTTGCTCCTGTGCCATGCGACAACCGTCCGTAGTGAGTCAGGGAAGGCTTCCATGAGCTCCTGAGGCGCCGCCCTTAGCTCTCTCCCGACTCCTCATTGCACAATGCAAGGATTAAACGCACGGCCTGACATCACGACATCCTGGCCATGTGGGAGTCAACGAGGGCTCCGCAACACAACCGTTGGTCTATTCTGTTCGGTAGGTCTGTCGCACCATCCAGTAGCGGACCGGGTCAATAATTCCAACCCCGGCGCAGATTCACACGAATAAACATACGCGTAGGGAAAAAGTAGCTGTGGTCCGCACCTGCCTCGAGTCCTGCTGCTGTTGGATTTCGATCTTCTGGTTGCGCAACCGCTCCTCTTCGCGCAGAATCCGCTGGCGGTGTTCGTAGGCAACGTTCTCCACGTCGCGCTGTAAGTGGGTAACGCAAGAAGAGGGAGACGAGGAAAGACAACACGTCGAGAATTGGCCTGAAGAAGTGCGGGTGGGCACAAGCAGTAATAATAACAGGGAGAACAGCACGATAATGAAACATAGCACGGCAGGATACTGCAGGGAGTAGGTAAGCAAGAAGGGCTAACCTAATTTAGAATGGCTGGGTGCGGTACCCTTTCAACATCGCTGTCAACAGTGCCAGCGGATCGTGATGTGGATGAAATGCTTAAGAGGTTATAGCCAAGTTTGGCACGCACGTGCCGAGCCTACAGGCATGGTCACCTGTCTGAACACGCCCCATTTCTCCTCCTCAAACCCCAGCAGCCCTGTGCTCGGCCCAGGCCGGCTTTGGGATAGCGGACCTGCTGCCGCCGAAGTTTGTCCATCATGTCCTCCTCCCTCTGCCGCAGCTTTGCCAGCCGCTCGCTGTGCAGGCGATCCAGCTCCAGGCGCTCAGCCTCCATGGCCCTTCGCGCTTTGGATGCTTCGTCTAGCCGGGCAGCTGCCACCTCCATCTCCCGGATGCGCTCAACCTGGAGGATGTGGAGCAAAGAACGCAGGACCCGAAGAATGTGACCGGAGCGGCAACAGATGCAGACCGCATAACGCATGGGTGTCATTGGCACGGCTTGGTACTTGTTTATGTGGAACAGCTTGGAGCATGTTATTCGATTGGATTGCTTTCGGATGCAGTGGTGCGTCTTCGCCTCCGAGTTGCGTCACCCTAACACTGCCCTGCGCGAAATTCCAGTGCGCTCAGGTGGAATCACATTTCCATCAGCAGGTCTTCCATGATCGGTGGATCACCAGGCAGACCATCTGGGATTGGAATCATGACCCGGATATGTCGATCGAACAAAAGACAGCTATTCAGTTTTATCTCGGCAGCACCGCCGCATTCAAATACATCGGCCCTCTGAGCCAGCACTTCAAGCCAACAGCGTCTGCATGCAGTGACCCGTCCCAGGAGCTACTGCCCGCCCATACGCCCCTCCCCCGCACGCACCTGGCGCGCCACTTCTACAGCCGCTTGCTCCTCGATCTCCTGGCGGTATAGCGCTAGCCGCTCCTCCAACCCTGCCCCTGGAGCCATCCGAGCCTCCCGCAGCCGTGACTGGTACTCGTTCTCCAGCTGCATCATGCGTACCTCCATTTGATATCTGGTCGCACGTTTTGAGGCCGCAACAGAGGGCCGCGAGTTGGAACGGATGCGTATGTACTGCCATAGCAAAAGTCCTTCAGTAGCGGCGCAGATTGAGAAGGTCCGAATCGTTCATATCCGGGCTGAATGGAAAATGATTTGCATATGATAGGGGAAGCTGCCAAGTACAAGGAACCTGTCGGATACAGGCTTGCGTGCATGCGCGTCCTTCAGGACCTAAACGCCACACCGGTTATTACGAACTGCAGCATACCGATCGTGTGCATCGTATGATAATAAGCCGCCATGACAATAAGTCGAGAATAACACGCACCATGGCTTGTGCAAAGCTGCGAACCTAACAGATGCTGCATGAAGCCGCACCTGTCACCGCCAATGGTTTGGGTGAAGGACTCCTTTCCTTTGGCCGCTAAGGCCTCAGAGATAGCGGAGAGGAGATTTAAGATTACGCAGGAGTCGGAGCCAGCTAGACGGCAGATGGGGGCGCGAAGGGAATGGGGAAGTCAATTAAACGACATCCTGGTGTGCAGCGAGTCGCAGTACAATGGTGCAGTACAGTGCATCACGATTTGAGTATTTTCAGCCTCAGCTTATATATTTGCCTAGATCTCTCAGTCGTCTCCTAAACGGAAACAAGAGAGCCATACGCTGGTGCCAGCTAGAGTGCCCACCATGAGCCTTGGACTTCATGTAGGATTGATAGAAGGACGTGTCACGGTCCACCTTAAGTACATCCATAACTTCGTCTTCTGTCAGCAAAGGGCGAGACTCAACCCCAGATTCCTCCTTGAACACCGAGAGTGAGTAGTGATATTGTACGGCTGCCAGATAGTCTGCGATCATGCTATTGACTGCATGGCGCTTAAGCCCCGGTTTGTCCCCCGGTGGCGGTCCCAGGTGAACAATCTGTCCTTTTTGGAGCTGAGACAGTAGTTGTGCTCGTAGTTGCGACTGCGCGCAGGAGCAATAACCTCTCGTGGCATGCCAGGCCGTGCAACGAGATTGCCAACGAGGTCTTGAAAAACTAATCCAAAGCTGTACATTCAACTTGCCTTGACCTGTCCTACAACACCAGTTGTCTGCAGTCGAGACAGCATCTTCTTCTTAAACTCCGCTTGGTCCAGCTGGCCCTCCCGTGCATCTGCACGCTCAGACATGGT
Source organism: Volvox africanus (assembly GCA_030268105.1). Lineage (NCBI taxonomy): Eukaryota > Viridiplantae > Chlorophyta > Chlorophyceae > Chlamydomonadales > Volvocaceae > Volvox > Volvox africanus. Next base: position 2,130,367 of record BSDZ01000021.1, on the reverse strand, counting down.
TCTATCTATCCTTTGAAATTTATTACAGTCACTGTAAGCGATAGATGGCAAGAAAATCGGCCTGTCAGCTGCAGTCAACCTCAATATGGTAAACCAACAGCCCGCATAGTGAAATGTCGTTCACCACTCCAAGCTACTGATTAAAGTTATTTCCAGGGGTCGATTTCCAATAATTATGGTATGCGGGAGTAGGTGTTCACGTCAAGAGTAGGTCAAGTTAAGGGGTATGGTCAGCCATGATGCCCCTGAATACTGTGAAAATATTTAGGATACTGCATATGCAAGTAACGGAAGGACTGGGCCAACCAGTGCAAGTTACTTTACATCGCCGTACGGAGACGATTCATAAGGCCAGCTGAAGTGAGCTGCAGCTTGGCCTCCCGGTCAAGTGTGGGGCTATATGTAGGACTTTACGATAATACGACTACGATCCTACGTATCCTAGGCTCCACATCGCATAATGATCTTTCCGAAAGTACGCATCGTGATTTTTTTGATTTTCGGTATACCACTAAACCTAGAGCACCATTATACATAGGGCACCACTCATCGTGGCGTCGACGCAAATTCGCCGAAGTTCCTGCAAGTTCACCTTTCTAAATAGAACGCTTGCGTATTTGTGCAGCAGTTAGGCATATTGCATTCTTATATTGATAAAATATTATAAGACTGTCTTTGTTCATGCAAAACATGTCACCCTGCTCGGCTACCGGGGTAAGGTAGTGGATATCCTTGCACAGCATTCCGAATAATAAAACGTATCCCGTGGGACGTTAAGAACGCCATTCTAAAGAATAGAAATTGTGGAAATTTTTAAACGCTGTTCAAGACCGCAAACAGAGATCGCGCCAACACCTATTCGTACACGATGTGGGGCACCCGTTTGATTCAGCAGAGGGTATGTCCTGTTGAACGTTATTGCGTCAACCGTTGTTAACCGATGAACAACTGAAGTCCTTTCTACCGGAACCGCTTGTATCATAATGCAGGGGCCGCGGGGTCCTCACCCTTTCGGTGTTCCCTGTCACGCAGCACAATCTCAACCTCCCGTCTTCGCTGCCCAATAACATGGGCACACGAATTCGCCATAAACAAGTGGCGGCGCTTTAGCTTGAAGAATCTTAGGTGTTTATCATACTTGGTTTTGCATTTGTACTGTTGGATTCTTACCCGGAGGCAGTGTGGCTCGCTCATGAGGACGCATCGCAAGTGCAAAATGCAACCTTAAAAACTTGCACCTCGGGGTTACACACGGTTCAACACAGACGCATGCGGACAGGGTGGAAGCCACGAACGCACGACGAACACAGACCCGACGGCAACCCACTCACTTCCATCCAGCCACTTCCTTAGCATGTATTGGAACGACAAGTCAGCAACTCCTATGAAACGGAGTGACGAATTGAGCCTTACCAAATAGATGGAACCCGATTTGATTGAAACGGACTGCCATGAAGGTGGGTGGGCGCTGGGCGGCGCGGGAGTACCAACACCGCCACGAGCCTTCTGCATCAGTCAACATAGCCTCTGATGCCATGAGACGGCATGCCGGAGTACGCCGATATTCATGCAATAATGGTTGTCAATCAAGGCGTCAGCTCGGTGTCCTTTCGGATACGGGTGTCCGGTGCGACACCCACCGCTCGTCCACCAGCTTAACAAATAAACCAGTCGGACATCTTCAGCCGGTCAGTCAGCTCCCCACCATCGCCGTAGCAGGAGCATCACCCCTGCTTGCTCAGTTGCCATGCCATGTCTAATTAGTAATATCATCGCCATGTCACCTCTTAAGACGCCGACAGGCACGGCCACGCTCGCCGATACCGTGTGCTGAAGAAAACCCCAGAACCCTCCGGGCCCTCGCCCTTCAGGTGTCCCTCGCCACCTAGCACACTCTCAATCTCCCGCTCCCCAAGACCCCGACTCGCCGCCCAAAACTCCCTCGCACAGCGCTCCCACACGGAAGCTTCTCCACCTGCGCACGGAGCCATAATGAGGGCAACATCGTGTTTCTCAACATCCATGGGCACCACTTGTGCCTACTACAGCACCGCTCCTATGCACACGCGCCAGCTGGCTAAACCCGGGCAGGTTCGTGAGGCAGACGTGAGGCATGCAGTGTTAGCTCATATACGTGGCCCAATGGCCAACGGCCAGGGCAGCCCGGCGCAAGCTTCAAAAAGCTCCGGGCACGAAACCCACCTCGGTTCGGCAGGACCCACAACAACTGCGCATATCGCCAAGCCAGCACCGCCACGCTGGAGGCATGCACACCCGCATCTGCGGAGACCTGCAGGAGGAAGCTGCGCGACTGTTGTGCGTGTCGCTGCTCATTTGTCAGTTGCAACTGCGGATGATGATGCGGATGCTCCTCTAGCAGCTCCTGCTGCTGCCGCTGCTGCCGATCCTGCCGTTGCTGGTGCACGCGGGCTGGGTCGAGTCGCAGCAATTTGGCGGCCTCACGATACAGGCCCTCCGCGAACGTCACCCGCGCTGAACGGGAGTACGAGTAGCCAAGCAACATAAGTAACGGCGCCAGTGACGGGCTCCGCTCCCCATACACGGCTGACGAAAGATTGGACGTCAGGCGCAGCGGGAGGGACGGGGAGGCGGCGGGTGAAGGCAGAGATGAGGGCAGAATAGCGCCAGTGGCGGTTCCTGTGGAGCAATAATGCTTGTTTTGGCACGAGACTGCAGTAGACACTACCCCTCATGCTCTGACTTGTGGCATCAGCAAGAACAGGTCATCAGAGGGGCTCCCTAAAGCCAGGAGAGCGCACTTACGAGTAGTATCCCACTTACCCTCCATCATTTTCAGTGCCTCACCCATAAGCTCCTCAGCCACACACCACTCCCGCGCCCGCATCAGCAGCTGCGCACGCCCCGTTAAGGCGTCGGCCGCTACCTGCGTGCGATCCAGGTGGAGGGCATGCCACGCGTTAATGAGGTCACAGGAGGCGGTACCCGCAGACGGGTAATTGGAGAAAGCAGTCGTCCGAAGCGCCACACCAGCGTCTCACTAAGCCACCCTGCACCATCCCCATTCGATTTGACGGCTGTTGGGATTCTATCTGTGCGCAGGACATGTCAAGAGACCAGGAACTTAACAGCTAAGAATCTAGCAATGAAACTCCCATCTTGCAAAACTCATGCTTAGCCGTAATCGTGTTCTCGCGGCGTACGGTGTCCGTAAAAGAGGGGAAAACAAAAAGGACAGGCCTTCCTGGCGGTACCTCACGGTGATGTTGTTGCCGCATCCATGCCGCCGGCAAGGCTGCTACTGCCACTGCCTCGTCGGCTGCCGCCGCTGCTGTCGCAGCTGCCGCTGCGGCCGACAGCGGTGCAGCCGCCGCATCCCAACGCCCTTGCAGCGCCTGCAACAGCCCCAATCCATGCGCTGCGTCCGCCAGGTTGAGATCTGTCCGTGCCGCCGCCTCGGGGTCCCGACCTAATGCCGTTGCCAGTGCATCCACCGCCGCCCCGCCCGCGGTGGATGCGTTTGTGTGCGTGGCGATTGCCAGCATCGCGAGGCTTCGGGTATGTGCAATGCTTCTAGGTGACGTGGGGCTCCTGGAGGGTGTCTGCTGCGTGTCTGCTAATGCAGACGACCCCGCTGCCCGGAGTGCCAGCTCGCATTCCTCTGCCAGCGACTGGGCTTCGCCGTCATGACCCTAGACGGCATCAATGCAACGGCTTAGTTGGGGCTTTAACCAATCATGGCTACGTAGTTCCATCACAGAGTTGGCTGCAGACATTTGGTTGCGACACATCTTGGCAATGTAGAGCAGCAGTGAGGTCTGTACCTTGAGGACCGCGCACATGCACAGCACAAAGACTGCAGGGGGCGACTCGGCATTGTTTCAAGGCCATCCCACAATCAGCGAAGCGCCCACCCCGGTTACCATAATCAGCAGCGCCCGGGTCGCCAGACTTCCGGCGTCCAACGTCAGGTCCGCTGCCATTGTGCCGAAGCCGGATGTGCAGCCGGCCGCCAGGCGCAAGCTGCTGCTGGCCTTGTCCTGTGCCTTGCCCTGTGAAAAGCGGGATGCACCAGCAACACCACCCCACCCCCACCGTAAACTTATGATAATAATGACAAAAGTAGAGTTTATATTGGCTGATGCAGCTAAAGGTTTAGATCTGGTGCTTGATGCCATGTCGGCAAGTCCTGCAGTTCTACCCGAGCCGTTGTTCTTCCCGAACAGAGCCAGCAATACACCACAGGCTTCTCACCCAGCTGTTGCGATCCGCCTCCAGCTGCGCGATGGCCAAATGCAGTCGGGAGCTGCCGATGGGGTCGGCTTGGGAGTTGGTGTAAGATAGCCCCGACATGAGCACGTCAATCGCCATGTCGGGATTAGCCTAAGTCCAGAGCCATCGGCCAACCATACGCAGCCATGCATTCGTGTACAGGTATCAGGAAGCAGTCAAGGTGGGAAAAGTGCCTCTTGCCGTAATGGTCGAGTAAAGGAGTGTGAAGAAAATGATGGCTGGGGGAAGGGGGCTGACGCGGAGGCAGGAAGGCAGGTAAGAAGTGCGATGGATAGGGTTATCTGCCAGTTCCTCCAGCCTGTTTTGAAGAGAACACGCATGCCTCCTTGCATCCTTACCTTGCGCTGTGCCACGGCATAGTCGATCATCTGGTCGACTGCTGAGGGTGACGATGCCGAAGCAGACACGGCACCAAAGGAGCGCCTCGCTGACACGATCGCACAGCAGCGGTAGCAACCTCCCAAGATACTACCTTGCGACATTTTTACACACGCTGATCAGCCGTGTTTGTACCCACAATGACCAACACGGACGACACCGCAAAACCGTCAATCGTCAGCCTTAAGCATTGGCTTATGGGATCGCCTAAGCAGCATCGATCAGCGTAATTACAAATCACCTGCGTAGTACACCGTAAGTTTTCAACTTGCTCGTACATCGCGCCATCGACTTCCTCAGCAGTCAGAGCAATCGTCACGCTGGGGTAATATACGTTAAGATGTGTGTAATTGAGACAAACTAATGCTTTTGCGTTACGTCGTTGGCTGTGAAACTAAGCTGTCAACCAACCATTTACTTCACCATGGCTGTAAAAAAGCACAACCTTACCAGTAACCACGTCGTCATAACGGGAGGTTCTTCAGGCATTGGGCTTGAATTGGCGCTGCAAGCTGTTAGGCGCAGGGCAAACGTGACCATCATATCCCGCTCCGAGGCGCGTCTTAAAGCCGCGCACGTCCAGCTGCAAGAAGAAGCGCAGAAGGGTTGCACGGGGAGTAAGGTCGCCTACAGGGCACTCGACGTCACAGATTCCGCGATGGTGGGCTGGACCAGCTGCTGGGTTTTTCTGGGGCAGTACATGTTGTCGTGCCAGGGCAATTTGTTTTGCGGACATCCTTGGACACCCTGAGGTAGCTGTACGCTCTTTTTCTTGGATTCCGGTAACCAAATGCTTAGCAAGCAGCCCATTCCAGCGTCGTTTCGATGTCGTGACCCAACAGACACGTAACGTGCCTCCGTCTTTGACCGTCTAACGGATGCCATTGAAATGCTTACTTTGCGTGCACCTTTCCAATTCCTTTCCGGGCTGCTGAAGGTACGGGAAGTCCTGGCAGAAGCCGTCAAAGACCTGGGACCTGTGGACCTTTTAATATGCAATGCTGGTGCTGCCCATTTAGGTACGACATGCCGTGCCAATAGTTCCCGGAAGGGCCTTGCGGCCAAAGCTATGCGATAAGATCTTTCAAGCCTGGCTGCTGAGGTGATGGATGCTTCCACTAGTCAGTTTGTTCGTCACCACAATCCTTCCATGTCTGCGCTTCTGCTGCTTGCTGTTTGCTGCTGCGTGCCCCCAGGGTACTTCCATGAAACCGAGCTGGCGGTATTCCGTAAGCAAATGGAACTCAACTTCTTTGGCGCCCTTAACGTGGTACACGCGTTGTATGGTGACATGGTCCGAAGAAACCACGGGCACATCTGTTTGGTCGGCTCCGCACTTAGCAGCTTCGGTGAGTCGGAACTGAGCGTCATTTATTTGCTTTAAAGGTCTCTCCGGGATCCCAGGGATTGCGTCGCAAGTTGGCGCGGAGAAAGAGATGCTCGGACCCTGGATGCGAAGAAACGCTCCTGGCTATATGCCACCGTGTTTTGCGCCCGCCCGACAACCTGTGGGTCATACGATACATACGTCATGACGAATGTGACATCATCAGCATTGCATCGTGTAGGCGAAAGCACGTTAACACACAGCCGGGAGCATCCCCCCTCATCCTCGCTCAATAGCAGAAAGGGACTTTTGTCGCCGTCACGTGAAGCTTCTGGAATCAGCCTCTGAATGAACCACTCGAGGTTCATGGACAGACGCTAAGGTACACCACATGCAAGCAACCCCCGCATCACCCGAAATCGCCATTCCGGACGTACTATTGAGTCATGGTGGCCCCGTCGATAGGACTTGTGGGCTATAGCGCCTACTGCCCTTCCAAGTATGCCGTGAAGGGCCTGGCGGATAGCCTACGAAATGAGGTAAACAACGGGGGGTAGGCTAATGCGTGAGCTCAGCTCGGGTTCTGTTAAGGCGAGGCGCTGAAACTCCTGCATCTTGGTGTAGTGGACAGAGTCTGCATGCCGCTTATGCCTTTGTGGGTACGAGCATAGGGCAACACGTTATTGATTTGAAATCTTATAGGATTGAGGCCTGCCCGAATTTCCCATCTTTTTCTCATTTCTCGGCAGCTCCAAGGAACACAAGTTAAGATATCGTTCGCGCAGCCTCCTGACACAGACACCCCAGGCTTTGCAGAGGAAAACAAGCACAAGGTGTGTTTGCCGGTTTCGGAGCGTTGCCTATTGCGCCGCTCCGGAAGTTTTCGAATGTGTGGGTACCGTGCATACCCACGTTTTAGAGGTGCCTATACAGGGCTAGAAATTGGGTTTGGTCACCCAGCCAGATCCCCTCCTGGCCTGTCGTCCGCCGTCCTGAGGATTTCATTTTCCAAATGTGCTAATCACTACTCACTTAGGGCATTTCACCTAGCAAGCTGCTTTTGTCCTGTCGCGCCACCTTTCAGCAGTTGCACCCACGTTATAAATCATCGGGGAAGCAGCGGTTATGTATATGCATGTGATGAGGTTTTTGCGGTGAGGGTTTGGACATGAACTGAGCACGCTTAAGTGTCACTCGGCGATGGTCAGTTCAGGGTTCCAGTCGTACTATGTGTGCACCCACTGCGTGTCTGACGATATGCGCTGTTGCCGCCCTACATGCTCCTTGCAGCCGCCCGAGACAAAAGAAATTTCGGAGGCGGGAAGCACCGTATTTAAGCCCGAGCAGGTGCGCAACGTCTGCGTTGGGATGGGGATAGGTATTAAAGCCGGCTGGTGGCTTGGGACTTGGAGCAAATGTTGAGGTATGGTGGTAATGACAGTACTGCATCTGGATGCTAGGGGACCTCTGAAAAAACACAGTTGATTTATCTTTGTTGATGGCATCCTTCCATTAGAGACAGCGACAGGAGTGCCCAGCGCAGGTTCGCTTCAACCGTTGCCGCAATCTCCCGCCTTGCTTCCTCCCTGCCTTCCATGCGCTGCCTGCCCAACTCACCCACCGTAGAGGTTTTCCCTGCAGGCCCGTTGGTGTGCATCTTAAGCTCTAAACCGTTGGAGTAGGTAAAGCTCCATTAGCATTTTGCCAAACGCCCTGTAATTATATGCGATTGTGGTGTCGCTGGTATGTCCCGCGGGTGCAGGTGGCAGCGGTCCTCATGGCGGGTGTCCTTCGCGGAGATTACCTGCTGCCCACACCAGACCTAGGGCTCCAAGTGAATATCATCGCCACCAAGGGCCTGCTGCCCCGTTTCTTCCCGGGGGTCTTGTTGGACATGCTCGTGGGCTTCATCGCGCCGCTGGTGCATTGGGCTGTTGTAGGCATGTTTGACCGGGTCGCCCGGCGAACCGCGGGTCCACGATTCTCCAAGTTGTGGGGCACTGGAGGCCAGGGACGGGACTAGGGGGGACAACAGCGGCGGTGTTAAGCGAAAGGACAAATCAAATGGAGTGAGCGCCTGCGACTGCAGTGGCGCAGGAGCGACCACATGAAGCGGCCCAGTGATGGCGAGTCAGGTCAGACACGACACGAACAGATGAAAGATGACGAGCAGATATATGTGTTCAGGAGGTCGCTGTGGGGAAACATCAAGATGATGTAATGCTGATGAGCTGCATGGACGTCCTCTAGGACCTGTGTTACGCAGGTAGAAGGGTCTCGAGGAGTGGCCCTGCGTAAAGCAGGCTGCGTGGCTTCCGGCATACTCCGCTTGTTCAGGCCATTATTGCTGTTAATGTCGTGGGGATCGCCCTAAGAACACGTAGAATGATTGGCGCGTGCTTATGGCATCAAGTGGCGTATCTCGCCAGAATTTGACGCCACATGTAAAATCACTAGGCCGGTTAGGCCTTATTGGGGTACTGTATGACTGCTAGTGAACACAATTAGCCCTGCCCTCCTCGCTCCACAGCATCATGCTGGGGGGAGGGATAGATTCGCCACGTCATCCAATCGGCTGATTACCTGCAGTAACATGACTCCGTTACATGCCGTGAAGGCATAACCGGCCTAACACATTGACACCAAGCTCTAGATGTAGCCAGCGGACGGCCGCCATTGAAGTCAGCTGCCTTGCAGTTCATCCCGTGGACGCGTGCAAAGCGGCCATGGGGTACCCAAGTACCCCCGCAGACCTGCTGCAGACGCAAGGTGCAACCTGCACTGACAGGTGCACTGACAGATACGATTGGCACGGCTTTGGATACGCTTCCAACACATCACACACATGAGACCACATCACGCCAAAGAGCGAAGCCCTCGAGTAAATACTACGCGCCATAAAAATCGTAATGAAGTTTTCTATACTTGCCCATGTGCTTGCCACGAGCACCAGCAACCAGAGCCTGCCTCCCATTAAAGGGCAATTCCGCTCAGTATCATACTTCAAGGGCTGTGCTTGACCGACAATGTATGTACGCTGTTGGCGAACCCATGCACGCCACCAGGTAGCGTTGGTACCAGCCGCCTATCCTCATTCCCATACGCAGACGAGGAGGGACATGCGCCCTGCCGCTACATTCTCAATTCAATCTATACCGGTCTTTGGACTTGCTCCAAAATGGTCCAGACCCTCCAAAGCACTCTTTTCCATATTGCTATGGGCGGCAAGGCGTCAAAGTCCAATTGGACACCCGCCCTAACTTTACCCCCAGCGGTTCATGATATTGCCAACTTAAGCAGATCGCCAACCGCATGATGCATTTCGTCACGGCCATGCAAGGCCATACCGCAGGGGCTTGTTACTAGTCCCTTAGTCGAGTACATGGCAAAACGTTTGCGGAATTGCACTAACGATGGGTTAAAAAAGTAATATTATGTAGTAGCCGCAAATAACCTGAGTAGCACTGTGCTCTCACTTAAGCAGCGGCAGCATAGCATGAGGACAGATACGTTCGTACAAAGATGGATACGATAGCGGCGCTGCATCTGTATGTCATTTGAGTCTTTCGAAAGCCGCGTACGCCATGGATCCCGAATCCGTTGCACTCGCTGCCAACTGCTGCCAGGCACCCTCCTGCCCTCAACACACAGGAGCGATCCTCCTCATTGTCTCTGCCTCATTGATCGACAATCAAGAAAAATGAACAACCTCGAATGAAACTTTGCCCGAGCCAGAACCTCCCCCACACATGCCAGCCGATGACACATGCCACCTCTTGAAAGCTCGTTCACTTGAGAGCCAACTGAGGCCCACCCACCTGCCACTGCTCACTTCCTCCAGGCCTTTGGCATTCCCAATGCCTTTTCACCGTCTATTTACGATTAGAACATCCGTCTTCAATATTGCCCTTGCTGGCAGCTTCCTGATGATGGTGCCCGCCTGACACGCCAGCACCGCTTGCGATCTGGTTCATCTTGATGTAGTTGAACCAGGCAAAGCCTGTTAAGGAAATGATATAGCCAAAGCCCTGCATACAGATACGAATCACCAAAAGGACACCCCGAAGTGGTTGTCAGGACGAGAATGCAGGTGCGTGGCGGCCCCGCCGGTGGATTTGTCGCGCCACTTGCCAAATAGCTGGACCTTTATGAGCGCCATACCCCCACAAGCAGTTACTGGATACTGCTCACCTGCACTCCGGTTACCACTTCCGCAAAAAAGAAGACACCGCAGATCACCAGCAGCGTGTTCTTGACGGTCCCAAGGACCTTGAGCGTGAGGCTGGAAGCGAGCTGTCATTCAGATGGGTTGGATGGCAGCGGTGGTAAGCGGATGGGTATAGGTTCGCAGACTGATGAGCGTGCGTCTGTGCTACACAAGCTCAGACGAACCAAGTGAGAAAGAGTGATAACAAAATGGCGGATGAACTGTGCCTGCCCGCTACCAGCCATGACGGTTAGAGGGTTATACACCTGTTGCATCAAGGGAATGCAACCAATTACCCCGTGTTAATTCCCGAACTAACATGGCCACCGGTGCCGTTCGAGCCAGGGATAATCCCCGCAGTGACCACCCTCTGCCTCCATCTGCGTCCGCATTGCCGATTGACAGTTAATCATCCGATTCCTACCACTTCCCTTGCTTCCGGGAACTGGCACCCACACAACCAACCACTAAGCGGGACCACCCCCATTCCGTTCTATGCATCTGACCTTCATATTCAAGCCGAGCATCTAGCTCGCGCATCGGCAACCCTCACCTTGATTGTTGTGTACGCCAGCGTATTGACAGCAAAGCCCATGACAGCAGAAGTCAGGAATAGCCCCGGGTTAGCTCGCATAATGCCCAGGTCGCCTGCCGTCAAGATGGCGGGCACCTCCCAAATCGCCGAGCCGAGGATCAGCCAGATGCAGCAGGCTGGCGCCAAGTACATCAGGCCCTCGATGGGGTGAAACTTCAGTCCCACCAGCAGGAATTGGGTCATGACCAGTCGGATGGATTCGGCTGTCTCCGAAGTGAACATGATCGCAAGGCCAACGATTGACATGCGCACCTCGCCGTAGGCCGCTACGGCAGTGCCCACAGCCGTCAGCAGTACAGAGGCGATCATAGGCCGTGTGGGGTCCTCCAGACGTGCCACAAACAGGCACACCATAGTGACCACCGGCGTGAACGCCTTCAGCATCTGTGGGGGTGCGGCCCATGCGCATACAATGAGCGTGGACCGACGTAGCGCCAGCGAAGCTCAACGCCCGGGCGCCGCATCACGACGGTACTGCTTTTGAGCGCTCCCTATACATCCCGCCATGGCACGGCCTTGACTTTTGCAGCAAAATGGCCTAAGATACAGGGCCTACAACCTCACATTGTTACATTACCGAACTTAGCTCAGATCATGCATACATAAAGCCCTCAGGAAACTGAGCGTGGTTTTATAATATTCATTTTATGTTTCATTCTCTGCTTCTTCGTTTCCCATGCACTTATAAGTGTCTGGCACTAGGACCTTGGTCGCGTAGGGGCTCGTAACAGTTTTTGCAGATGGTGCACGGCAAGATTTCACATCCACGCACGCACGCACAATTCCCACATCGCCCTGGGTGACGTGGAGTCCAGAGTCCCGCCTCACCTGGATAAATGCAACTGTAAGGTACAGGTACACTTCGTTTCCAGTCCAAAGAGTTAGCGCCATGAAGAACCTACCGCAAGGTGCGGCCGGGCAATGCGGGTTGACATAGTGATGGTGGTGGGTAGGCTTGAGGCTTACGAGCAATATTGCGCAACAGCTCTTTAGAGCGCCGCTTCAGTACGGATTTTAAGATCTGAGCTGCAAAGTAGGGTTTTAACGTAATTCACTCAATGTTGGGAACTGTGGGTTGCAAAGTGGGGCCGAGTACAAGGTCGTAAATCAAGGGAGCGCTGCATGCAGAAACATCAGGGTCCAATGTGGCGAGGGGGTTGCCGTTCGCAGCTGCGACGGAGTGTGGCTTGGAAGATTGAGCACCTGGGCTCGGAGCACACCATCGGTCAACAAGGCCCCCCAACACGAGTAATCCCGTGTGCCGTACATAGTCACAAGCACAGGGCTCAGCAACAGGATGATTACTAATCTTGGACCCGCACACGTGCCGTAGATCCAATTATCTGCCGGTAAGGAAGAAGCTAGACTTTGTACAGGAAACCCTGTAACTATAGCCTGGGCAGCCGAACTCTACCAAATCGTTGTCCATGTAACGCTGAACGGTTACCCATACCCTATGGGAAGAATCTTTGCAATCCAAAAGTGGGGCCGGACAACCGCATGCGTCTCCACTACTCGCAGAACACGACAGCAGACGAAGCTAAGCAATCCACTCATGGCCATTCCCATGACGCTAACCGCCATGGGGTACTTAAACCTGAGGTCGACCATAATGTACCTGCACAGAAACCATCGAACCAACTCAAACCACGATGTTTTCACACCAAGGTAACATACAATTCTTTTAATATTAGCCACAAAGGCTTCGTGGCGAAACAGTCAAGCAACAGCAGTACGTAAGTGATGAAAGCACTCACTTGTTCACGATGATCAATCCCGAAGAGATTGTCATCCACGCAACTGAGACCAAAACTGCAAGGACAACCCTCAGCCATCCTGACTTTATCTTCAGCGATGGTTTGTCCTTATTATCAAGAAGCGACTTGCGCTCAGCTGTTCTTTCGGCCATACTTGATTGGAATGCTTCAGCGATGGCCGTGTCCACCGAAAGTTCGTTACGGCCAGACTCGTCAGGGTCAGTCTTCATCGGCGCAGTCGAGTAGTCAAAACTGTTTTATGCGTCTGCGGAAATTAAATCAAAGAACACCTGGAATAAATAAATTTTTAAAACAGTTACCATAAGAGTCATGTCTTTCTTTGGCAAGTACTTAGGCAGCCGTACCAAGGGGACTTTAAATTTCTTGACTTCACCCACACTGATGCGTATCTAAGCAACCTAATCCTATAGATATGTAAGCCTTATTGATATTAAGGCCCCTTACTACTAACTATAAACGTCAAGCGCAGAGCCTTGGCGTCGAAACCCGAGTCTGAAGAATGCTAAGATGCTTGACTGTGCGTGGGTTTCGTGCCATTATCTTTAGACATGAAGAGTGCTTTGCATCGCTTGTGGCCGCCAGCGCTCGTGAGCTGTCAGTGCAGCCCTGTCCGGTTGTGGAACCAGACGCTTCCATTGATGTCTGCAAGGATAGGTTCTTATTGGCTGGTTCTGCATGCAGTTCTAATCAGGTGCTCCAGCGCATATCCGCTAGGGTTACGCCACGGCTTGAGATATGGAGGCCATTCGCAACTACGACCGCGCCACCAGTTGCGCCTGATCCGGCGGTTTTCCTTGCCAGTATGGTGTCACATGAAGTTGATGCGACGGCTGCGCGTACCAAGCCAGCCGGAATCGCAAAGGCTAAGAAGCCCGCCGCTTCCAAGCCTAAGGCGACGCGTGCTAAGAAATCCGGGCGCTCACCCGCCAGCGGCACCGCTCGGGGACGCGCAGCGGCCAAACGCAGGCAACTCATAGAAGCGGACAAGGTGAAGGCGGCCCGGGTTGCAGCTAAAGCGCGCGCAGCCGAGTCCATTGCCAAAGCCAAAGCTCGGGAGAAGGCCCATGCGGAAAAATTTAAAGCACTGATCAGGTCGAAGGTCGAGGCAATTGCAAAGGTTAGGGCACAATCAAGGGAGAAGCTTAAGGTTGCAATGGAGAAGGTGAAAGCCGCGGAGAAGGCAGTCCGCTTGGCGAAGGCTGGAGGCCGCATGAAGCGACATCCGTCCGCCCTCCACATGTACACCCGCGATCAGATACAGGCGAATCCGAAGACAACGTTGGCAGAGGTTGCCAAGCGCTTCAAGGAGCTGCCTGTAGAGGAGAAGCAGAAGTACGTAGACCAGGCGATTGCTGCCAAAGCTGACTTACAGCAGGAGCGGGAGAGGCTGGCAGCAGAGCGGTCCGCGCGCAGCATTAAGCCCTCGTATATGTTCTTCGTGGAGGAGCAGCGCCCGGTGGTGCAGGCCGCCAATCCCGGCATCTCCATGACGGACGTTGCCAAGCGGTTGGGGGAGATGTGGCGCGGTATGAACACGGAGCAGCGCCAAAAATATGTTGATTTGTCGGACGCAGAGCGCAAGGCCAAGGGGCTCAAGCCAAAGAGTGGCTCTGAAGCCAGCTTGGTGATCAATACTTCCGCCCCACGGGCGGCTGAGCTTTTTGTGCAGTAAAGGTCCTGTTTCGTCAGAGGCTCTCAAAGGCTATTGCGGCTTATGTTCATGTTAAAGAGTAGGCTCTTCAGCTTGCCATTCCTCATTGTGTGCGCGTCCCGAGGCAGGATATCCGTACCCTTCTTGTGCATAGATAGCAACGGCTGCTGCAGGAGTTTTGCTTGCAGCGGCAAGGTTTGCTGGTGCGCGGAGCTTACCTTACGCGTACATTCAGGAATGTGCTGATAGAAGTTTGGTGTTTCATCTACTATGCGCCGATAGATAGATAAACAGATAGATAGATGAATATATCTTGTTGGGGCACGTTGCCACGGCCACTTAGGAGCCGCCCTCATTAGATATCTGTCCACTGCAGGATTGGTCCGCATTGGGGCCACTGCTGCCTGCCTTGGCTGGGGTCCTTCCATTCGGATTTTAACGAATTGCCGTCGGCGTCCTGCTAACCCGTTCAGTTAAGTCAAATAACCATCCGATAATTGCATCACATGGCAACGTGGCATAGCTACGTGCTGGACACTGTGTGTCCTAATGGCGCTGCCTCTATAGGGCAGGTGTATGATTGGGCCGGCGGCGCGATGGTTAACTTAGGGTAACTTAGTAGGCGTTGAATCGGTTCGACACTCTCCACGCGCGGCACCAGTTTAATTCTGATGTGATATAGTCAATTGACTTCAAACATGACCTTACTTGCTGCAACGGGTCGTGTTGCCTTGGGATCTTCTTTTCGCTTAAGGCGTTGATCAATTGTGTGGGTATCAGGAAATTGCTTTTCGAAGAAGATGAATTGTGCCGATTTTTGTTTGTGATGCCTACGTCTTGACGCTAACCCATACCTCTCGAAGACGTTGAGTATCTGCGCAGCCATGTCGCGAGGTGAAGACATAGCCCTACGGGGAATTTTGCCAATTCGTGGACTTTACTACTAAGGTGTGATATGAATGTTTCACCGACTGCTTGTAGATCAGAGTTTGGGGAAGTGGCGGAGGAGGGAGCTCGATGCTTTCTATACATTGTCGACAGTTCATTGCAGATTGGGGGCTGCTTGCGTATCAGTGTATGACCGCGTGCCTTTCGAAGTTCAATCATCAAAGCTCCTTCACCCAGATCTAGTGGCCTCGTCACGACGCGTGACAGGTGCTTGCTGTTCTGATTCTCAGCCAGATTTAGGATCACACTGTACCAAGCCCTTAGTAGCCCATTGTAGCGAGTCCCTTACACAGTCCCTAAGTGCCAGGAAACATTTAAACAGGAGCTCTTTCCCTTTTCTTAAGGTATTCTAAAATGGCCATTAACGGCCGACATGGAAGACCGTCCATGAGCCGCCAGATTCAATCGGGACCAAGGATCTGCATCGCTGATTAAGGGTGCATACGACAGCCCCCACACCAAGGTAACGCTTTGTTTGTCTTATGGGTGCCAACTTAACCATCAATACTTAACACCTAGCCACCCAAACCTCTCCAATAAAGCTGCAATGTCAGGATTGGCAGAGTCTCAGATATTCTAGCAAAGAGCCTGCCGAGCCTTTCACCCGGTAGCCCGAGCTAACCCTGGGTGAACCCAGCTCACGGCAAAGGCGCTCAAACCGCACATCAGGAGCAGAACCTGCAACCGCAGACGCCTGTAGCGCGTGCATTGTTGTCCCTAAATGTCGGTTTGGCGCCATCATTTACAAGATGCAGTGTCTACCCTACGTCTCAGAATCCTACCAAGATAATTAGAGACTGTTTGCTCCATAGACCAGGATGAGCAACTGGACCACAGGAACAGAGGCAACGGTGGCGCCATACGTTGTATGTTAGATGCTAGGCGGCTCGCAGTCCTGCAGCAGCCACAGGCCATTGAGCTCCTCCGAGTCTGGGTCCGGTTGCACGGCCAGGAAATGCAAGCCCCTGCAGAGTGCATACGAAATCTTGATCAGTGTGCAGCAGCCGCCCACATTATTCACGTGAACCAAAAAATTGTGCAAAGGAGGAAAGCTTGTGCCCTGGCCAATGTTCTGTTGGGGGCACCCACGTGCATCCATTCTTTCCCGCCCATCCAAACACTTACGAGACGCCCTCTTTTGCAATCTCCCAGCCCTCAGCCTCCCCGATGGAGTCCTCGTTCGGGCGCCAGCTGCCGTACTTCCACCGTTGGTTAACACCAGTTTCAAGGATAAGGCAGGAGCGCTGCACGTCCGCCTTGACAGTTGCAATTTCCAGACCATTCGTCCACGCAGCCAGCGGTAGCGCGCGTCGACTAAACACCACCACGCCGGGTACGAGGATGTCCGTTGGCAAGTCCTGCAGCCCTGCCGTCGCTAATGAAAACGCCCCGCCAAAAATCTCTCCCTGGACGGCGTGCATTGCCACAGGGCAGCGATAGGGAAGGGACACGCGACACAGTTGAGAAGCATTCCTTGCTGCCTCCCTGGACAAAAAAGCATACCACGCTAACAGTTCACTACTGGGTTCAATTCTCATATCGTTGGTCGCATTGGATTTGCAGCATACCACACGAGCTGGCGCATCTTTCCAAAAAATCCCAATCCATATAATTTGCCCGACTACTCCAGGTACTTTTTCACCTGCCGCAACTTGTAGCAACGTGTGGCATGTCGTCCTAGGTTTAAGCTACTTTTAGTTTGTTTCATTGTCGGAGTTGAGGATAGGTCAAGACGTCTTAGAAAATCCCTGGGGGGAAGCATCACCGACAGAATTGCCCCCCCCCCCAAAAAAAATATGAATGGCGCCCCAGCTAAATCTATACCCACGCCAATTTAAAATTGATTCAGGACGTTGCTTTGGCCCCACAAATGTATTCCTTACCTCCTGGACCTTCTTCAGCATCTGGATCAGAGTCCCCAGGGGCAACTGCACAAATGCCCACTGCTCTCCGCGAAGTGCATCCGGCAATGCCTGCAGATCATCGCGAAACAAAGACACTGGACATGCGGTGCGACCAAACAAGGCACTGTGCAAGTACGATGTGGGTAATATTTAACTGCGCATCATGACAGCATGTTTGGGCCCTTAAAGGACACCACCTTCCGGTATGTGTCACCATGAAGTACTTTCAATACGTAGAACGTGGGACCCATCGAACCTTGTTCCATGCTATCCATAGACAGGGCTTGTCACAAAATCAGAGACCACAACATTTTGATGGCCTGAAATAAAGGCAGCGCATAGCTTCCAGTTCTTGCACAATACCTACAACTTCAACTTTCCAAGCTTTAACTGCAACATTCCAAAGAACATCCCTACGCGAGGTGCATTCACCTCTGGTGGCCCCAGGTCCAACTGGAACAGAGATTGCGCCTTGTCACTATACCGAGGATCGGCTTTGTACACGGTATCAAGTCGCTCGTTAATCCACGCTGTACGGAAGGCGGTCCAGCGTGAAAGCCATGGAAGGGGAGCAAGCGAGTTTAACTGACGTTCACCATGCTTTCAGCGGCATTGCAGGGTTGACTACAAATGTGAACACGCCTCAGCTGTAAATATACTTAGGTTAAGTCAAAAGGTGGGCAGGCGGGGTCACAAATGGTGGTTGGTTGGGATCCCCTGCAAGTCCCCTGCAAGTCCACTGCGACAAGCAAGTTACAACGGACGATGGTCACCAGTTTCCCAAGGATCAAAAGGCCCGGGAAAAGAATTCTGTGGCCCAAACATTTTGCCCTGGACCGGCGACAAATAATCTGGTTAGAGCAGCGATTCAGAGGACTCACACATAACCGTGAAGCAGCGCCGGCTGGGCACCGCCTTAATTTGGCAGTCGGTTAGCGCCTTGGTGATGATGGTTTGCATTTGACTTCTAAAAAATCGCGCCTTCTCAGGACGTTGAGCCCCCGGTTGAGCCAGGATACGCTCCATCGCGCGCTTGAGCTGCGCGCAGGTGTTTGCAGTAATGGACAGGGGAAGCCGTGGGGGGACAAACTGCTGCGATACCCACCTCAGCGCTGTTGATTTTGCTGTTCGGGAAATATTCCGAGTACTCAAAGTTTCGCTCCGGATCGCAAATCAGCAGCTCCCAAACCTTCTTGCCGCGTTCATCCAGGAGCGGACGTGAGCAGAAGTCAATTTCCCACACGGTCGATTTGGGCACCGCCTTGCTTGGAGTTGATGTACTGGCTTGCTGCACAGCTAAATCGCTCGTATGCGCGACAACTTGGCCTCGCCGTTGTGTCCGCCGCTGTCCAAGAGGCAAAGCGCGATACTGCGTCGCACGCACCGTAGGCAGATGTTGTTGCACTGCACATGGTGGTAAAAGTGAAGATCTAGCATGTGTTAGGGGCGCGACTAGGCGCTGAGCACCGAGGGCCGACGACATTGTCGTTGCCCAAACTATACAACCACAAGAAGAACAGTTACTAGATCTTCTGGCACCTTTTAGAAATACACGTGTATTATATATTGTATGGAATAACACAATTTGTATTTCGCTTAAGACAGGGCTTTGGTGGATGCAGATGAGGAACACGGACAGAGGAGAAAAAGGTTAGCAGTATTGATTTACAAATTATGCTTCCGCAGAGTATCTTACTGTATCCATTAATCACAAGCCAAAGTCTGAAATTGATTACTGAAATCCCTACTTGATTACACTTGCACGAGGTGTGGACGCACTATAGCCACGGTACAATATCCTGTTGCCAAATTATGCAAAGTACACAATACAATACACGAAATGGATAACTGTCTGAGCTCGCACTCTGTAAAAAAGCGCACCGGTTAAGGCGATTATGGGCTATGCGTGTACAATTTGCCATCATGGGGGACACTTACAGGCAACACCCTAGATGCCTTCAGAAGAAGGCATAAACTTCGCCTAATTTGCGCGCGTACGAAGTGAACCTCTTATCTTTCTTAAAAATAAGAATATGTCCCACCACTATGAAGACGAAGAGATTGCGATGCTCTCGTTGTCAATTGACGTAATCAAAATACATATAATCTCAGAGCAAAGACCAGGTTGGTCGCCCAACTGCTGGGCACAGCGTTCTCGTTGATCACTTGTTGGCTTCCTCGCAGGAGTCTAACCAGTCATGGTACACATCGACAGCATCAGTTAAAGGCGTGCATCGGCTCTCGTATTTCTGACTACACTGCAAAAGGGAACGTAGTCAGCGCCAAAGTTTATGTCTTTTTCATTCCACCATGCCAAAATAGGTTGAGATGGTAACCCGGTGAAGGCAAGATAGTTCATCAAGCAGCATCTCACAACCCGCCTGTGGTGCCTTACTTGCGAGCATTTTGCCGTCGCCCTGCCCATCTCCCGGTCGAAGTTAACAGAAACGGATTTGCTGCTGTTGCAAAACGGGCACGAAAATAGCGTGTCTAGCTTGGCGCGTTGCTTTTTGGGTGGAGGTTTGGAGCCGCCTTTCCTCTTGCCCATTACGTTGGGACTGTTATCACTGCCGAGCGAAATATTACAAGAAGTCCCAAGGATCCCGAAAGAGTGAATGACTGCGATACCAAACTATTATCAAGTTGTATCAACGCTATGTACGAGTCTTGCTGTCCAAACTCCGAAGCTACAAGCGATTAAGTTCTGGTTGGTCACGACGCAATAATTATAAGGCAGAATAGGCTGAGGTGTCATCCAATAACAATTGGAGTCGGAATCCAGGATCCAAAAAACTACCCAGCATCGTACTTGCATGTTGAACGTCGCAAAGAATCGTCGAGAGCATTTGTGCATCCTAATACGCGCCAGACGTAGCTGCAATGGTATAATGCACCTGCACAGCTTACGCCCATAAGGACTGTCACAGCTCGTCGCTTGGCATGTAACCTAAACATGCGGGTGTCCCACAAAGGCAAGGTCGAAGACCTCTCGCCTTGCCGCCGCTGTCTGCGTTGTTCCCAGCATCCTCGGCGCGTGTGCGAAACCCCCGATTGCCCCAGCTTGGAGTTCCGTATGCAAAAGTGAGCTCCTCGCCAACCGTGACGTTACGGGAAGCGAATAGCGCAACGGCAGGAATGAAGCTGCCTCTTCGCCGGACGACCATAAGCGTCATGTTACCGCCATCACAACTGCATAGAATACCAAGGCGGTAAGAGGTGGGTACACCAGCAGCAATCTTCCACAGAAATGCATTAGCAACATCCCAGCCTGCAACTCCCAACGCACTATCGACTCACTCCATGTTTGTCGCGGGACGGAAGTTGTCATACCCAATCTCCAGCCCCCCGCAAGATGATACAGTCATCACGTGTCATGTCCATCAACCCTTCTACCATCTCATACCTATCTACCTGTGGTTGAAGAAGCGCGCTATGTTGCCCAGCAGGGTTGCGTCTATGTTGATACGCAGTGCCAAGCCGCTGGGCAGTATTTCACGAACCACCTGTAAAAGAGAAAAGGCCAATTTGGGAGCGCTCCCAGCTGCTGACGGCAAAGGATACGTGCAAGCGGCGCTTCGGACCTGGTCTCTGGGAATATCTACACATGTTAATAAGTATGTCAACAATCAATACCTCAGCTGCTACCCCAGCAGCCTAAATTGCATGTTCTGATCGCGTTCAAGCGCTCGCGTGGTGTAGTGGTCATCACGGTGGACTTTGAATCCACCAACCCGAGTTTCAGTCTCGGCGCGAGCTAAAATACCTCGATAAATCACCAAAAAATAGATGTCAATTTCGTGGACTATAACGGATTGTGGAAGGTAGTTCCTTCTGCTACCCCAAACTCATCCAACTCACCAGGAGCGCATGACCCAGGCTAGCAGCATCATATTTGTGGAGCCGGGCCGCCGCCTCCGCTGTTGTAATGTACTCGCCACCATACAGACAAACGAAGCGTCTGGCAGGTATAGGCTCCAATGCCACTACTCCCCAGCCCTAGGCCACAGGATACCACCAACAGACATGGAAGCACGTTAAATGCCCTTGATAAGGCATTTAAGGCGCGGAACGGTTGTGGGAAGGAAGCTTGATCTAGGCGCAGTGCTAAATAAGGAAACTCATTCCTTCCAGTGTGCTCCCACTTCCACACCGCAATCCCATCAAGGCACCCAATTGTGGTGGGACTGTGAATCGAGAAAACAGCCGCTTATCCTGCACACTACACTCCCAGGAACTACGAGGGCCGGCAAAAGTCCCCGTTAAGAATGTCCGAGCCCCTCACTTTGGCCTCCTGCCATCGGATCGCCACTTGCACGACCAGGCCCCCTTGCGTCAACCTGGCGGGGCAAGGACTGGGACTGAGGCTGATCCACTCCTGCGCCTGCATCTCCGAGCCTGTCTCTTCAATGCCCCTTTCCCCGGCACGCTCCCTCTGTCGCCAGGTGTGGCCTTGAGCGCACGCAGGAGAACAGGCGCAGGCAGGGCCGCACTCCAATATGTAGGCGGCAGAGGCGCCACCGCCGGAGGCACCCTGAGACAACACATTCATGTACAGGTGGTTAGGTGTCGTCGTGCTAGTGGCAGCTCTGTAGTAGGTGTAGTGCAAAGCGGTCTGGCTATGGTATGTTGGCATCGCTAGCTTGCTCGAACAGGACTGCGAGCCATCGTTTGTCCTCTCCTTAGTCCTTAGTCTCCATGGAGACTTGTCCCTGGGGTCCCTGGTCCAGAAGTACAAACTTGTCATCGCCAACGTTCATGCCCAGATGCATGAATCCACACCACAAAGCGCCCTCACGAGCGCACCGAGCAAACATGCGGCGACAGTCCAACAGCGTTCGTGTCGTAGGCTGGCTGTCCGCTCGGGACCGCTATTCCACAGGGACATGACCGATATGAAGTTACGCCATCATCATGCTGACCGTATCCGCCACGGACATCATCGAAGAGGGCGAAAGCGCCATCATCATAATCCTTGAGAGGGTCCCGGCTGCTGAAGCCGCAACCGTCCCAGCCGCCGGCGCTGCTGCTGCTGAGGCCGTTTTGGCCGCCGTCAGATTCCATGAGATTTCGGTGCTCCGAAGGGCCGGTTTGCAATTTTTGCGCTGCTGCTTCCTTGCATGGGTGCCTAGCGCCGTCAGTTTCGATTTGGTCCTGCCCATTATATCCCGTCCTTCCCGGCGTGCCACCCCGGTGTAACCCGACAGGGATTCGTGCTGAGTCGGGCTGGACGGCAGTGCCGGCGGCAGCAGCGGTGGCGGCAACATCGGCACCCAGGGCGACGCCATCGGCAGGGCCGCTGCAGCCCAAGCTAATACCGTGATGGCCATAACTACGGTTGTAACAGGCACAGGTGGTGCTACAGCCGTCGTCTCCCGTCAGCAGTCCGCCGCCACCAGCCGGCAATCCAAGAGCCGCGTTGTAGGTGAAGTTCAAGGGTACTGGGCATTGTACGCTTTCCATTACAGCCGCGAAACCATTAGGAAACACTTAGGCCTCACATATACCGGATAGCGGTGCAATTGGACATGGCTCATGCATATGGGAAACAGCCGGACATGAGTCAAAGCGCTTTCTGAGAGTGAATGCTCATCGTCGCGCAACGCCATTCTCATACACGCGTTCTACCGCGGAGAACCAGTTATTTAATGTGACAGTGTTTATGCAGAGAATGCAGCACACCTGCATGCAGGCAGTGGCTGCACCCCCACGGAGTGCCATGGCTCTGCGCCGAGGGAAAAGTCACGGTGCAGAGCTGCCAGGTGAAACCGCAGCGCGGATGCGGCAGCAGCGCATGAGGTTCCAAGCCGTGCTATGTCACGGTTGAAAGGAAGATGAAGCAGTAACACTTGAAAAACCTGCTCGGGCGCACACTCTAACATTTGTACTAAACAGGATATTGGATGAAGTGGGTATTTCGCACAATGATTCTTGTTGTGCTAGACATCCCGCATTATGAGCCATTAACGGAAAGTTGAAACATAAATACCACAACTCAAGGTTCCACTCGCCAGGTTCACCACTGGCTCCATTGCACATACAGAAAGATCTTTTTTATTTAAGCCTGACTAGGTATTTGGTGGCAAGTCTGGGAACCAGCAATTAACAGGCACTTTCTCGTCCATAGTCGACTGCAGTACTGTATTGCAGTACTATAGTACCGCATTTTCTTGAGGTAATTCACTCTCGCATTTGCCAAGATATATAAACAAAACATGCGAATGAAGGCATTATAGCTATAGGTCTTTGGAGTTGAGACTTTGCGTCCTCCATGCGCCTCCGCTCCCATGTTAACTGCAGTCGCCTTTCCTGGACCGCATTGCAGTCTGCATTAGCTGCAAGAGAACATTTATTCCGTCGTACGATTGGTTATTTTGTTGCTGGTCCTCGCGCAGCTGTGCCCACTGCGGTCGTGCAAACGATGACCGAACCGCCTGCATCTACCCTTGCAGCAGCAGATCAGCCACCGGCGGTCTCAACTTCTGATCCCGTTGGCCTTGAGCTACCCCCTCTGTGTGCGCCGGTGGACAGCCTCCCCCCGGACGCTGGCGTCTCAACAGCTTCGAATGTGTTCCCTGTAGAGCGTGGGCCTTCAACACTGCGGTGTGGAGAGCAACAGCATCTAGATCAAGGCCTCATGCAATCGTGCAGCACCTCAGTAGAGTCACTCACACGGATCGGCGGGGGGCAACTTTTTCAGGGGCCACAGCAGGGCCAGCAGCAGAGCTTCCTGCCCGCAGAGCTTCCTGCGGAGACTGTTATTGAGGACGCAAACTCGGCGCCAAGACCAGAGGACTATGTATTTGTCGAAGGCCTCCGTTTGGTGAGAGATGTCTGAAACGATATTGCGGTGGGGATCTCGGCATGTCGCGGCATCTCTCCCTGTCCATCAGCAACACCTTTGGACAATCCAACACTCCTATACCTCCAAGCAACGTACCTACTGACGAGCGGTGTCCTGAATGAGTATTGGTGCCGATGTACCGATACTTCCTTCTGGCGGCTGGATCGGAAACCACATGCATGCTGCGTTGGCCCATGGACCTAACGCGCAGGTAAAGCCGTATTATTTTGACTTTAAATGCTTCGTAAAGAAGCGCCAGGACGGCAAGCCGCTGATGCAGCTCATGGCAGAGGTACGTTCGGACGCCTGCGGCCCATGTGCGGCGCCGGGGGTGTAATGTGTAAATGTAGGGAAGGGGGTGGCCCTGTCAGGAAGGTAGGCGGACAACCACCATAGGAGGACGACGTGTCAGAACGAACACTGGTGTTGGAATGAGCATGGCGGTCCGGAGAGAGCAGGGAGTCAAATGTTGACACGAAAACCCAAATTACCCCCAAAGCGGGGTCAGAGGGGGTTACACAGCCGTGGATTGCCCTGGGATAGCAAAACACTTACTTCCGGGCTTTGCCCCGATTACGATTGGGGTCCTATGACAGAACCTGATTAGACCTTCTTGATACAATGCTGATCCAGTTTTGTTCTTTTCGCTTCGGGTGCTCCACCAGTGAATCCGTTGCCTCTCACCAACCAACATTAATGCGCACACTTCATCTCTGCCAAAGCGCGCCATCTTACCACCTCCCTTCCCCATGGCGGCAATCTTTGGCGCGGTTCTCAACGCCCACCTTCTGAAGGAGTTCCCAATGCTATCGGAAGAGTACTACCGACGGGCTGTGGCGACGGGGCGGCTGCGTGTGGAGGCGTCCTCCTCTTTTCCCAACCTGGGCATGGGAGCAGGGGGAGCAAGGGTGGGAAAAGGCCGAGGTGGCAACCGTGGAACAACTGGAGGCGGTGCGGCCTGGAATCCGGAACGACCGCTACGCGCGGGAATGTGCGTTCGGCACTTCATCCATCGCCACGAGCCGCCGG
Source organism: Volvox africanus (assembly GCA_030268105.1). Classification (NCBI taxonomy): domain Eukaryota; kingdom Viridiplantae; phylum Chlorophyta; class Chlorophyceae; order Chlamydomonadales; family Volvocaceae; genus Volvox; species Volvox africanus. The sequence goes on along the minus strand of BSDZ01000021.1, from coordinate 2,105,437 downwards.
TGCTGGCAGGGGAGATGCAGGTACGTGCGGCTAATAAAGCCCATAGCGTGTGCTCCTGCCCCTGCATCGACCTGGGTTCCGACATGCTTATATGCGTATCCATGAGTGTGATGTAAAGTATCGGTATGTGCGTTTGTCTGTGTGCCAGTCTGCCTGCTGGTGTCGTGTGCAATCAGGAATACAAGAATGCAGGCTTAGGTCGTAAATCGGAATGCCGACTTAACCCCGCAGGTTTTGGGCATCACGGACGACTTCGTGGCAGTTAATAAGCTCGCCTGCCTGCCCGTGCACACCGTGGGGCAATACCGGAAGAACACAGTCATGGGGGTTGTGCAGGTGGGGTATACGGAGTGGCTCATTGGACTCCGTACGAGCGCAGAGACTGAGGGTGGTGGCAATGACATATACCTTCATATGCGCCGGCATATGTTGTTAAGTGATCTTCGGTCTGCTTTATGGGGCCCGGTCTGTACTTGTGAAGAAGGATGATAGCGTTATGGGGGCGTGGTCTGTAGTGGTGGCCATATAGGGTTTTAGGGCCGCAGGATTGGAGCACGAAAAGGCCTTAAGTTGTGTGGGAATATGCGAGTACATGTGTAAGTGCGTATGCAGATGCGAAGGGTTTAGCAACCAATGGCGTCTAGCGGCCAGATACATGCCTCACGGATTGGACCCCTTCCTGCCCGCCTGCCTGCCACTCACTTGTCGACCCCAGGGACCAAACTACTTCTGGTCGGCTGATGACCCCATCTCCAACCGCACTTCTGCGCAATAAAGTTGTGATTTCCAATAAGGTTGCAGTTTATTGTGTTTATTACTAAACGCCGCAGAAATTACATTATCCTGGGAACATCTTCGATATATCTCCCCACCTGTCAGGCCATGCGCCCAGACCTGTGTCCTCTCTTCCCAACATACCGCCTGGACAAGCCGGTCAGTGGGGTGCTGCTATTGGCCAGGTCCAGTGAGGTTGCGGGACGGATGAGAGTGCTTTTGGAGGTAAGCGTGGGTACGGGGTGCACCGGAAAGGGGGAAAACGGAGGTAGGGTAGGAAACGGGTGGACTTGGTGTCGTCGGAACGTGCTTACCCGTTTGTAGGACACGCAATGCTGCTGCCCTCCCTCGTCGGTCATGATTTTAAGATCTGCCAGCTGCCCCTGGACTTAAAGAATGAATCGCGGCGCCCGCTGCCCGTCCAGGAACGGGGCTGCTCCAAGGCTTACGTGGCCAGGGTGCAGGGTGTCTTTCCGGATACCGACGCAGCGGGAGGGCCCCTGGTGGTGGATGTGCCGCTAGCCTGGGACGCGAAAAGCAATCACGCCATGCCAGTCCCGCCAGGGGCCGCGGCGGCGGTGGAGGCCGCGGCAACGGGGGGCCCGGCAATGCTACCACCGGTGCCGGGGGCGCCTCCGCTGACTCCGGAGCTTGTGGCGGGTGCAAAGCACGCAGAAACACACTTTCGGCGGCTCAGTGTGGCGCCTGACGGACTGACCAGGTGCGCTAGTTGGGCGGTTATCATGAGTATGCGCGTGCATGTTGGCGGGGCAAGGTGGCGCGTCTCGCCGGCTCTGAACCCGCGTTCCCGACGCTGCCGCCTGTGGCTCTTGACTAATGTGCAGCGGCCGTGGGTCCCGCGACCACCGTGTCGGATATGTTTCCGAACTGCGATTCACTGTTGGCCTCCCTTCCCCGCCCATCGGCCTGCCGCGTCGGATTACATCCATTATCCCTCCTGCGGAATTAGACAGTGTGGTTCAGGCTGTGCCCAAGACCGGCAGGACACACCAGATTCGGGTGCATCTGCAGTACTTGGGACACCCCATCGCCAATGACACACAATACGGCGGGTCGTATGGCCTACCACTGTTCTTCCGACGCGGCATGCGCGGCCCGGCACGGCCGCACGTCAACGGGCTGCGCAGGTGAGCTCTAGAATCGCAGACGGAATCTAAAAGGAGAATATTCATCATGTCATGGGCATGAATCTGCCAGCTGCCCTACCTGCCGGGTGCCCTCGCCGTCGAAGGCGTTTAAATGTCGGTCGCTGCCTTTTGTCTTGGTCGCGTAGGCGGTGGGCGGCAGAGGGTGGCTGTGGCCTTGGCGGCCCCAGCGGCAGGGACGATACGGTGGTGGCCCCGGACGGTAGTTTGGAGCCTCACGGTACAGCCAAGAACGGAGTCGTAGGTGGAGATGTGCTGCCCTCAATTAGCTCACCCACTGTCGACGAAAATGGCGAGTGCGCAGAACCTGGGCTTGCGGGGACGCACAAACGGCAACGTCGATGTGACAAAAGCCTCGCAAACAGCATCGGAAGCAGTTGCGGCGGTTCTTCTAAAACAAGGGAGTGCTTGGCGACGACGGCGGAGGCAGCGGCAATAGGGCCCAACGGCGACGCTGAGCTGGTGGCGGCCTCATCTGAGCGATACCTGCAACTCTATACGCGGCCGGAGTTCCAGGTGGCCAGTTGCGGGTGGGAGGGATAGGACCATCAATGGTGCAGTCGCCGGGTGGTAAAACTGTAGTCTGGGTATGTTGCCGGGTTTGTTATTTGTGCGGTACCCGAGTGCTCTGCGTAATGGACAGGGATTTGGAGTGTCCCTGCGCAGGCCCCGACCTCTCGCCATTTCACGGCTATTTGCCAAAGCTTACTTAGTTGGGGGGTCAATCCTATCTCTCGTCATTTTGCCGTACGGCTGGTGGGATGTTCGCCCGCTGCTACCAGGGGATTGCACAATTGACGGAATAGTATTGGTCCTTTCCATCAACTGTCGCTGAGTGACGCCCACACTGACGTCGTTGCCCGCATGGGCTGTGCCACTTTTTTCCCTGCGCAGGTTTCCGGGGGCTGCGCCGATCCGTTGTGTCCGCATTGCCCATGCTTGGTGCCTGAGGGGTACCCCATTGACCTGGAACCGCTCTACCTACACGCTGCTAGGTATGCTACTGCCGGTGGCGGCGGCAACAACGTTAGCAGAGGCGAGCCAGTGCGAGCCGGTGGCGAAGAGCAGGATGACCCGGGAAACAGCTCGAATGGGGAGGGGTGGTGCTTTGAAGCGCCGCTGCCGGACTGGGCGCAGCCGGGATTCCTGGCGGTACCGGCGGGGAGCAGGGCCCGTCTCGTGAGCGGAGTAGATGTGGCTCCGGAAAGTTCTCCGGCAGCAGAATCAGGAGCAGCGACTGACGGAACCATGGGAGTAGCAGCAAGAGGATGAAGTCTTCGTTGATTTAAACGGTATGCAACTTCCTTTGCAGCTTCATGCCACGCGCAACCGCACAGCCTAGGAAAGCAAACACGTCCGAATCGCTCCGTGGGTCGATTGCTGTGCCCAGGAACCGGACTGAGACTCTTTTACAGGTCCCGATCGGATTCGGGTGGTTGTGCGGGCTGGTCGACTTGAGCCCCTTGCATGGGGCTGCTTCCCCAGCGTCTGATGGCTGTTGAGCCATGAGCCAGTGATACGCCGTTGGTGTGGCTGCGGTCCAACGACCCTGTTTATCGAGGGACAAGTTCATGACGCCTGGCGGCGTCGACAGGATAACCCCTCTTGATACGGCTCCTCCTGGAAATTAGCACCGAGCTGCCTCGGCCTGGCTGAGCATGTGGACTTCGGGAACATGGATTGACCCACTCTGGCATCCGCGCGAGAGGCAGATGCCATGAGCTGCCAGCCAACAATCCATGAACTTTTATGTACGCACGCATCGAATGCAGAGACGCACCATACCACATAGCGCCATACTGCATGCAGTAAAACGTAATGATCACTGGTTTCGAACCACCGCACTCCCAGCCACATGACTGTCCTCCTTAGCAAGACGGTGTTGCACTCGCATGCCCTTCTCTTAGGGGGTGCCCCTCCCAGTAATGAGGGTTGTTCGTCCGCTGTTGCACAGTGAGCGGTGATAGAGAGCCGCTGCAACGTCCAACATGCCGGAAGAAGTTTATACGGCGGCCATTTTTTCAGGTATGCACGTAGGCCGCGTGTCTGGCACTCCTGACCGCCGCTAGGAACTAGGTTCTTGTCCAGAACACCAGAACAGTTACGGCCGTTTTTACCCGTCGCCTCAGCGCCTCAGCAATCATCCCTCTGATGGCGCCAGGTCCTTCGCCTGCCCATCTCCACTCCACACAGTCGTCTTGTTGCTATATACAAGAATGGACTCAACAAACAGGGTCTTGCCAAAGCGCACCCACCCGTTGCACGCTCGTCTGCATGGCGCGCTGATCCACCTTCCAAATTGAGCCACGGTCGTGCCTCGTCCTTATAGCAGCCACCGTCTTGGCTCTGATGTCAAGTCTCCAGCGCTTACCAAAGCTCACTCCTGAGGCGCCATAACCTCTGTTGATAAGTAGCTGCTTTTGTTTCCCACTGTTCCCACCATCCACTATCGCCGTTGCTGCACTGGGCGGTTGTACCCTCTTGGCCATTATTAGAGTAATGCCAAGAACTGGCGGGCTTCCATGTGGAACGTCCCAGCCGCAGAGGAGTATCACCGAGCTTGAAGCTATCATGTCAACTTCGGCTCTGGTAGTTCTTCATCTCTATACCCCGGGCGTAGCCTGGACCTCTGCTATATTGCCCCTTAGTACCTAAAGTCCCGCTATGTCCGAGGTGGAATTCGTCACCGTTGCAGCAGCTGTGGCTCCAAACAACAGCGCGCAGCCGCAACAAGAGCAGCGTCAGACACCACCAATCTGCCACTGAAACACAGCGTTATGTCCACCACTGGGAGAAGGGAAGGCTGATGCCGCAAGTTGTGCCACTGCACGCCGACCGTCGCTATTGCCGCTACTCAGTCGTCGTCATCTGCCACCTCCTCCTCTATGAAGCCGCCGTTATCCGTGTCGCGCTCCCCACGGAGCCCAAGGTCTGCGGGACCGCGGCGGTCCTCAGCCATATCGGGTGCCACACCCAGAGCCTGCGGGCCGTCAGTGCCCATTGCCACACGGTACAGAACGGATCGGAGAAAGCCGATTGTGATATTTATCCGGCAAGTGCGTGCTTTGGGAGATAACCAGTGAATGACTGGTATCGTGTCTCGCTGTCGATACTGCACATGTTAACACAAACAGGGGATACCCATCAAGCACTGGGCCTGCTATTTTGTCTTCGCGCACAGGTACAGTTACCTTGTAAATGTCCTCCACCATGCGAGTATCGAGGTACGGTGACAGGATAATGCCGCGGCGCCGCATGGCCTCAATGGCCTTGTAAGCCTCCATCGGTTGCCGTGCCTCGTACCTGAGCAGGTATGATGATGTAGGGGCCCGGAAAAAGAGAGCACAGAAACTGGTTTGACAAGACGAGCAGGCACAATCAAAATGTATGAAGCTTAGGGAATGGCTAGAAGGGCCCGCCGACAAACGAAGCCGGAACGATAGGCATAGGAAAGAGCAGTTCAGGTGCCAAGGACCAGGTGAGATTTACATGCGAGTTCACAGCACAACCGTTCCCCGAAAGGGAGCGCGACATTCCACTGGGACCCTTACCTCACAGATCCAGAGTGGTGCCCAGAACATTCGTGCATGGTGATGCGGGTCGACAAGAAAGCGTGACAACTGATTAACAAACATGTGGCAACTCCCTGGTACTCACCAGTATTCGACCATGAGCGCGTACACGTCCCCGATCCTGATTCCCGCCTCCAGGTCCTGAAGCCAGCGTAAGCGGATGTGAATATAGGGTGGCATTCCTCACCAGCGGCCCACCAATCTGGGCGGAGCCCTGCCTCTCCCTTCTCCAGGACCGCCCTCATCCATTCATCCCAATCGACTCCTTGTTGCATGCCTTTGAAACTGGCATGCAACAAGGAGTCATAAAGATCCAAAACGGAAAAACGAAATGCCGGGGAAATATGATGACGAGTGCATTCCAAGGCAATTTTCCGATTCATTGGATCGGATTTGCCTCTGGGAGACGTCTTAAGTATGCCGAGGGCCCACCTCACCAAACCCAACACTAAGTACTCACGCACCTGGCTGTCTTGCGGGATGGTTTGAAGAAGCTCTTCGCACACGCGCAGGGCCTCCGTGGGGTTCGTGGCGATCAGCTGCCGTGCTTCAACGAAGCGCTCCGACACGGTGATGCGATCACTGATGGCAGCCAGCCGCTGGTCGCGGTCGTCGCTCTTAGACTTCGCTATGTACTTCGCTGCCTCACGCATGGCCTGCGAGGTAAAAAGGGAAATATAAATTGACCGCAGGACGCACGATCTGTAGGTGCGGAGCACCTCCATGGGCCTTGCAGCAGCAGACGTAAGTAACAACCTTCCTTAGTACCGGCACGCATATATACGGTACACCCGCATGTTATAGACTTCATGCACGGTCATCGAGAGACATCCATTTGGAACACGTTCATGCAGCACGTTCATACGCACTTGAAGTGCCTTTTCGTAGTCCCGGTACTCGTCCACTTCAATCTGCGCACATGCCTCGTAGAAGTTGGCCAGGCTGTCCCATGCAGTTGCCTGTTCCGCGGCGGCCAGATGGGAAATGTGCAGCGGTTGCGGTGGGAAAGTGACAGCAGGGACGAGGTTTCCTGGAAACTCGGAAGGGCATGGATCCCGGTAGGTGGAGGCAAAGGGAGGAGCAACAAAAGCCAAGAACAGTAGCAGGTGAGCCCCTCATAGGGCCGCACGTGCCCAGGTTCTCAAAGGATTGCGTTGCTATCCCTCGTTTCCTTGCCTCCTGTAACGGACCCATCTCTTTCATGCCGATCACCTTGGTATAGAAGGAAATGATGTGTTTCATGAGCTCTGGGTCCGAGTGCCAGTTTAGGGTTTGCAGGTAATTTGCGGCCATCAAGTACAGGTCCTTCTGACGAGAAACACCTGCGGGATGGGTAAAGGCCAGATTGAATGGGTTGGAGCTAAAATCAGGTGATGCTAACTTAATGCCGCGTAGATACTGGTTTGGATACTGGTCGGATTTGGCAACTGCAGCATGGGTTTGGATTGCGGTACGCTTCACACGTTTACGTCCAATCGAGGGCTTATTGTAATTTCTCCTCCTTCCTTGTGCAGACAGGGCTCCAAACATTAGATGCAGCTGTTTGGTCCGTAATAATATGATGTGTTGATGTCATCCGGCTTGGACTCGGTGTCAGGTGGGAGGAGCTTAGGCTATAGTGCTAATTAACTTATAAGGGATTTAAAACGCATGCAAAACCCATCTGCACATTCATCCTGCGTAGTGTAGGACACCGAATTTGCGCCCTGCTAGAAATGAGCATGATTTCGTTAGCCATCCTTCCTTCGCTCCCCCGGCGCTCCATGCACGCACCCGCAAAGAAGATAATCTTCTCCGCGTCTCCACCGCGCAAGAGCGCCTTCATGGCCTTGACCTTGTCGCCCGCCTGCGTGTACTTCTTGGCGGCCAGCTGATAGTTGCCCTGCCGCTTGGCAACCTGCAGGGTGGCCGACCAGGCAAGAAGAAACAGCGCCGTCATGGTTTTTAGCGATAACGGCGATAACACCCGCATTAGCATCCGGACAGTTGGTGCAGCTGCTTAAGTAGATGCAGTGGAGGCCAGCGGCAGCAACAACCGTGGTGCGGCGTGACCCTATTATTTAAGTTAAGAGGTGAGGATTATGTGTATGAAATTCAAGTTGCGATGGACTTGCATCACGGATGGTGATACTACAAAGCAATGCAGGAAGGCGGCTCGACAAGTTCGAGGGCAGCACTAAGGAACGGAGATTTCAAGACCTCACCCCCCTTCACCTTTGCTATCCGGCATATGACACCATTGCGCTCATCAGGTTTCATGATGCTCTTGTCGGGCGTCATTGAGTCCGCCATTTCCTGGGAAAAGTAAATAGTATGCGTGTGTGAGGCAGACAGGTAGGTGCAACCAGTAAGATGAGGTAATCATCCCAACTTTTCTGTCGGATTATGGCCTGCTGAAGGGATTGTGGGGGCGCATCACGGCAAAACAAAGAGCGACGGAAGCGACGGATCCCTATGTTCACAGACTCCCTCTCCACGTGCATAACTACCCCAATTACGAAACCCCAAGTCCCCACCAAAATCCCGCCCTATTCGCCCTATCATCCATCATCCCGATGTTCACAATCCCCACGGAATCCTTACAGAACCTATCATCGACCCTGGGACTCATCTTCAACATGATCTGGTCCCTTTTGTCCCACCTCGGAAATGGGCACGTCGTGCTCCACGCAGAGCTCCAGCGCGCGGCTATACTGCTGCGCCGCGATGAGCATCTTGACGGCCTTATCGTTGTGGCCGAACTGCATGAAGAACTCCGCACAGCGGTTGTATAGTGTAGGGTCACTCTTATCGGGCGACATATCATCGGCGATGTGCTGCAGCACATCAAACAGCTGTGCCTGGAAGCACATTTCCACCGCCTTACTCAGCTTGCCGCCCTTCATGTACAGCGTCGCGGCCTTCTCGTGCTGACCCTGGGGCCGCGTAAGGTAGGAATGGGGCACAGGTTCAGCGATATGCAGTTACACGATCTGTCGAAAGGTCGAGTGTAAAACAGGACACTGAAGATGGAAGGAGCACAGTTGCAGTAGCAACAAACAGCAGCAGTGTAGCTGTCGTCCAGCCATTTCTGGTCGTCAACTTGGGAGGTTTTTCCTTTCCTTAGCACATGGCCTCGTTAATTCTCATCTGAGTTGGGGCCGCGCCGCCTAGGCGCACCTTTTGAAAGAGGTAGTCGGCGGTGTCGATCATAACCGCAGGTGTGCTCTTCAGCGCCAGATTCATCAAGTCGCTATCCAGCTCGTTCACCTTCGCCAGACGCACGCCGTGGCTGTAGCGCTTGGCCTGCGAACAAAACCGCGGGAGGAAGGGATGAACAAAAAGGCAGAGAGTCCCTAGTCCCTACCTTGCCATACCGTCGTTCAACTGTCAGGCTTGTTAGGCTTGGCTTCTGGGCCACAAAGAAAGAATGTAACTTAGGATCTGCGTGATAGAACCCCAGCATTCCATCTTTCAACTCACCGTTTCGAGAACCCCTCGCACCCCGACCCTCAGAACGGGCTGCAGCACCTCAACAGTCTCCAACACAAGGCATACCCACGCCACGCACCAGCGTGTAGTAGCGCACAGCCTCCGGGATGCGTCCCACCGCCTCGTACTGGCGGGCCAGGTGGAAAGCACCAGCCTGGTCGTTGCTGTTGGCAACCTAGTCGGACGTAGCAGGGGCGCCAGTAGATAAAAAAAGAAGGTTCTATTGGCAGTGCCTTATGACGCTTTCTGTTTAGCAGTATTCTGCTGCATGAAGATCGATTACGCCGCACGATTATTACATGATTAAGAACTGGATTCCCTCATCAGATCCCCAAACACCTCCTTCCAGGTATCGTCGTCCCTTTCGATCAGAGTTCCTGCAACCGTCCTCACTCCCCGATTCTTTCAGTCATCGGCACATGGGCAATGGCCATGGTTTGCATCATGAAATCCTCTGTTCTTCGTACCTGCCCCGTCCGCGACCCCTTTCCTCACCTCCTCCTCTGCCTGTTTCCACTCCTTCTGGAAGCAGTAGATCCGCACCATGGATAATGAATCTCCGGCCTTACGGTAGCAGTCCAGCGCCTTGCCATATTCGCCCAAGGACTCCAGGTACTTGCCCCACCACAAGATCAGTTCACGGCTGTCGTTAGCCTGCAGGAGTTCAGAGAGGTCAGGGGGCCCTGGACGTGAAAGGAGCAGATATTGCCGAGAAAGCGTGGCATATACCGTTCCGTGTGACCTGCGGCGGCGGAACAGGTCCTTGGTGTGTGTGCATGTTACGCGTAGACATGTACAGATCAGAGCCTAATAGCTTTGCCGGGGCCATTTTGAGTTGTGTTGAATGGTTTACTGGAACGAATCTTCGGTGCAAGTGACCAGCAATTAAGAAAACCCATATCACATCTTTCCTGTCATGTTGTCAGCGCTAGCTCGGTGCCCCGATCCCGATGAGTTGTAATTATAAACGTCCACGGTGAGATGCAACCCTCACCCCAAAACACATACATATGCACACAACCAGGCTGACGCTTCACAATATATACCTAGATAGGGCTGGCTGACTGGCACGCCCGTGAAGACTCGAGGTCCAAACCCCCATGTGCGCGGTGTCCCTCAGGATTCTCACCTGGATATATGCCTGAAGCTCGTTGAACTTTTCCGCTTCAAATAGCATGCGGGGCACCTCCACCAATCCGCAGCCACTGGACTCATAGTGCTTTTGAGCGTTGGTGAGGTCGCCAGCGCGTTCCAGATACTGAGGACGATGGAGGTGACGAAGACAGGGGGCCAGAAGGTGGGCACGAATGCAATGGACCTCAATTGTAGATCATTGGATTAAGGATACTGGGAAGACGGGGAACTGGATAGGTGCCGTTTAGAAGACACCATAATATTCAACAAAGAAGACAGAACCGACATCGGTGCGGGAGAAGGCACGATTGGGACAAAGGTGTGCATAAAGCTACGCCATGCACGCGCGGGCCAGGGCCAGCAAAGCAGGCCCTTGCAAAGCAAAGCAAAGCCGGTACGATGGCCGGCTTGTACTGCCGGATCCAAGGCCTTGCGCAATGCATTAAGCTCGCTCACCTGCGCGTAGGCGTAATGCGTGGACTTGAGGTGGATGCGGTCATTTTTCTCTGCCACCTCCAGTGCCTTGTCCCACTGACCGCACGCGCGGTACAGTTGGTTTAGCAAGTCGTACCTGAGGAGCGCCCATACAATGACAGGACGAGCCAGGCGCAGGCCAGCGCGGGTTGATGAGCACACGAGTACCGGGAGAGGGGTGTCCCAGACGGAACAAAGACATGCAAACGTTGCCACAGAGGGGTTAGGTCATTCCAGGCATTGAACAAGCACTGCCCCTGGCACAGGTGATAACCGAGCCCCAGCCGGAAAGGACAGCCCTTGTGTGGGGTCTGTCATCTGCCATCAGCCTGACAGTCGTCACTCCCCGTCCCTTCCGCTCTTTTCATCTTTTCCACTTCACGTTTCCACTTGAGTTCAATTCCACCCCTGTTTCCCCAATTCCGCCCAAAGCTGTGAGCACAGCAGACAGGGTATAACTTACCTTTCGCACGCAATATAGAGCTTCTTGGCGTCTTCAATCATGCCCAAGTGGACGGCAACTGTGGCCACCCGTGCATCTGCCTCCTCAATTGTCTTCGCCTCGCGAAGAGCCCTTGCACCGCGGGCGTGTTCCATATTGCTCAGGCAGTGCTCTGAAGGAAACCGACGAGGGAGCAGCGAGCATGTGTCTATGGTGAAGCGAAGGACCATTTCCAAACAAGCTCTCGCATTTAGTGTATAGGCCACACGGAGCAATACGAGAAGGGTGCGATAAGGTTACATACCCATTCGCACTCGGACAGGGTCATTGACACAATCGCTTCCTTAACCTTGGCACCCCGTCACACCCTGCTGTCCTTACCCGACAACTCGTTGCCTGTCCTTACCCGCAACGTCCAGCCGCTTGTTGCGAATGCACATGTGTGCCATGTTCTCCCACACGGCCGGATTCTTAATGGCCTTGACTGATCGGAACGCCTCGTCCATGTTGCCGGTGGCAAGGCTGAAGGAGAAGTCCAAAAGCGCGCGACGGGTCTTCTCGTCCGAGTCCTGAAAGCAAGATGCGCATCGGGTTTTAAGAAAAGTTTGTGGACAAGTGTGACGGGGAGACGGAATCACCCATGACGGGAGGTGCCAGAACTGTTATGCCACCTTAACGCCTTGGCAAATTACCAACAAATACATACAGAGTAAATGTTCAATCCCATGGTGTTCACGGGGTTTCTAAAGCCCCGAGTACCGCTTACACACCCCTTAAGCCTTCCGCTCCTTTCAACCGTGCGGCCCAACCCGCCTTCTACCAAGCACCATCAACGCCTCTTGCGCCGCACCTGCATGCCGACGAAGCTGGTCATTAGCACTCTAGATACATTGCTAGTGAAGGGCTGGTAGCCACCTGAGCCTGGGACAGGCTGCACCATGCACTTGCGGTTGGTCAGGAGGAAGGGCGCCGCGGAGCCAATGCAGGCAGTTGCGCCTCCTTGGTGGATCGATTGGTACTCCTATGGGCAGGATTGTGTTGCCGGTGGGCAGATAAGCAGGGAGCGCGGGCGGTGCCATGAAAAAAAGGACATGAGGACTGGCAGAAGATAGACAGGCAGGAAATTACGTCGGGGCTTGAGGAAACCGGCGAAAGCAATGAGTGCATGAAGTTTGGGCTTGGGGCGCTGAAAATGGGAGCGAGGAGATGTGCGATTTAAAAAATCGCTTAAGGCTTCTGCCGTTGTCTGTGCTTCCCCCAATTTCCTTGGAAGCCCTACGTGCGAATCTCCTTAGTTAACCGTCCGGTTCGGCCATCGGCATTATGTGTCCTGCCTCCATCCAGAGTCTACCGCTTCGCACCTGCAACAGGCTGCCCTTGTCAATGTCCACAAAGATGATGGCCACGTCTGGCCCTTGAGAACCGTCACCGCCGGCCGGCTTCTCATCCAGGTTTGATTCGTTGAAGGTAGGCTGCCCAAGCAGGAGGAACCGGGCCATGAGGAAGAAGTGTGTTTGTTATTGTCTGATGGGAGGCAATTAGCAACTGCAAAAATGAATCATACGCACAGTGAAGTGCTTCGTGTTGGAGCTTAAGGAGTAGGGGAAACGTGCGCGGGTGCGAGCAGGCCGGACAATCGGGCCTCCGTTTCGTTACCGTCCCTTCCAGGCGCACTTTCACTTTCCTTCACGATGCGCCATTTTGTTCCAGGGTCGCCCAACCCAACACCTTTCCGACCACCTTACACGGTTTCTCCGCTGCCAGGCAAACCCCACCCTTACCGCCGTCTGCACCACCAGCAGCTTGGGCTCCACGGTGTCCCACATAATTCCCACCGGCACACGGCTGTCGGGCGTGAAGTCATGCAGGTGATGCGTGTTTGACTCTCCACACCAGACCGCCAGCCGCACCGCACGCGCGGGCTCGGGGCCCACCAGCAGCGCCGCCACCATACTGCCGGTGCCGTTGACCTTCGCTGATATGACCTTCCAGCCCTTAAGCTCCGCCGGACAAAGGGGCGCTGCGCAGTGAGCGACGATAAGTTTGGGGTAGGGGTCACGTATTGAACATGGAGGAACCGAGATAAGTGTTACAGAATGCGGTAAACACACATGCCCGGTCCCTATCATCCTCCGATAGCCCGTGAAATGCTCAACGACGAAAATTACCGATGTTTGCCACCGGAACGTCCCCAATTACCTGGTCCGGCGTGTGGTTTTGCCTCACGGCCCGCCACCTTGAAGATGCGGACGAAGTTAAGGTTGGTAATGGTGACGAGGAAGTCCCGGGCCACATCCATGAAGGCGGGTGACCCGTGGTTATCGTCAAACATGATGGTCTGCTTGACCGTGCCTAGGGGAGCAAGCGGACACCGGTCAGGCGGTAATGCAGATAGGCTAGTACGAGTGCGCAGCGAACTGACACGTTGCACGGGCACACGCTGATGAAGTTCTATGTGTCAGGCTTCTGCATCCGCGACTCCCGCGGGCCAAAGGGTAAATCCCTCCATGGGCAGCGCTTGTCTTAAACATTCAGTATGCAAACGCCGTGCTGACTTTTACTCGGTTCGTGCATGTTTCCGTCAGCCCTGCCAATCAGGAACGCTTTCTTCATGAGCCCACCTGGCCCCGTCCAGCCCGCAACTAGTTGACAAACTTTTACAGCATCGGAAAAGCTTTCCAGTCCTCCCCCTCCGTACCCGCCATGTTGACCACTTCCAGCTTGTTCTCTGCTGCGCGGTAGATGGAGTCATTATTGATGGCCATGCAGCGGCTGCTTGTCTCAAACTGGGAAGCCGCCATGATATCGTTGGCCTCTGTCACCTTATACACCTGCATTAGGAATTGGCAACAGGTATATATACAGATATACTTTTTGTTGGAGTCTCCAAGGCAGATCGGCTGTAGGAAGGGGACCAAGGGCGAGGACAGGGAGGTCGTCAGGTCCGCTTACGAGTAAGAAAGCCACCCAAACTGACAGCCCCGCCCTTGACCCCGGCAGAACGACGGTTGTCGTAAGGCCTCCTCAGCCAAGGTAGCGCGCTTTCTTCGCACTCCTCGTACCTGGGAAGATCAGGGGGCAAGACGCTCCAAGTCCATTTCACCAACCAACCCTTACCTCGGCGCGCTCTCCGTCCCACACCAGCAGCAAACCCTTGCTGAGATCCAGACCCAGCAGTTGCATATCCTGTGCGTGTATGGATGAGAGGTGAAGAGGCATAGTCGTGTTAACCGACCATTAGAGCAAGGCCCAAGACCACCGGAAGTTACCTAACCCACATTCGGGCACATGGGGTCGCAAAACCGTTGTCACATGCAAAACAACCAGGGCGCTCCAGGGGGCCCTAGGATCACTGGCACATCTCCAATGCTAAATTCAGGCGACGCCGCGGCCTCTCCCCTTACCTGCAGCTGAAGCCGACCAGGGGGTCGCTGCGGCTCTAGCTCCATGTTCTCCAGCACCACGCGGTCAACGGCAACCTGTACAGCGGACGGGAGCAGTGATTTAGAATTAAGTAAAAAGAGTGTGGAGAGGGCCGCATGTCTCGCCCATACTTGACAGTAGTGATGCTGCTGGTGGTATGGGAAGATAGTGCGGGTGTGAGCTCGTGAATCCGAGGAAATATAGTAATGAGGATTGTAATCGACGCGGCTTACAGGAACGCAAAACTGATCTCTTCCTATTCGCCGTCCGTCTTGCTTGCTTGCCTGCATGATAGCGACTCCGTCGCGGTATTTATAGCTGAGCATGGTTTTCCGGCAAACGTTGATGGCGTCGCTGCAAGCCACCACCATGAGCCGCGGGAACGGGCCCCACTCCATGGAGAGCGCCCGGTTCCCCACCTGCCAGGACGGGGTGGAGAACACAGCCGTTGGAATGGGGCGGGGACGCAAAGTATGAGAAGCAGCGGTCGCATCAGCACACTGCCATTAGAGCAGCGTCAGCAGCAGATGAACGGTAGTGCCTCAGCCAAGGTGTAATAAATCGCGTGGGAAACCCCACAACGCTCTGATTTAGAACACTCAAATACCGCCGAGCGGGAAGCGGCATCCGCTGAATAGACTATTCAAGGCTAACTTCCGCCCCTGTCTAGCCGCAAGTCCTCCGGGCCCAAACAAACGTGCGTACTCACAAAGAAGGCAGGCTGCATCTCCCAGCACTTGGCCAGTTCCAGCACTGGCTCCGAACGCTCCGACGGCTCATTGTACTTGTACATCATCACACGGCCGTCCGTGGTTCCCACGGCCAACAGGTGGTACCTAATGAATGGGGGACCAGGGGGGTGGATTTCAAGGAAAAACGGGCCGGGCGGAAAAGGAAAGGTTGGGTTTGATACATGATGTATGTGTGTGGGGAAGAGTGTGGCCGCAACCGTAGCATGCAGATCAAACGAATGACGAACGAAACAAGGTGCTGCGCACCCGATCCTACATGTTTTATGGGGAGCATATTCCTATACCCCAGAAGATGAAATGTGGCGACGGATGCAGTTCGTGAGTTGCCGCCTCGTCAGAACGATCTCAGCCGCTGTGTGTAGAACCCAGCGAACAGCAGGACAAGACAAGAGCCTCTGCTTCGCAAGGGCTTACTTCCATTAAGGGCAGAAATGGCGGGTGTGATTTACGCAGCGCACCTCTGGTCAAACGCCAGACACACTACCCTGCTGACCAGCCCCGAGTCCTGCTCCAAGTTGAGCACGTAGTTGTCCTCCGTGTCGAAATTGTACATGCGGACCACGTTGTCCTTTTCGCTGGCAGAGGCAAGGGTGTGATTGCCCGCCCATGCTACCTGTAACCGTAGCAAAGCGAGTGATAGCTTTTAAGGGCCACCATGACGATGAATTAACGCTGTTGGATGCGGTCCCAAACTGGGCTGGCGAGCGACGGGGCATCATGTAACCGAGGAATAAGCCACGCGCAGTTAACGCGTACCTGGCACTTCAATTCTTTACCTACTTGCCACGACCGTCCGCCCCATTGTCCTGCGCCGGCGCCCGACCCTGTCCCTTAGTCCGCTCCCAAGGCATCTCCAGTTGGCTGCAGCGCCCAAGAAATGCAACCCTTCCCATCTCATCGCCACTTATGACCCAGCAAGCAAGGGCACCCCGCTTTCCTGGCAAGGAAGGCGAGCCCGGAGCCACGCTAGAATCCGCGCCAATCCTGCGCCTGTCCCACCTGTAGCCCTGTCCCTGAGGCGGCCTCGCCCGTGCCCGTGGCGAACTTCATTTTCGAGGTGGTGGCCCAAGCACCCAGCTGCTCATCACGCGCCAGCACGTTTAGGGTGCAGGAAGCCCCGATGACCAGTAGCTGGTCGCGCTCCGGATAATGCACCAGTGAGTGGATAGACTCACCCATTTCCTGGAGAGGGGGAAGGGAGGTTGAAGATTATTTTTCACCGGAGGCGATGCTGTGTGCGCGGGAAAGCACTATCCATGCGGGACGGGGGTTTCGAAGAACACAGCACTTGGCGGGGAGGAACCACGACGGATGTAGAGGTACACACAGCCCTGCGGTGCTGCGATGGACAGCACACAGAGCTTGAGACTGCAGCACGGCTACATCTGAGCCAAACTGGCAGCAAAAAAGCTCGGGACGGGCGGAAGGGCGGGAGGGAGGGAACGCAGGGCCGTATGGTTCGTGAGATACACTATCGCTACGCTCGCCACAAAGTTCTGATGTCTTGAGTCAACCCCAAGCATGAGATTACATTTCGATCAAGGACATTTTATCTAGTCTATTAAAGATTACCGTCCTACCAAGGGCCCGGAAGGCCCCTTGCCGCTCGGGATGCGGTAGCGGAAGAGGAGTTGAACCCATTCCGACGCGCAGCTGCCCTATCGTACCTGTACTACCCCACTGTAGCCCTGGTCGTTACACCACTTGACGGTTGCTCGCTCGGTGCCATCCGCCACATAGAAAGCCACCAAGACCTGCGCGAGTCACGCCAACGGCGTGTTTTGCCCCCGAGGCACCACTTATGAAAAGGCGGCTGCAACTGCGATGGCGAATCCCCGGATAGCGCCCCTCTATTCCCCCAGCATGAATACTGCTGTGAAGACCCTGCGCAAATGCCAGCCGCCTTTATTCCTCTGGGAGCGGCAAGGATTGACTTTCTCACATGCACACTTGTGTATTCCAATACTCGTCTTACTACCTTCCTGTCGTCTATCATTCCAGTAGCTTGCAGTTCACCTGACTGTTAGTTTCCGGAACCTCCTCTGGGAGGCCCACCACGATGTGTCGGATAACGGCGCCCGGCTCGTCATACGCCACTACATGAATGGGCCGCAGCAGGCGATCTGTTTTCCACATGGATATCTGCGGCCGCCCGGTCGGAACAGAGCAGAACGTTGGACAGAAACGAAGGCAACGCGATATGCTGCAGCTATATTTGTGTTGGGCCTAGGCTTGTGGCACGGGCTGGGCACTGGCACAACATTCAGCGCGAACGGTGTGGTCACTAAAGTGGGTTCCAGATGTGCTACACCGCCTGGATCCAGAAACCCGCCTTTCGGTGACATTCTATGCTTCGTTGCTATTAATTTCCCTTCAGCTTGTACAGGCAACTGCTGGACCGAGGCGATCCATGCTTGAAATTTCCACCAATTTGATGCAATTTTTAAGCAGCCCTCAACCAGGTGCCGCAGGTCCAATAGACTGGCTATCTGAAGGCACGCACAGACTATATTCTTTGCCACGTAAGCATGGCTTTTGTCAACTGCCGGACCCTGGAGCGGAACCGTTGACAAGGGGTTCATCTCCGTCAGTCAGCAGCTTGTTCCAGGTAAACCTGGTCAGCTATGTCCCCGTTCAGTCCCAGCCCTTTGTAAGCCGATGTCTCAGGCTGCTGCGCAGAACGTGCCGAGCTGCGGGATGGATACCAATGCCCCCTGGCAATGCCACCCTGGTGGCGGCAGGACGACCATGGTTTCGCAGGAAAGTGCTACCCGACCAGGAAGTTCGGCCTAAAGCGATGCTTACTCGGCCGTTCTCGTCACCAGTGATAAGCCGATCACCGCTGCTGGTCCATGTCATGCTGCTAATTGTGTTTCGGTGGATTTTGCTGTCCTCCTCCAGCTTGCGTTCCTCCGCGTTCCAGAAGGATATGGCACCTATCACGTGGACAGCCCAACGGTGAGCGCGGTTTGGTATTCAAGGTGCGCCAAGGTTCATGGAGTCATGTACGTGATGTATGCCGCCCGTTTGCGGGCTGGGGAGATAGACCGTTGGGGAACCTTCACTTCTTCGTGGGTTGGAAAGCCCCCAGGCTAGGCCGGATGTTTAAGCTGAGTGGCAATTGCCAGGGCCTGAGCATAACGGTCAAGCAGCCGCTGTTAAAACCCATATATTTAGCGCAAGGCGAGAGCGTCACGCGGTATAAATGATCTCTACCTCCTCTAGCCGGAACGTCGGCGGAAGGTAGGGGGAAATTAGTTTACGGCGACATGCTTTTCCCCGGCTTACACTCACCGTCCTTCCATCCGATAGCAAGCAGCGGTAGCAAGGGGTGCCATGCCAATTTCGCACACTCTGTCCCGCGGACATTCTTGATGTTTGCCTCATTGTTTGGATCGAGGGGCCGGCCCTGTTATATGTTTTGTGCAAATTGTTCAAGTAAATGCCGGACTTACACCCGATGTTTACATCTTGCGCACCTCTTCATTATAAATGCCGACTGCGTTCGGGCTGAGAGCCACCGCTAAGTACGAAGGATATCCAGGCGCCTGTGAATCATCAGATACTCAAGTTAAACATGCAAATGGTAATGAACGCTGTGCGACTTCGAAGCACCCGCATGTGCTCGCCTTTGACCATCCAGCTATAACTCCTGCTCGCCCAGCAATCTTAGTTGTATAATAAATTTCCATGTTCAGGCTGTGTCTTTGGTCCTGCTGTTAGGGCAAATCTACAGAAATACGTTAATTGTCATTGTTCAGCAACCAAATACACGGCGGGCCCTACAGCAATCATTATCATAGACTCGGTAGCACAAGTATGGCTTCCAGAGATTAGTTGATGCGTTGTTCGGGACTATAATTCATTATTCCGTACGTAACCACCACACTGAGGACTTTGCGCGCACAGATCTCCACACTACACTTCTCCAGGTATCTGGAAATGCTAAGCTATAATTTTTTAAGCTGTTCATGGGCTGACTTATATGCATCGCTTAGCAAAGCGCCGTACCCTGGCTTTCAAGCTCAGCTCCTGTCCCCCAAGGTTATGCACCCAGAAATAATGGGGGAACACTGCGGCTGAGCGAAACGAGTATCATTTATATCAAGAAAATCACTCGAAGGGGACGAGATACGGCATGGTACCGTGGTGTCTGTGTCCCACAAAGATCCGTAGAATTCGAATGCATCGAAACCAGAGGATGCCAAAGGTCTCACCGTGCAGTGAGGCCGCTCGAAATCACGAGATGATGGTGCAGGCAAGGGCATTTAGTCAATACATAGTGCGTACCTATTTGATTGCACCATAATACCAGCATGCCAGCCGCTCCACCAGGAATAATTATGCCACCCGGCATAGTTGACCGGCACGCATGCAACAAGACCCTACGAGCCGCGGGCCTCAACTCAATCCTGCCCCTCCCAAGCCATAATAACTTTCCGACCGCCCTAAAATGGACTTGTAACCTTGTTTATCTGTGCCCATGCTGCACATTAGAGAACTACTGTGCGCACCAAGTTGCGGCGCCACACACAAAAAATGTCGAGCCATAAGGCGATGGATATTGGGTGCACACGTTGGGCGTGGCCAGCAGCACAAGCCAAGCTCGAGAAAACCGCCCAAAGAGACAGGCATATACAAGCGTGCCTAAAATCTCTGCACCGTGACGAGTGGTTCATGCGCAGCTACATACACCTTCATAGCCAATAACAGTTGAGCAATCTCGTCCTCGTGCACCCTTTCCAACACATCTCACATTCTCACACTTCAACACTGTAGCTTTTGGAAATGGATCCCAATCCTTTTAGAGATGCATGACACAAGAACCCATAAGGCGTTCATCCCTTACATTGCAAACGCCGTAACCCCTACAGTTTGGTGCGAGCGACCATGCGGTGATACAAAACAGCTGACCAAGCCAGGGTGCGTGACCTCATACGGAAGAGGCTGCAGCCGCATCAACGCTGGCCCCGGCGGCAGCAACCTCGTGCAACAAAAATCGTAAGCGAAGGGGCAAGGCGACGCCCGTCCGTCCGTCCTCCATCTCCTGCCTTACACCCGGCCCCGCAGCACGCATTTTGCAGGTCGGCAACTTAATTCACGCTCCTTTCACCCCGTTTGCATACTCGTGCATGAACCACTGCCATCGAACACAAATTCAAAATGCAGCTGTTATGGCTTTGTAAGTGCCGTTCCTCCAGCAAACAGACACGCCATTGTTAATTGGTCCAGAGCCGCGCGCAAGCAAGACGCCGATCGTATTCACAAAACACCTTAAGCATATACGCAACGTCACTACGGCGTTTTGCCCAAGTACCGCTATGCAGTCCCCATACCATTTACGCACTTGCAGGCAACGACGACGACGACGACTTCAATGAGATCACCATGTTTTTGCCAATCGTGAGGCAGAAGTCCCTACTGGGGCCCAGTCAAGACAAATTCAGACGTCGTCCCTCAGCAAGTCTGACACAGCAAACGGCAGACGCTGTGCGGCCAGACCTGCTCTCCCTGTGCCGAAGGTCCCGAAGGGTAAGGTAGCTCCTCGTGCCTCGCTTCGGGATAACAGGGCGCGGACAGCCGGGCCGCCGCACGTCTCGGCCCTTGGGCTTCTCAGGTACTGCATGCCTACCATAAGAAACAAGGCGCCCCCCAGATCAGATGCGTCCGATGGCTGGTGTCAGATTCATCGTCATCGTTACCTGGTCCGCGCAGACGCCTTGCCAAACATCCCATACGCCCATGCAGATATGCCGCGTTGTTACGTCAAAATACCTGGTGCTGGAGACCTGACACGTAAGGAGACGGTGCTAGGTAATCATTACGCACGCTTGGTCTCGCGCTTGGAACCGGACCCGCGGATTTTGTCAATGGCCGCCTCCAGCGCCTTGACCTGTGCATCCCGCTCTTCCTCCTTCTCCCGCTCCTCCACCACCTCAAATACGTGGTTATATACGCGGGTCTGTAATACAGGATCGTAAGAGACCTCTCCGAGCCGGAAGCGTTGCTGCACCTGGATGGGCACCCGAGCCTCCACCCTGGGAAAGGATCGGTCAAGCACATGATGAGTTGGTTACCCATAGTTCAGGCGTTGCGTTGATATCGCGGAAGCCGAGCTGCCAATAATAACTGTTCCACCGAAATGGCCAACGCCGATAACTTTTGCGACTGGCAATGAAGGCAGCGTCTGCACCACAGACGAGAGTTCCACATCGAATGCGACACTTCCTAAGACCACACCAGTGGCCCAGGGCACGAGAACCAGAATCATGGTGTGCCGGAAACCACGGCTGTGCAGCAGGGAAACAAGAGCTTCCCTAACAACAATTGCGTTCCACACACCCATGCACCCATACACTTATAGACAAGTGTTCAGGCACGACTGTTATGGCACGACTAATATGCCCCTGGAGTTCCAGGTTCTACCCCGACCGAGAGCGGGCCAAAGTCCCAAAGTTAAGGGCAGGGTGCCCCCATGCCGATGGACGGTGACGACCCCAATTAAAGTGACCTGCGAGCTGACCAGTAGCGGAGTTGACGCCTTAGTTGATTCGGCAGATTCCGCTGGATGCTGGTGGTGGGTGCTGAACCTGGGAAAACCACTGATTTCGGAGAAGTCGGCATGGGAGACTGGATGAGGGTGCCCCGAAACACCGGGGAAGGTAGGGACTGCCAGGTTAGTGGCCACGGGTGATGTACTCCCCTATCCTACATACAACTTATAGACTTAACAATCTCGCATGCAAAACCCGACCCCAACCATCCCCGCAGAACCGTGAGCAACGAAGCCTCTCCAGTCCCCACCTGAGGACGTACTGGGCCCAGCGCAGTCGCCACTGCTTCTCCGCACCGCTCCAGCCCGTGGAATAGACCCGGATGATCATAGCAACCATCACGTTGCTTAGTAGAAGTAGCACCATCGCGACGTACAGTAGAAAGTACATTGTGGCGAAGGCGGTTTTGACACGATGTTTGGGACTCACCGCGATTGCGTCAAAGTCAGCCTCGCCATACATGAAGCGAACCATTTGAATCATTCCGTAGCCAATATTGGCCATGGGGTTTAAGTCCCCAGAAGCCAACCAGGTGAGAGTCCCCAACACCACTTTCGTGCTTCCGTTACGGCATACGTAAAAGGCAAGTGTAAAGCCAATGTTTAAAATGAGGTACATGCATACGAACTTAACTACCTCCCACCAGCACTTCTCCACCAGGACCATAAGTTGACCCAGGGCCTGCATGCGGATAAGCAGGGTAGGCCGGAAATTGTCGAGACAGACAGACAGACAGACAGTCAGAGGGCAGGAAGGCAGAAACGAGGCAAATTCTGTCCTTAAACGCACTCGTCAAGTTTCCGACTTTTTGGTAATATTCTTGCTGATAAATTAGTTGTTGGCGTTCTTGTATTAACACTTTGGCTGATTTCATTAACCGTGCTAACTTAGGCATTTTCGGAGTGGCATTCCTCAAGTAGATTTAAGCCGAGGCTGTTTGCTTAACTCTAGTTTCTGAACTCAGATACCACGTTACGATACGTAGGACGTGGCCTCTTTTTTGTTCGATTTAGCTCGAACCTCACACAGCGCTCGCGTAGTAAAGTAAAAACCTACGAGAATTCCATTGCTCATTCTAATGCAATGCAATGACAGAGAGACATATTGTAGACAGGCAGACGAAGAGACCGCAAGGCAGATGCAGGGACCGCATGAACTCATGGTTAGTCCATGTGCACCTAAGGCTGAAAGCCATCGACCCTGGCATTGGAACCAACCGAGATAAATGCACTACAACTTCTCCTTGTACTCGCCCTCGTCATACCCGACTCCTAGGTTCAACCCCAGAATCAACCCCACAGCATGCCGTCGCGGTTCCCTACCGGATGAAATTCACCTACCGGATGTCCCCGTGAGTAGTAGAGCACGCTACCCCATCCGCTCAGGGCCATTAATGAAACCACCACATCATCGAACTCTAGCAACCGCACGTTGTGGGTTGCGGAGCCGTTTATGCCGTCAAAGGAAGTGGCCCAGATGATGAAGTGCACCAGCGTAGCGCAGTTGTGGAACAGGTGCACAAACTGGATGGGGTCTCGCACCATGCGCTTCAGGTACCCGCGGTAGGCGTGCAGTAGTGTCCTGTGCGCAGCACGGTACGGGAACGGGCCCGGGGGCCGGGATGGACTATCACGCGCAGCCACATGCAGATTGGGATAGTAGGGTTGTTAATGCGTCCGTTACTGTTGCAGCATATGCCAGGCCTAAACCGGTCGCAGACAAGGGCGCTAGAACATGTTCTGCTCAGCACCTAGAGAACGTGCAAGAAGTTCATTAATGACGTCCGAAGGAACAGTGGCCGGAAGCCGAGGCCTTGGATAAGCTGCTGGCACGAAGATGTGAAAGGCCAATACAACCGAGTGCTTCAGTGCATTAGCTTGTGTGCCACTGCAACAGTTAAAAATTCTGTCGAGGTTTTCCACCAGCTGCAACCATGTGGTTGAGCCCGAATGGGGAACAGCCAAGGCCCCTACCTGTAGTGCCGAACGACTGCGGGCGTGCGATCCGGTTGCGGCTCTTCGTCCACAGCACCCTGCGCCACGGCATCCGCCTGCTCTGGCTCACCGCCCGGGCCGCCGCCCACGTTGGTCACCTGCCGCCGGGTGGAGGCTCGCGGTATAGCAGTGCCCCCCACGTTGTCGCCGCCACCACCACGCATGCGGTTCCGGATCTCGCCACCTGCTCCCGCAGCCAAGGTAAGGGGAGCAAGCAGAAGAAGACGCCCTAAGAATGCTGGGATTCACACCGTATCTTTTGTGGTCGCACCAGTCGGCCAATGCCCCAATGCAGCTCTCATAGCCATGGCAAGCCATGAAGCCAACATCTGCCCTTCTGGATTTTGCTGCTGAGGAGTCATTCAGCCGGTGTGCCTGTGCTCATGCGCGTCAGACGCACCTTCCCCAACTGAGCCTCCCAGGGAAGGCACCCGGTTAAGCCCCGCCATGGAAGGGTTAGAAACGCGGGCAGGTGGCCCGTCGCGGGGTTCCCCGCCATGCATTGACGCCGCATCCGGGGACCGCAGCATCGTGGTGACCTGCAACAACAAAACGTGGACGGCAAGAAATGAAGTGATTTGGGGGTGATGCGGCATGACTTGGGGGTAGAAAGCGTGGAAGGGACAGCCCCTTAGAGAATACAAGAAGCCAGGGTTGTGTAGCCGGAATTCGGATCCCAAAAGTATGGCTGCTAAGGAGGGAGAGGGCAATGCGAAGTGGGGTAGAAAGGGATGTATGATCTGTAAGTGGAGATCATAAACCGAGAGCGAGCTAGCCGCGAAAGCGAGCACGCACCTTGGTCTGGCCCAGTCCGCCAACGTTGAAGGTGGGCTTGGAGCCACCCATCAGGCCCCCAGGGAGACCTACGGGTCCTGGACCCAGGCCAACCGACACGAAGTCTATTGGTTCCGGCATTGGTGCTGGCCCCGTCGACGCGGAGCCTATGTCATGGATTGGCGTGAAAGTGGCTGAGACCCCGGCTCCGCCCAACAAGAGCCCGTTTGAGGCGGTTGGGAGGCCCGCTCCGCTGGCGGACAGAGGCGACGTGAAGGACGTGGGCCCTGCGGCGGCGGCGCCGCTAACAGCCATCCGCATTTGCTGCAAAGCCGCAACCTGTTGCTGAAGCGCTGCTAGGCTGGCGGCAACGCTGCTGCCGCTTCCGGTAGAGGCGGTGCCCTGTGCAAGCTGCTGATATAACTGCTGCATGGGAGCGATGCCCGCAGCGCCGCCTTCCATACCCGATGGCTGGGGCGACGGTGGCACCGGTGATGGGCTGCCGGAGGCGACGGCGCTGAACTGTAAGGCTGCAGCGCCGAAGGGAGTCTCCATGCCTTCGGCTACGGGGCCCCCTCCTCCCAAACCGCAAGGTCGATACCACTCTGTCTCCTGCTCCTGCCACGGGACCGGAGCTACTGTCGCAGCTATACTGTACGGTGCCACTGCCACCACAACGGTGTGAGCCGCACTGATAGCTGGGCCAACCTGGTCATCGCCGGATGGCGACGTCACCAGGGCAGCCTCTTCGTCGCGCAATGCTTCGGCGGCCCCATCTGACCCGGCAATGGCGGAGTCACAACGATTCTGTTCTCTGGCCTCCCCAACAGCCTGCTGCCGATTGCTTGCAATGAGCCGAGATAGAAAATTTGATTTCTGAGTGGTCACGGTCTCCAGCCGCTCACCTAGAGAGATGGGGCGCAACGTGGCAAGGCGGCATTGTAAACACGCATCAAGGCAGCCAGGCCCCCAGGAGCCGCTACGTAGGGGTGCTTTCGGTAACGACTGTGCGGCGGACGGCAGGTATTAGGGCAGCTGTGAAAGTCAAACGTGCCCAGGGCTATATTGCGTCCACCGGAAAAGGCGCGGTCCTGGCACACCCTAGACCTGCCCTAGCAGTCTCGTCAGTCTCCTGCTGTCGTCCCCCGCATTAATAAGGTACATACGCTGGGACGGATGGTCCATCCTGCGCTGCCCCGTTCTAGCTTGTGTAGCGCCTCGCCTCCGTGGCCGCGCAGCACAGCCAGGTTTGTGCATTTTTAGGGCTGAGCTGCGAGAGGAGGCTAGTCCAGAGAAAGCCGCGTGCAGAAGCACTCACCCGGAATGGGGTACAGAGGCGGCCGGTACTTCGAGGCCGCCTTCATCAACT
Source organism: Volvox africanus (assembly GCA_030268105.1). NCBI lineage: Eukaryota > Viridiplantae > Chlorophyta > Chlorophyceae > Chlamydomonadales > Volvocaceae > Volvox > Volvox africanus. The sequence continues at coordinate 2,079,538 of BSDZ01000021.1, read as the reverse complement.
TACGCCTGGGTGGGAAGCAAACCGGTGGTCAAACGGTTTGGTGCGCAGCGCAGCTAACACTCTACTCCCTAGGCTGTGATGACAGGCCGGCCCGACGCGGGCTCGAAGCCTGGAAATGGACATGCACATGAAAGGGGTCTTCTAAGGCCACAGGAGAGCAAGCGATATCATCCGCTCTCTCCGAAGGCAAAGTCCAAGGACAGCAGCGGAAGGGTCTCCTGAGCAAACTGCACCATCGCACCCGGCTTCCCCTTCGTCTCCCTCCCTTGCAGTTCCTAGCGTCAGACGTCCAAGGATCCTGTGGCTCCATACCCCCGTTTAATGTGTTTTGCCATCTTACCTTGTCCTGTCCATCTACTTTCACGCGCTTTTGGGCCGGGGCTGATGCTTGCACACCGAGTTTCAGCCCCAGTGCCTCCTCATCCCCTCACCTACGGTATACCCCGATGGTCCACTGCGCGAAGTCCAGCAGCTCCACAGCGAAAAACAACCCGCCCAGAACCACACCAATCACCTCCATTGCACAACGCGCCCGGCTGTTCCACAGGCGCTGTGAATGGCAGTATGGTGAGGTTCAGATAGCGGCAGCAGCAAGGCCGGGGAAAAGTCGTTAAAGGCGCCGAGGGAGCGTGCAACGGGCAGCATGGGCAGCACGGGATAACCCGTACCAGCTCAGAATCCAATTGTCCTAGATGGCGTGTACCTAGATGGCACGCCTTTTCCATCATTGAAGGGCTAGTCCAGGAGCGCCTTTCGCACGCCCCCAAGGGCATCCTATTCCCCGTTGGTCATTCCGCAACGTCACGCCCTAACCCACGCACACTCGCACCTGGTCTGAGATCAACCACACCAGGAAAGTCTGCGACACGACCCACACCAGGTAGGCTGTCGCCTGGGGAGCATCAATGGGATATAAACGGGGTTCATTAACAAAGAGAAGTCGCGCCATAGCTTTACGGTGCAGATACGGATTGTGGATGCGAATGTGCAGAGTAAGGGACTAGGAAGAGGGTGATTGACGGGGCGTTCCTAAAGCACAGCTAAGGGGTGAGCCGGACTGGACGTAAAGGGCAAAAAGAGGATTGGAGTACCGGCGCAAATTCCCCACGCTGCCCACCTGCACCAGGAACCACGTTTTTCCGAACCGCTGCCACTTGGTTTGTAGCAGCGTCTGTACCAGGGGGTCGCCCAAAAGCTCCAAGTGGCCCTTGCGCACTGACGTCTCGATTGCGGACGGCACGTACTCTCCTGCGTTTTGCACCGTGTCAATCTCCCGCAGGCTGAGGCTGTACGACGTCACGGGGCCGTAGGCCCATGCTACGCGGCGGCGCTTATTATAGATGTGCTGTAGCATTTCCACCTTGCCCAATGAGGCCGCCAGCAGCAGGGGTGTCTACCGGAAAGCGGGAAAAGAGAGACGCGAAAAGGGAATAAACAATCCCACTCGCAATGTCGGCGCCGTACGGGTTTCACCAGACATCTCATCAGGGTTTACTGAGCGAATGGCGACAGGATCACATCAAGGTTATCACCGACTGGGGCTGCATGAAGACTAACCGTCGGAAGCATTTCCACCAAGTGCGACGGGTTCAAGGTTCCAAGCTGGTATTGCACAAGTAAATACCTTATGAGACGCTGTAACGTTATAGCGAACCCATTTTCCACCCTTACCAGGTTCCCTCCCCGAACCATCACTGGGTCGAGGGGTAGCCGGCACTTTGCCTGTGAATCCATGGGACATAAGGTATCCCTCCTTTATTCCAACGAAGGATACTCACCTGTGAGCGGTTGTTTTGCACGTGCTCTGAAGCCCCGCAATACTCAACCAAGTGGTCGTACATGTCGGGCTGGTCGTGATAGACGCACATATGCAGTGCGGTGTTGCCCCTTGCGAAAGGAAAGCAGAAGGAAAAGGTGGGAATAAAAGGGAGCGAATACTCCGCCAAGCTGGACACGTACTCACAACACGCACATTCCTGTGCCTTCCGGGGCACTTTGCCACTTGTACCCAATCTGTCTGACTACGACGTAATTGAGTGGGTTCCTTGCCGCCAGATTTGCATCCAAAAGTTTGCATAGTGGGTAGGCTGGGCCGCCCGTTCGCCACCACGAACACCCCGAGCCTCATGCCACCGCGGCGCAGACAAGAATCCCCAGCAGCAAACACCAGTGCAGAATTGCAGCTCTGGGGGTCCAAGCCCATAGCAGTGGCCTACACAGCCACGTACCGCCGTATGCCAAGTACGATCGCTCACCACTGGTCCCGGTCGTGGTTGACCCTCGCGCCATGGCGCTTCAGGTACGATACAATATCCTTCTGACCCGTGCAGGCTGCAAAACTTAGAGGGTACTCGCCGTAATACACGGAGCTGCCGGGCTGGAAGAAGGAGCCATACGCACGGGCCCGCACGTCTGCGCCATTTTGTACTAGAAATTTAACCTGCGGCCGAGCCGCATCGGAAGGTAGATTCATGTAGTGGGAGGTGGATGCATTCAGCACAAAGAGTCACCAAGGAAGTGCAGACGGTCAAGGGAGCCTAAGGAACTACGAAGGATTGAAGCTTATACGCCCGTTAGTTGGTCAAAGTCCTGGAGGAAAGGTCGGGGGTATGGGTCACCGGGCTCGACTGGAATTAATGGTAGTGATTGCAAGCGGGTATAGCTTACAATAGCCATGCCGTGGAAACAGGACAAGATGCAACATTGCGATACAGCTGTGTTAGCTAAACGTACCATGTCGAAGTCGTGATTGACAATTGCGATGTGGAGGGCCGTTTCCCCTTCGTACTGACCCGGTGGGTCCGTCTCCGTTTTACGCTCTTGATAGGGTGTATTGACCAGCGTCTTTCCGTACAATTTGACGAGGTATTTAGCGATGGCGAGCGTGGAGGGCGTATTAAGCAGCATAGCGATATGGAATACATTTTCACCGACTGGGCCCTTGCTGTATACATTACACTGGCTTGGAAATAGCCTTGTGATCATCTGCACGCAGCAAAAATCAATTTGCGGCAAGCAGGGCTATCCGAAGGAAAATCCTGACGTTGTTCCTCAGTCGCACAAAACCCTCCCAGGAAGGATTGTAAAAATCATCAAGAAGCGACAATTATCGTACACTTGGCCGCGAGCCCCAGTCAATGGCCCATAACATAAGCATGCGCCCCTAAGCGCGAAGGTTGGGATCCAAGTTATGCAGCATTGTTGTACCTCAAGGTTTCCATATTTGACAGCGTGCCAGGCTGTACCAGCCGAGTCCATGAGTTTGGCTTGCTGGACCACATTGGACTTGGCCGCCGTTAGGGCTGAGTTCATAGCCGACGGCTTTCGAGCCATTGACGTTCGTAGTTCAGACATTCTTTAGTACAGTTCGTCAAAGATAGCTTCCTTGTGGAGACTGTCCTTCACGCTTCAGTCGTTTTGCCCAGGCGCAAGGCTCCAAGCACACAAGGAATAGGTTGACAGGTGCAAAAAGACGCTTACATAAATAATCCCTATCTTCTCAGATACGCATCCTGAGATATGCTTCTTCCAGGTCACCTTTAGGAAGGAAGAATCAAAGCGTCCTAGACATATTATGTAAATAGTCTTGGACAACTGAGTGCAAACACACTCCATGTCTCAGATTAGGTGCGTCAAAAAAACCTAAGTCAGTGGTAAGTAAGGCAGGACCGATGTCGTACTGGGCTAACGGTGCTCCCTGCTCAAACTGCTTCAACAGCCCCTGCTCACTGTCCCAAACCTTATTAATTCTATTTTGATTTTATTTCCAGATGCATTCCGTCATGATTCTGCGTGGCCGTGATTGGTAAGATTGGTAAGATACTTAGCAACCCGTACAGCCTGTACGTTTACTTATGTGTGTAGGATAGGGGGGTACATCTCCCGTGGCCACTAACCTGGCAGTCCCTACCTTCCCCGGTGTTTCGGGGCACCCTCATCCAGTCTCCCATGCCGACTTCTCCGAAATCAGTGGTTTTCCCAGGTTTAGCACCCACCACCAGCATCCAGCGGAATCTGCCGAATCAACTAAGGCGTCAACTCCGCTACTGGTCAGCTCGCAGGTCACTTTAATTGGGGTCGTCACCGTCCATCGACATGGGGGCACCCTGCCCTTAACATTAGGGTCTTTGGCCCGCTCTCAGTTGGGGTAGAACCTGGAACTCCAGGGGCATATTAGTCGTGCCATAACAGTCGTGCCTGAACACGTATGTACGTTTACTTATGTATGCAAGAAAATTAGAATCCATCAGCTAATCCTACTTTCATCTATCGTCTAACATCTGAGCCTATCCTAAACAGTTCCTGCTTGTGTTACCTCCGATGTTCCGTATTATTTCCGCCTTGTTCCGCCGTTTCGACCATTTCGACTCTCTGGCTAGCACTGGCACTAACGCGACATCATCTACGTCATTATGCTTGCCTTCTTCTTGCACATCGGTGGCTTCATTGCGTTCCGCTTGTTACGACTCATTTTGTCTCAGGTCTCGGTCTGCTCAGCTTACCATCTGCTTAATGCCGAAACCCTCTCCTGCGTCGCCGCCCCCGCCACTATGCCTAATCTTCAATCTTCGTATGCCATGTAATGACAACAACAACGACAACATCAACATCGACAACAGGAGCAGCAGGAGCAGCACCATCTGCCATCATCGTCCCCGTCAGCTCCTCGCATCCCGTGGGTCAGGGGCCCGCCCAGCTTCTTCGTCCTTCCTATGCACTGCCAGTCACTAGGGACATAAAGTAGCTTCACAGACGCACCAATCGAATGATGAAATCATCCTTACACCCTTCGGGGCCCATCCTCGTGGCCCACTGGTGGTTTCCGGAATCGCTGAGTCGTCTCTATGCCCTCGCGGGAGGACGTTCTGGCAATCCCAATCAAAGCAAATAATGTCTGCGTGGGAGGAGGTTCAATAGGAGCGATACATACCCGTCAGCCTCGAGTCATCCCGATCGATGCTCTTGCCGATGCAGCAGCAGCAGCAGTCTCAGTTATGGGGGGTTTCGCTCTAGCTGTAGTGGGTAACAGGTCGCGTGCTTTCCTGGCACGCATGGCTATTGCACAGGCGAAGTGACACCGGGGCGATACGTTTCAGGAAACGATACCTTCATTTGCATCTATTCGGCCGCTCCTTGACACGTGGTGTCTTGTACCGCCTGCCCAGCCGTGCCAGGGTGATGGCCCATGCCTCGATCCCTCCAATGCTGCGAATTGCACATATGCGCAAAATGTTTCAGCCTGTCAAAATCTAGACCTGTTTACATGCATCATGCTTCCGATAAGGACATGTAACTATCCCGTCGCGTCACGAGCCCGGAAGCCGGAATTACACTCAATTCAGAGCAGCAAAGGGTCTCCTATGAAGGTGAACTGAACTAAGTAGCAATCTGCTATCAACTCTTGCCCGTAAGGGGGGCTAGGGGTAAGGACAAGTTCTCTTCCTCCTGTCCGTGCTCAAAGTGTTCCAATGGCCAGATGCCGCCCCGCGTCCTCTATTCGCCATCGGGCAGCGCAGCTGGTATCCCTAGTACTGCTCGGCCTGCACGTCGTAGGTACGGACAGGTAATCAATTATAGCATACCGGGCCCCACTAGTCCGAAATCTGCGCCATAACCTGCAATACGGTCTGATACGGCCGGAATTTTCCAGCATTATGTTATTGTGGATAGGCTTCTTCTAGTGAATAAGTATGGCTTGGAGCAGGCACAAGCAGGCGCATCATATCATGTCATGGACATCCCGTGACGGCTCTAAAAGACGTGAATGTGATGTGGCTAACTCCATGGCAATCGAATAGCCTAAGCGTGAATGGCGAGCACTTGCTTGTCCCCCAAAACATGTGGCTGAATTCCACATGCCATGCCATGCAACTGACTGAGCCTTATCACCCTTCAGTGCCTTAACACCTATAATCGTCCGTTTACTTGAGGGGAAATCCTGTAGACGACGACATCCCATGTAACATCATCGGACCATTACTTAATGGACTGAGCCACCCAGTGGGTGGAGCGCAGCGGCACCGACATACCCATCCCTACCGGTCTTTTTGCAATCGGCATGCATACCGGTATTCCCATGCACCTTCCACTATGCCGGAAAAGGCGTCGATAATGGACCTGTTTCTCACGCCACGCAATCGACCGCACGCTATCCCCCAGGTTCGGGTGCGCAGCCCACGGAAGAAATAACGGAAAGACCTGGTTGGGATGTGAGCTGGATCTTTAAGAAAAAGAGCCCCCCCTCGCCGCCATTAACCCCTCCGTCACCCCTACCTGCCCTCCGCCATCACCGAAACCTTTACCGCCCCTTTTTTTGCTCCCACCCTCACCGTCGCCCCCGTCACCTCAGCCGCCGCCCCCGTAGCGGCCCCCTCCCATCACCGCTGCCTCCCTCGTCCCTACCACCCGCATCGTTGCCACCCTCCCCACCGCCACCGGCGCCGCCGCCGCTCTCACCGCCGTCACCATCGCCTCCTCCCTCGCCGCAGCCCCCTGCGCCGCCTCCGCCCCCCTCACCAACGCCATTGCCTCGTCCACCGGCACCGTCCACACCCCTTGCCCCATCCTTGCCAAGCCGGGCCCCGCCATCGTCACCGCCACGGCCACTATCTCCCTTGCCGCCGTTACCACCATCACCACGTCCACCCATGCCGCCTTCGCCATTGCTGACTTCAGTACCTTTTTCCCCTCCACCACCAGCCATGCAACCAGTGTTTACCACCCGGGCATCAAACCTGGATGTTATCGATCTTGAAGGTCTGCTAAGGATAGATCAAGGGATGCCGTCTTGGCATCAGGATAAGGCCTTGCTGCCGCCGGCAACACCATCCTTCCGTACGGTGAGTTATAGGGGCATCCTTTGCTAAGTCCAAACATTCAGCTGACTGCCTCACGATTCAGCGTGCTTGCGGTATGTACTGGGGCTTTGCACTAACTGTTTCCTGCAGCTGGAGCGCTTGCGTGCGGAGTCACGGTTACTCAGCAGAGGCCATAAATTGCTTCACCTTATCTACGTAGGCACCTTAGCTTCGGGCTTTCTCCTTCGCTTTTTCGATCTTTTCGCTGCTCATTCTCATGGCAACCCATCGCCCTCCCTAGCCGCAGATGGCGCCAAATGCCCCGCCAGCGACCCCACCGCGACCCTCCCCGTCGCCGCCACCGCCGCCATTACCCCCATCCCCGCTATCGCCTCTATCACCCCCACTACAGCCATCGCCTCCATCACCATCGCCGCCATCGCCGCCGTATCCCTCCCCCCCAAAGCCTCCATCGCAACCGTTTACTCCCTCCCCGCCGTCGCCGTTGCCACCGTTGCCAGCGCCACCCAAGGTCCCTGCTTCGCCGCCCCCTTCTTCTCCACCGCCTGGTAAGACAACCACTGATAGACGCTTGTGCAATCACACCCTAGGCCCTGCATACAGATCTACATAGACACCGCCATGTGACGATTCAGGGCCTCACTAAACAAATGTTTCTTGTAAGGCCTTTCACGAAAGCGTTGCAGCATTCTGGGGCTCTCGGCAGGAAAATCTAAGCCTTAGGTCGCAGCCTTATGTGGCCGTGTTGGAGTCTTCGCATGCACATCGGCAGCATAACTCTTGCATAAGGGCATTACTCTGAATGCTTCAACGGCGGCAAACTACTCTATGTGCAGAATTCTCCCACGTCCCCACTACGACCCTGATTCATGACCCCATTCGCACTTTGCCACACGCAGGCAAGGAGTATGAGCAGTTCCAGTATAAGAAGTGGCAGTACATCATGTCAACCGCCAAGTACTCGTACGAAGGCGCAGATAGTTTCTGCCAGTCGAAGGGCTACATCCTGGTTCCTTACTTTGACAAGATGAAGTCCGGTGTGTGAGGTTGGCTCTGATCAGTAGGTGTCGCATAGTTCTGGCGGGTGGTTCGTGTTGGCCCCACTCCCGCGTATGTTCACGGAATGATGGGAGGGACATTATGTGCTACTGTGTGGTTGATACCGGGGCCTATCGATTTACCAACACATTTCGTTCGAGATTTTCTGGGGTTCTATCGTGGTGCATTGAGGTTCCCGTCGGTGGTAATGACAGGTCCGGCCCTGATCCGGCCATGACCCGACTTCCAGATAGGCCCTTACATGAGCCAAGACGCGGCTTTGGTCCCCGCTACCTGAGGGGATGTGGAAAAAGCGGACCAGCGTTGAGGAACGCGTCCTTTTGGTGGCCACACACAAGCAGCTATGACATCAGTCAGCCGTCCTCACATAGTCACCCATAACTTTTTCATTCGCGATGCCAACTTCATCAAGTCTGTGCTGGGGCGTCTCTGGCCATAGCTGCTCGCCTCTCTCCCCAATCCCTTGACCAGCCCTTCATGTTTTCGCACCCGTTTTCCAATCCTGTAGAGATCAGCTATTCGGCCTGCTACCAGAGTGGTAAAGCTTGTTGGCTGTGGGATCCGAAGCCTGGCTTCTGCACGTATGTCAACACCACATACGAGGAAAACTACATGAGATACAGCAACGATTGTAATGCCAAACATTACGCGCTGTGCTACCGTGACCACGGTAAGCCTTGAGGAAGGAACCCCCCCCATCTCATGCTTGAAGGACTCCCACCAACGTTACCCTACTTCACCACTACTGAACATGGGGGAATAAAGTGGTAGTATTCAAGCCGTGGTATCTGGGTTATACGTCCGCTGGGGTTGAAACTGGGAGCGTTATGTGACGCGAGCGCTGTGAGCGGATGCGAGTGCTTTGTCGTAGAGAAGGCGTAGAATGGGGTATGCGCAATGCCATATACTTCAGTTTCCGCAGCCCAGCTGTAGGGCATTCGCTTGGAAACTACCGTGATCCCGCATGCCGTACCTGTTATTTTGTTAACTAAATGTTATTCGTGATCAGTCTCGGTGGTGACCGTAACCTAACACATGTTACCATATGTGTGAAGCAGGTTGTGAGGGTGTATTATTAATACGCCGTACCCTGCCGTACTTATCAAAGCCCTGTCGGTAGCCACCCAGATATACTGCGTATCGAGTAATACATAACATGGGTTGGTGCGTGTCATGCGGTAACAGTGCAACGGTGTACCTCATGGGCTACTGTCTATGCAGGGTGTTGGCGATGATGATTTGGAAGGCAATTGACGTAAGGGGGGCCTGCGTTCTTCGCTCGATTGCTAGGCTATCGGCCTATTGGCACGTGCCAAGCAGTTGTAACATTAGGCATAGCGATTTAGGCGTTGTCCTGAAACGAAGACGTATGTGAACATAAGCGTTTAAAACAGCAATCTTGCATCTGCTCACACATGTTAACAGCTGCTGCAGTCGCCACTGCAAGCCGATCCGTGTAAGGAGTAAGGAACATCGCAAGCCAAGCCACCGACTCGCCTTCAGCTTGTGCCGACGGAGGTCGCACACGGCACAGTCTACATGGTGTTTCTTTGTGCCATTCGCGTGATAACAAGGATTGGAGCCCTTTCGGACCCGGAACCTCACGCATGGAAGAAAGCGACGCATCGGGCAAAGGAGTTTTACGGTTCCACCAGGCAAGCACAAGAGCCCACAGCCAATCTATTACGTACACAATCCATGCCCAGTAATGACCCCGCAGATCCTGTTATTAGCCGGTGTGTCGTGTGGTGTCCTGCCCTATCATATCAATCTGTATGCTGGGTTTCTACCGTACCTGTGTATGACTTAGTAACTGTCTATGACCTTGCGCACAGCTACATGCACCCAGCACACAAGTCCCGCCCAGCTATTCCGCATTAGCACCTCAATCATCTGGGTGACATAGTACATCCTAGGTTACAGATTGGTGCCAGTACACATCCATGCATATGCATGTTTATGCACCCCCCATGCTTACAAACGGAGCTAATAATCCTGGACACATCTCAGGTTTGGCGCTTGGACGAGCCAAGGCGCTGGCCCACTTCCTGTACCCGCCCACCTGCATCATCGTGGCATGTACATTGTATTGCAGAGTCATCTTCACATCGCCATCCAACTATCAGACCATCGAGGCCGTGGCTGACCAGCCGTGCGCATCTTAATCCCCGCATGTACCAGCTCCCGCATGCGGCATGTGCACATTGCGACGTGCAAAGGTGGCGGCTAGAAGACATCTCGGCCTAAGCCAGGGCCATGCCTGGCATGAATGCCAATGTGAGGCCAGTTGCGAAGCCCGCCAGGGACGGCAGACCCTGCGGAGGGTACGTAATGTGAGAAAGACATGACAGACACACATCCATGTCCTACCACGGGGGGCACTGATTGTTCATGCAACCGCCAGCGGGCATTCCAATCCCACTTTGATTACGGCCTCACCGTGCTGAAGATTGTTGCAAGACGCTCAAAAGCCATTGCAAATAGAGTCGGCGCATCGAAACCGGTGGACTCACTGCTAGTAACATCACTGCGGGTGCCATGGGGTCGCGGGAAAACCATGTAAATGCTCACGTGAAGCCATATTCCTTTACTGAGCCATTCGTCTGAGTTGTGCCCCCTTACCGGCCTTCCCCAAGGAGCTTGGCAAGATCGCTGTTGATCCGGTCCCAGTGTACCGTGACCCAGTTGAAATAGGCTAGGATCTACAAAAAAACGTGAAGCCTATCAGGATGGGCACAAAAGTGCAAGGCAGAACGCACAAAGGGTACGGACAAAATTTACTTGCACAGCGCTGATGACGAAGGCCAGTCCAAATACCATCATCTGTATCACTCTCTGCACGGGCCAGGAGGACAAGAATATTTGTTCATTGGGGTCAGGTTGCAAAGCTGTATCCGTAGACTTCATAATTGTCAAAGTGGAGCCAGAATGGCTGCAGGTTCGAAGGTACGTGCTGGGTCCTTATCCTGACGGAACTTGGTAGGACACGCAGGGACATGCGAGCATTAGAAATTAGGCTTCTGATACCACGTCACCTATGGTAAGTCGAGTCAAAATTGAAAGATCCCGTGGAAACAGGACCGCATAGACACAGCAATTGTCTGTGTCGTCGTATCGCGGAACGTGTCACATGTAACGAATTTCATAGCTGTCCTTCAGTTGACAGTCAGCCTAAATTTCCCCTTTTACATATTTACTGATTGCGTTTCAGCTGGGCCACTTAACTGGTCATAAGTCAGCGCTCTAAACTGCTGCAGCATTATCTGTAACGGCGTGGAGAGGTGCTAGATGACGCACCCGCACTAAGATTCCACAAGCGTAGCCCACAATACCGTTGATTCCCAATTGTCTCACGATTGGCCATGCTTCTGCTATGAAAGCCGTGACCTGGGCACCTACAAAATGACGCAATAGTCGTGGAGGTTGGTTGTTGCACGAAACCGGATCACTGTGAAACCGCTGCGCTTTATCAGGAGTATGACAAAGCACATATCGGAGTAAACAAACCAGGATAAGCCTCAATTCTCGCTTCCTTCGCGCGCCGTGTAGACCGTCTTGGCTGGAATGCAGTTTTGTTGTGCAAACTTTCAACATCACAATTAATGCCATCCACACATGATGCTGACAAAGCTCGATTGCAACCATAGCAAGTGACGATAATGACGGCAACCTGCAGCAGGGCCCAAACCCAGCCCCTAATTTTGAAATGAAATCGCATTTGCTGGCCCAGTCACGAGAATGATTTTTATAACAGCCCCAGCTCTGAAAGCTGAGACTTTGTACATGGCAATCGGATTTATGCATATGGTTCATTCCGTACCATGCGATCCATTTTGTTCCATTTTGGCTGGCTGGCAATTTCATGGACCGCTAATGCTCGTGTGTGAGTATGACACTTGTGCATACATACCACACACTATATATGCTTCCCCACTTGCACTCCTTGACTCCTATCGTATTGGATTATGATTGTTCTGTGTGCTCATATCGAACCAACTCCTGGTGTTGACTTCGTACCCAAAGGCGTTTAAAGGGCTTCCTTGTAAAGTTAGTCTACTCACGAAGGAAAATTAGCCTTAATTGTACATATGGTTTGATTATAAGCCATTTTGCAACTCACTTATCCATTCTATATGTCCAATAAGGTAATGCGTTTTTTCTGCCGAATCTCACCACTGCGTTTCGTCGTAAAGAACGTATAATGTCACAGAATAAAATAGAACGTTGACCACTACAACGGTATGAAACCAACTGGGGCAGTGAGCCTAGCAGTGCCTGGGGGTTTCGGTCATCTTAGGACTCTGGATGACTTGATCTACCTCTGTTGCATCTGCTTAGATGATAATAATATCGTATGGATATTGATGGTGGCGTCGTCACTTCCTGTCGTGTGCAATGTCTCCCCCGGCAAATTCACTCCGGGGCAGACTCTGTATCGATCCGCCCCATGCTTCTCATGCTGCCCGCGCGCGAAAACCTAACGGACCCCTTGCCTTGCCTGCCAACACTTCATCTGTCAAAACTTGGCAGGTCCCATACACCCACTTCGTCAGAGAAGCCTCATGTGCATGTATGACATGAGGCTTCGCGTGGTAGTGGGTGTATGTGAGGCTGGCGCAGCAGTGTGCTAGCTGTAGCTCGGGCAACTACACTAGAGACTGGCCTCACAGCCCGGCCCTGAGGCGAGACTGCGCTACCTGTTCCTAGCTCTGTCGGTGATGGGGCGTCGCGCCGCGCAGTCACCTACTCCTCCAAGCTCCGTCGCGGAGTTCTATTGGCAGCTAATCAGGGTGATCAGTCCTGATAGTGCCTTTATTAGGCTGATCTATTGGCGGCCTGGGCAGATGTGCGGAATGTGAACTACTGTAAGAGTCTGTATATTATTGTTACAATGGCTCAATTCCAAACAGTCTATATTGACCAGGCGAAGCTTCCAACGGGAAGTCTTCGCCGTAGGTAACAGCAAAAGATCACTGAAACGTACGGCTCTTGGATCCAGCAACGACCAACTGTCATTCACGCGCATCAGCAGCTGTCGGAACTGTCGTTTCTTAACCGCTCTTTTACCAGAATTGTCACGCCGTCAACGGTGCATGACACGCTCCCTGCGCACGCCCCCCATCTGGTCCCGCAGAACCCAGCCGTTGGGCCGTTGCTACCTGAACGGCAAAGGTTGCTGGCTGTGGGATCTCAAGGAGGACTCCTGCACCTTCATGGATCCCAATGGAGACGGCAAGACGTATGTCAAAGACTGTCTGGCCCAGAATCACGCACTGTGTTACGGAATCGGGAAGCCGCTGCACTTAAATGCACTAATATGTGCTAGGATGGAAACGTCTCTCGTCTTCGCACCATCCCGGAAGACGCTCCCTCACGCGGGTTGAAGCGTGCTTAGCTATGGGCTCTGTGTATCAATGGTACCGTATTTAATTTGCAAAGACCGTGAGCAATCCTGAATGAAGTGCAAACGTAGAGTTATGAGCGCCGTGGCTTAGTCGGGCCATGGTTTCACGTTTAGCATCGACTGTGATAGGTGGTTATGGACGAGCCTGGACGAGCTGTGATGTCACTTGTTTAGCAGATATCGCAGTATCCTTGATACCCCCGTACATTTTCCCTTCAGGCCCGTAGTGGCGAAGCCCGGCTTACGCTAAAAGTCAGTGCCCTGCAATGCAGAAGACGGTGATGGGAAGAATGATCTAGTTTGGGAAATCACCTGTCGTACGCCCCCAATGTTGCTAACCCCCAGCTTTCGTATAGGTTTGAATGTTAAGGATACCACTTTAAATGTTGTCGTGTTGATGTTTGCGGGTCAATCTCATGTGGTTGGTGCAGATCAACCATCAACCATGCACTCAACGATGCAGGCTGCTTAGCCCTGTGGGCGTGTTGTGTTTTCAGGATTTTACTGCATGCTTGACCAGGCAACAAGCGATGGGCAAGCAAATGACAGTCAGGCAAGGTCTGCCAAGAGCCCCTATTCAACAGGATATATATCTCCCACAATCCGTGCTGAAGGGATTTTTCTTAAAGTAAATATTTACGTCCCCATGTGAGGGGTCTTCGTTGGGCTCCAATTTGCACATCCTGCAGTACCTCAAACGCCATCTCTGCGAGTTAGGTTTTGCATACTAATGGTCCTTCCGCTCAGTTTCGGTTTCCGCTGGCCTAGCTGCGTACGCCATCTCCAACAATAATCCCAGCGCTCACAATGTCTCGTCGCGGCGAAGGCCATCGCTGGCCATCATGATGTAAATGGACGCGATTGCCAACAGCGCTGACACGTGACACGTCGCTCCCCGCCCTCGCCGCACTGCTAGCGAAACTACTGGGACAAAGATTATGTCACGACAAACGCAAGCATGTTTTTCAATTACTGTTGACGACAAAGTTCGCTCCAGACAGCATCTTCTGCGTTACTTTTCGGAGGCTGAAGACACAGATAGTAAACCTACTTAGGTTACCGGTCGCTAAACTCCTTGGTTCGACGCGAGGAAGGTCATTTTAGGCATTGCACGTGCTCGCACGTGCTTGCAACTACCATGAACTACCTGCGTTACTTGTCTATCCAGAATGCCAGATATCCATTAGATCGACTACGGGCAAACTACCCCGCTTTAACCCCATATCCATGCCGTGGCAAGGTTGCTTCAGGCTGGCTATTTGCAATTTACCACAAATTCATGGGTGGCATTGGGGGTCGTTACGCCTTGCACAGCCACGTTATAAGAGCCCCTGACGGCCTCAGCCTTAGCCCACCATACCCCAGGACGTCTGCAGCCTGAGTTAGATGCCTCTTGGATACATTCAACCGGAATGAATATAATATTATCAACGCTGGCGGGGACCTTTTGAGACGCATCCTGAAATAATGTAAGCTAACGGCTGCGTGGTTAAGCGCACAGAGGAGGCGCTAAAATCTTCGCAACCTGTGATGGACCATAGCTAAAGCTCCACTTGCCATAGGAGGAAATCAAACACATCTGAATTCTCAGCAGTAATGTTCATGTGGTCGTTCTGTGGACCTGCTGTGGACTGTACACCACCTGCTTTAGTTACATTTCGGCTTTTCACCCCCAATACGGCACCCCCACCAAAGACACTACGTGAAGGCAAATTTTCCTATTCAAATATGACATGACATGACATAAAGGCCGGGTATAAGGAAGGTCGAAGTCCGTGCCCGTGGAAAGTGAAGTCACATGTAACCGAGCTTGTGACTTATCCTAAAGAATGAATGACATGCTGTCCAATACTTATGAACGTTAATCATGATGCGGTGGGCATGGCAATTTATGCATTCATCCCGGCATTGATGTCGTATTCTGCACGAACCAGGAGAAAACTCTGAAATTCCATAGTGTCTGTACAGGCAAATTCCTGAAAGAACTTGGACGTATACATGTTTAATCAGTTTCTGATTAGGGCCTTGGACTCTCTCCGTAGTCTGACTTCTGAGTCGGCCCATTCTGGTCTTGTCTGTGATTTACAAAAAGTCTGAAGGTACTCGCTACAATATTTGATGCAGCTCTGGGTGCATCCAAGGCGACCCTCTGCACGACCTTGGAAGGAGAGATTGCGAAGGTCCCCTGGCGCAAGCTGCTGTTAGATATGTTTTCGACCAGTTATGGCTGAGAAAAATGGAAAAAAGTCATGAATTGAAAAAGCGTTTTGCGGTGTGGAGCCAGTAGTCATTGGCTTGGTCACGTTAGGCCTCACCAGCTATGACGATGGCCACTACGTTTAATATCCTGGAAAGTATGCGACTGAGGACGCAGCTGACGGCGACAGGGAGAGAAAACTATGGGGCTCCATCTTTCTCAAGCTCTGAGCTTGAGCGGGTGCAGAACCCATTGAAACTCACTTCGAATGCTACACGACTGTTTGCGAACACTGTGATACCAGGGGCGCCAACGTCAAAAGTCCGTGGAGGTGGAGAGTCATGTCCGACAACCACGGGTAGGTGTAGAAACCAGCCATTGCTGCCTGATCAAAAGCCGAGGCACGACATCTCTCAATCGGGTGCCATATTTTGCTCTGATTTTCAGGCAGCGAGTTGTCCTTTTAAATAGCCAGTGCCTCATCTGAGCCCAGTTTGGATAACCGCGGATTTGAGCATGATGTATTTATTGGATATCAAATCTAACCGATTTAATACTTGTTTAAGGAAAGCTACACGTTATTGTGTTAATAACCGTATCTCCTATGCACAAGGCACCTGTCAAGGAACAATGTGGCAGAGTCTAAATTCCCTTATAAGCCACGAGCGCACACTGCTCAACATCTGATTTCATTATTATGCGTTCAATCTCTGTGGCCATACATGCAGATGCCAATGCCCGCTTAACAGCGCTCCCGACCGCTGTCACGGTGATGACAACCGGTCAAGGCAACTGCTCAGTCTCACAGCAGCGTTTCACATGCGCTCCAGTTTTCAGCTCCTCGTATGGTGATGAACGCGTGCTTGGCCTCAATTGCTGCGGTGGTCTTCGTCCTCCTGCAAGCGACAATCGGTCTTGCACAATCGCGCCTATGTCTGCCCTACCTCGCACTGCTCAGGGTTGGCCCAACAGGTCTGGTAGTGATGTCTCGACACATGCCGGGGACCTGCTGTCTCCTTTGGGCAGTACAGCTGCCTCCAGAGGTTGGTGTGTGGGCTCTTCGGGTCCCACATATCTGGCTACGAGTATACAAGGTGACCCGCAGAGAGCTCCAACCGTTGGCCCAGCTGCAACGCATGGCCATGACAACTCTTTTCCCGCTATCGGGAATTTCGTCGACCCTTTTTCATCGGATCTCCTATTGGGCCCTCGGGCCCAGGACGGCGGCAGCTCCCTAGACACTTGCCGTGCAGGTCCTATGCACCCTCGGTCCTCCCTGCCATCTCAGTCAAAATCGCAGCAGCAGGAGTGTCCTCCCCAGCAACAACACGGCATAGTTACGAAAGACAGGGCATTCGTAGTGAATTGGCAACATCAACTCTGCGCACAACAGCAACAGCCGCTGCACTCAACGCAGCAGGACCAGCTGATAAACGCATATAATTGGCAGGAACAGCAGCCACAGATGCATCCCCAGGCGCTGGGAGCGCAGTCAACGCGAGAGCCTGTGCTCCCGCAGGGGCAGCAACCTGAGGGCCATGGTACCTTGCAACTCCATCAAGCCCAGCCGTTTCAGCAGTTCAGTGGGCAGGCGCAGATGCAGGGTCATCAGGTGGATGCGGTTACACAGGGGCGTCTTGACTCCCAGTTCACTGCGCACCGACTCATGGGTGGTTGGGCGCAAATGGCGGCGTACTCTCAATCCCAAAGGCAAAGCCACTCGCACGGGGTTGAACAGCAGGCCAGGCAGTCGTGTCAACAACACAATACAGCAATTGTGCAGTCGGTCAGTGGGGATGACCAGGTGACCATCGTCCCTGAGTCTCAGCAGAAACCTCGATCCTCCATGATTCCGTCCCTGGCCCCTACAATGGGGCCACCGCTGGACGCGCCGGTGCATCAACTACCCACCACCGTGCACACGCTCATGTCTCAGCTGCTGCAGCCGCCAACCCAGCAACGGGATTCCAGCTCATCAAATACAGAACTTCAAAGCCACAGCGGTTTGAGGACGCAACCAGGAGGGAGTGAATACTTGAACTGTGTCTCAGGCAACTCCGCACCAGCAATTCCGTGTCAGCAACACCCGTCCATGTGTCCGGGGCAGCAGCAGATGGGGTCCCAAGTGCAGGCAGTTGTGCAGGACCTCCAAATGCGGCCAGGGCCCCAACATTCTCCAGCGCAGCAGCTAATGCGGCAGGGGTCACAACCGCAAACAGACTCGCAGGCGTCTTTGATCAGATCGGGCCCGCAGATGCTGCTGATGCAGCAGGGCAGACAGGTTCAATCTGGAGAGCCGGCGACACGGGATCAGGTGGGATCACAGGTCCCGGAAGCGAATTGCCAAGCTCAGTATATGTATGAGACTCCGCTATGTCAGCAGCCACGGCATCAGCAACGGGAGCAGGCACACAATAATCCCAATGTGCTGGTGCATCAGCAGGAGCAAGCAGAGGACTGTGGTTACGGGAGGCTTTGGGAGCACCAGTCGGAATCGGGCGTTGCCCAGAGAAGGATGCACTTGTATCAGCAGCAATCGGAATCCCCCCATCTCCAGGCGCAGATTTCTGACCCACACAAATCACAACTGCTGCCCCTGCAACAGCGGCAGCAATCCGAATACCTGCAGCAGCAGGAGCAGCAGCAGCAGCAGCAGCAGCAGGAACAACAAGCACAATGCCAGCTTCAGCAGCTGTTGATGCCGGAATCGCTCGCACAGCCGAGCTGGCAGCAGACTCAGCTACAGTCCCAGGCGCAGATACAGCCGGGAATCACAGTCGCCTGGGCGGCACATTACCAACAGTCCGGACCTCTAGCCAGTGGTGACTTGGTTTCCCAGCAGCAGCAGTTGTTCGGGGCGGAGCATGTTTTGCAGCAGCTAAGTGGCCAGCGTGTGCAAGGTGGGCAATGTTATCAAGGCTATGTGGGAGGTTCGTTGATTGAGGAGCCAGGAGCTTCGAAACATCGGAAGAAACCGGGGCAGAATGCCATGCCGTATCACGCGCAAGACCAGCAACTGCAGCAACAACCGCAACAGAGGATGCAGTGGCAGGCAGAGGTGCGAGGAAAGCAAGAGCCGACCGTGCAACAACCACAATATGCACAACGCCAGCGCCAGGATCATCAGGCTCCGGCAGACCAGGATGGGATCTCCCTGTCATATGTGGCAGCTGGACAGGGACAGCACGTAGTGAACGCCAGCGGTGATTCCCTGCAGGCAGCTTCATCAGTTGCGGGAATGGTGTCTTCCCAGCAAATCATGCAGTCATCGACATTCCAGCAGCAGAATGGCAATAGCGCGCTTGTGTCAGGCGGGTTGTTGCGAACCGGCGAATTCAACGTAGGGGCAGCGGATCCACAATCCATGTTGCGGCCTCAAAGACTGCAGCAGCAGCTGCTGCGGAAGCAGCAAGATGCTGCAAGCGTAAACACTGGGTCACACCCTGTCCAGCACGTCGTACAATGCCGGCGTCAGGTTGAGGTCCGGAACCATGCCCCGATCACGGATTCCCAACCACAGCAGCAGCCTAAGCTATCAGGCCAGGACAGCTGTGCAACGCCGGACGGTGCAAGGCAAGAGGAAGTAGAAGCGGTTGCACATGCCGGCTCGAATCCACTGCCACATGCGGCATTGGCCGTGAGCATGTCCGTCCCAGCGAATAATCGTTCAGGCTTGGCGCCGCTGCCATACGGGGCCGAAGCAATGCAGCAGCTACCTCAGCAGCAGCGGACGCAGAACGGGGTGGGTCTCCCTTATGCCACGCACGCGCACGGACAAGGGCCGTTCCAGCAGGGACAAGAGCCGCAGTTGTTGCATGACCCAATGCAGCGGCATTATACCAAGCCATGGCAGCAGGTAGTGCAGGACAGTTGCATGCAGCATGGACTGACCCCTGACACGCACTACCGCCGCAGTGGCCAGGCTGGAGGCGAGCACCAGGGTCGAGTGGATCAGCTGCAGCTGGGGGAGGGTCAACAGCAGCCAAAACCTTCCCAGCTAGCACTGACTTCGTGCATGCCCTCCCAGCCATTGCCGTTAAATGGTTTGGGCGGGTCAGCCAGTCTAACAGTAACAGCAGCTAACATCTACAGACACCAGCAGCTCATGGACGTGGGCTCAGTTGCAGACATGTCCAAGGCCGTGGATAAATCCCATGGAACAGGCATCCAAGCTCGTCCCGCACAGAGGCTGCATGAGGTGGGCCGGGCGCACTGCTATTTTCAATTGTGAGGATTGGCTTAGTGCAAAACTGGAGCTTCAACGAGCAAATATAATTTAACACGCTCTGTTGGGGGCCACATGCTGAAGATACCTGATTGGATGGGACATTTGGGTTGGATGCCGGGCAACATTATAGGAATATTTGATGACAGGTGACGGAAGATCCAGTATTATTTGTTTAGCGTACCATGCAGCCCGTAGCAGGTTGCTTTACGGGATAGATGAATACCGCCGTCCTTTCTTGACCCAATCTGCAGGACACGCACTTACAACTGTTACAGCAGCATTTGCAGCAGCAACGGCAACAACAGCAGCTTCAGCAGCCGAAGCAGCTGCAGCGCCAGCAGCAGCAACAACAACAACAACAACAACAGCTGCTGCAGCGCCAGCAGCAGCAGCAGCAGCAACAACAACAACAGCTGCTGCTACAACGCCAGCAGCAGCAGCAACAGCGACAACAACAATTGCAGCAACTCTGCGTGCGGTCGGCACCGCAGCCTAACACAGCACCTTCGGAAGTCGGTACCTCGGGGCCAGCAGGTGTGAGCTGCGGAGGCTTTCGCACTTGCATCAATCCACAGGTACAAGATGCACAGGAGCCCGGACAGTTACTGTCTCAGGAGCAGCAACTCCTTAAGTTGCAGCAGCAGCAGCAGTGGCAGCTACAGCAGCAACAGCTCATGCACCAACAAGAGTCGCAACCGCCACAACGGTGCCTGCAGCAAGGGAACCAATTTTTTTCTCAGTCCATGGGGCAGGGGCCGTCCAGCTGCCGATCTGTGGTCGGTTCACAATGGCTTTGGCAGAACGGGGTATCCTCCTATCGTGTTGTTGGGACTGGTATGGCTGCAGCCACCGCGACCGCTGAGGCCGGTGCGCAAGTAGCAGCAGGGACTGTGCAGCAGCTGTGGCTGGAGCAATGGAACGTTGAAGCGCTACACCACGGAAGCTCCAGTGCGGAGCAAGCCTCGAGTGGGCAATTGTTGCAACAGCAGACGCTGCTGCAAGAGCCCAGACAGGAGCTGCAGCAGCAGGTGATCCGCGGCCAAGAGCATATGGCGCCGCGGCCGCAGTCTAACTGCTCGGGGCGTCTGCCGCTGCAGCAGCAACAGCTGCCCCGGTCTCAGCAGCAGCACTGGCATCAGGCAAATTATCACCAGCAACAACAATTTAAACACCACCAGGCGCAGCAAATGCTGCAGGCTGCACTGCCATCTGACCGTGGGTCCTGGGCCAGCGGACCGTGCGCCACGAAAGGCCCCAACCGTGCACTTGTAAGCGATGTCGTTAGTGAACCCGCACTTGACCAAATGGCTTCCGGTCAGTCATCAGCACACTTCCTGACCCATACATCCTCTGCGACCCCTGCCATGAACGGGATAGCCGCCTCTATGGCAGCACCATGCGTCGGATATAACGCGACAGGGGGAGGTCTGGGCAATTGCGGCTGCAGCGTGCCGGATCTGGAGCCGCCTTACAAGCGCAGCAAGCGTGAGGACGAGAATTGCGCAGCTGCATTGCAGCCGCAGCCCAGGTCAGCGGCGGCGGCGGCGGCGCCATTGCGTCACGGTTCGGCAGGGCCGGCTCCTCTGAGCGACGAGAATAAGGCAACAGTGGAGACTGTCGATCGGCTAATAGGGCCCATACCCGCTCTCCGCAGACCCTCCGGAGATTGGGCTCCACCACTAGTTCTTTGCCACGGGGCTGGCTACGAATCTAGTACTGAAACCAAGCCCGGTTCGGCACGGACATCAGGAGCACTGCAAACACATTTATCTTCGGCGCCGTTGAATGTTGCTGGAGCTTCTGTTGCTCTTGTTGTGTCGCAAACTTGTCAGTTCGGCCTCGAGGACTCGTTCTCGGGAGGTCCATCACCCGCAGTTACATGTGCAACGGTGGCGGCACCGCCACCACGGCGGCGGCCGCCACAGGGCATGTCGCAGAAGGCGGTGGCAACAATGGCGCCGTCGCCACCGGCGGAGGGCTGTGCTCGGTCGCGGCCTATAGATCGGTCCAAGCTTGGTCAGCACCGCTTGAAGCCGGCCCCTGTTATCCATCCACTGCGTCTCAGCTCACGACGGCCACTGGGGCCCGCGGGCCTCGGTGGCATTGCAATCGGACTGTCAGGCAACGCTGCGCAGATCGCGCCACTGGCCCCCAGCGGTTCGGTGACGGAAGATACGGCCGCAGCCGGCTTTTCGGTACCGGATGGAAATGCTGCCCCTGCAGCCGGCAGTAGCGGCAGGAAGCGGCTAGCGGTGAAGGACCGTAAGGTGCCTGTTGAGCTGGTACCCGTCGTGGGAAAAGCTGTGGGCGCAGGCGCAAGTGGTGTTCGGTTAAAGCGCGGCAAAGGGGGCGGTCATGGCAGCAGCCCAGCGGCGGCAGTGGCACCCGGCAAGCTGCTGAACGCACTGCGGGAAGCGAAGGCACTCCTCAACCGGAGGTACGGGTAGCCGAGCAGACCGACCGGCCTTTGGTGCTCCATGTGCTTTTCCCTTATGTTGTTGTTGAACAGTTTCGGTGGTTAGTTGCTCAGGTCCGTTTGACTTTTGCGCAGTGCTGAGATTAAACATCACTGCCTGTTGCCTATGTAGCCGACTTCATCGAGCGGCATGTTGTCATGCGGCCATGCCCTCTGCCCATAGGTTTGTGGTACGGCGATCCGGGATTGCGCAATTGGGCGTCTTCGCTGCAGAGCGGATACAGGCCGATACACTGCTAATGGAGTACCATGGGGAGGCGGTGCGGAACACGGTGGCAGATCTTCGGGAGAAAAGGTGCGCTATGCTCCGTGTATGGGGTTTGAGCAGCACGCGGGCTGACGTTCATAGGCGTCCTTGCTTCCCTTGCGAGGTGCGGGTAAGAGGGCGAGGGAAGGGTACGGACGGGGCCTAACCGATGAAAAACCATTCAGCTGTGCCGGAGTAATGTCATAGCTGCGCGCCGGGGAAGGGTTTTGGGAAGCGGGCGATATTTGTGGAAGATGGGTCCTCGACTGTTGAATTCAGGCCCATTTCAGTCTTATCTCACCACATCGAACCAAATGTTCCCAGGTACGCCCTCGCGGGCCTGGGCTGCTACTTGTTCAACCCGGGCGGGCCTCCTGATGAGGCTGTGGTGTTGGACGCGACGCACCGGGGCAACATCATGCGCTTCGTCAACCACTCGTGCGGGTGAGGATCGGTGGCGTTAGAGCGTCTCGCTCTTAAACCCGTAAGGAAAGGTTGACTTATATGTTGCAAAGTCTCAGGACGGTTACGACCCGTCAAGCGAAGGCTTCAATCTCTCCTCCTTGCTTCCTCCCGAGAGCATTTCATGCCCTTGTTGCTTAGGAGGCCCGAAACGACTTCTGTACGGGTTCAGTGTCTCCTCGCTTCGGGGGTTACCCTCAAAAGCTAGGAGTCTTCCTAATATCCACAAACACCTCAAGGGAGTTGTAGCCTTTTCTGCTCTTAGGCAATCCGAGTACGAAATCCATGGAGACACTAGTCCAAGGTTGTTCTGGGATAGGCAGAGGTTGGAATAAGCCAGCAGGCTTCCCTGATCGTGCCATGTTTCGTTGGCAGGAATTACACTTGGCCACGAAATCAGCCACATCAGCTTTGAGTGAGGGCCACCAAAAGTTTCGTTCTTCCAGCTCTATAGTCAGATCACGTCCCGGGTGTCCAGGGAGTACATCAGAGTGACTGCGTGTCATGATTTCATGTTTCAGTTCTGGGTCATTCGGGACAACAATGCAATATTCGCACTCCCCCCTTTCTATTTGGAAGAATCCTACAGGATTCGCCAGGCGGGTCTTAAGAATAGCTGGGTTCTGGAAGAATGTGTCTCGTTGGGTTGCCCCGACAATACACTGAATGAGTGGGACCAACGTATGGCCCATGCAATGTGTGGTGCCCGCACAGCAAACCACAAGATAGGCCAAAGGGGGATGACAGAGCATCAATGACCACGTTCAAGCGTCCTGGGCGATAAAGCCACTCAAAATTAGACTGCGCCAGGAACTGAAGCCATTGCGCATGTCTGCGGCTCACATTTGCTTGTCTTAAAATAGATCAATGGGGGGTGGTCGGTGACAAGTGTGAGAGGTTCAGAGCTCTGTAGATAGCAACGCCATTCACGCAAGGCATTGATTACCTCAAGTAACTCTTGCTCACCACTACTGTAGTTCCGTTCTGCTGTAGTTTACTTCTTACTGGTGAATGCCAAGGGTCGGCCTTCTTGCAAGAGTACTGCACCAGTCCCATTCAGCGAAGCAAAACCTTGCAGCGTATTCTGTGACATTCTTAGAAGCATCCATCCCAATTTTGCCGTCAAGCAATTCTTGCATGCGATCATGCTGCCAAGTTCACGAAGTGCTTCTTGAAAGCCGTCATCAAGGCCTCAAAAGTTCTACGGATCCATAGGCCATTGCTCCGTAATGGAAAATCCACTCAGCCGCTTCTGAGTGTGTCTGACATGCCGCGCAGAGCATGTAGAAGGCCGTTCTGTTGCAAAGTGCGAAAATACTGAACAAATGTTCAGCATTCATCCCTGGCTTAAACTGCGGTTCAGGAATTTTGTCGGCCTGTAACGGAAACGACCCCAACAGTGCCAAACATAGTTCTTTGTCTACGGCAATTCGTTCCCTTTCCGCTGCTAAGCGGTCTTTTTGGGCGTTCTGCTGTTCTAATTCAGCGATCCGAGCACGCCCTGGTAGTCGGACCTCCCGACCCTCGGGGTTCTCCACCATCTTGGCGGTCTCCTAGTGACCGTGAAACTGTACAGTCTCTTGTCTCATATGTTGCAAAGTCTCAGGACGGTTACGACCCATCAAGTGAAGGCTTTAACCTAAAAGTTCATTCTCCTCCTTGCTTCTTCCCAAGCGCATGAAATGCCCTTAATGCTTAAGAGGCCGAAATAAACGGGTTCAGTGTCTCCTCGCTTTGGGGGTTACCCTCAAAAGCTAGGAGTCTTCCTAATATCCAGGCGTTTCACCACTATGCCTGGTCACTTCATCTTACAGTTCCTAACTAGGCTCACCATCTTTAGGTAAAATCTTAAACACGAAATTAACTTCGGTTAATTTCTATTTATTTCCTCGTAGATGCTACAACAGGTGGTCAACAGGAAAGGTTGCTATTGCAATCGTGCGATCACCCTTACGCACACTCATGTGACCCGCACGCACTAGGCTGCACGGCTTGGTGTAAGTTGGGGAACTGCATTGCGAGTGTGGCAGGGGCGCTAGCTTTTCATTTGGCGGATTAGTAAGTCACCGTCACTGGCATGAAATACAAATCCATGCGACATCCAAGGGACGACCCATATGAGTTCCGGTCTCCTCAGCTGTTTGCATGCCCGGCCGGGCTCCTCTCCGCAGGCCCAACTGCACCGCAAAGACGGTAGTTATTGAGGGGCAGCGGCGCATCTTCTTGTTTTCTTCCACGGTGCTCTTACCAGGAACAGAGCTGACATATGATTATAAACTCAGCTCAGCGCTGTGCATGGACGCGTTCAAGGTGAGTTTGTCGTTTGGCCGTCTATCAGGCACTTTTTGTAAGCCGATGCACACAAATGCCAATGGGCAGGATATGGGGAATGCGCGAGGTACAGAAGGTGTGGACATGTCGGCGGTGAGAGTGGGGCCAGAGTTTTGCCGCCCGGTGAGGTTGTTGTCTATCCTTTTCACACGTGCTGTATCCACTCACTCGCCTGACCTCTCGAAATGTTTCCGTATGCAGGGGTTGCCTGAGGAGTACATCGAGCAGGCGGCTGAACAGATTGGCGTGGAGCTTCTGCGGTGTCAGTGCGGTGACAAACGCTGCCGAAAGTATCTGTAATAACAAGGAGCTGCGACAGCAGTTACAGGGCTGGCAACAAAAGGCAGCGGTGACGATCATTAAAGCATAAGACGCATGAGAAATCATCTGTCAACTCATTTTCGCCTCGTCGGACCCCATGTATGATGGCTATACAGCTGATGTAATTTGTGTGTTCCAGGCTATATAGAAGAGCGCAGTTGCTCCCGGCGCCGATTTCCTGGCAAGGCTTTGGCGTGTGGTCGGCAATTAATGGACTTTCTTATTCCGTGTCCCGCCTCATCCCAATATGGGCATACCGCCAGCGCATTGGAAAAGGCCAACGGAGGTATGCATTCAGCTGCTGCTTGGGGACCTTAGCAAAGCGTATCACGTAATTCACCTACCTCGTCGGTGACTGGATGTCCCACACCTACCTCCATGAGGTGTGCTCGTGATCATTATCCAATTGAGCTTTTGATTGTCAATATTGTGCCAGAGGGACTCTCGTTGTGGCCCGAGGGCTCTGGTTTGTGGTCTCTCATGGATATGCTGCCGTATCCTCCAAGACAGAGATTGAGGACTGTTTTTCTTGAAGACCGGAGTGTCACCGAGCATGGCATAGGCTTGTACCGTTACATTGCATCCAATTATCGTGCAGCAACGGTGTGAAATATTAGGTTCAGATTGCGGTTTACTGCGCTTCACAACTTCTCATGTGCAAGAGCTTTGATCAGGTGTTTGTGGACAATGTTCGAGTTGCTTCAAACCCGGCATGGCGCATGAACAGAGTTAGAGCATTCAACACGCCCTTCTGTGGGTCTTGGAATGTAGCGTGATCGCTACTAGTTGCACTGTTGTTGTGCAAAGACGGATGAACTTCTTGTTCACTTAGCAGCGAAATCGCATATAGCACTGCACGAGCATACAGAGGTAAAGCGGTGTCATCTCAAAGCCTATGCAACATGACTTTGGGCCACCGCTTAGGACTGGCATGCAATACAAGACCGACAGATGGGTGCCATATCGTCCATAAGGTGGGTGCCATCGTGTCCGTGTTTTGAGTGCCCTGCCCATTCTGGAGTTGCATTTGCGATGTGCCTTTCACTTGGCCTTTGATTTACCTTTCTGCGACGTCTGATAACGACAAAGCGGAGCAGCCATTTCAGGTGGCCGTCAGGGGCTGGCCTCCAATTGCGAAAATTTGCTAGTGTATGCGTTCATCAACGCGCGGTGGACGTGCCTAAATGAGAACGAGGGAGACTCCACCAGATTTTGAATTATCATGCCATATCATTTTAAAGAATACAGTGTTCAAAGACAGTTTTCGTGGAAATATGGAGGTGTGTGCGGCATGTATACGTCGTGTGCCTACAACAATGTCACAGGTGCATTCCAATGCATTACACCATGCTGGTGGCAGATAAGCTGCGCCGAGCGGAGCCGGATTGCAACACCCAATGTCAGGGTGCGGCAAGAAAGCTTCAAGGGCACGCGGGCTGGTAATTACGGCAGGCCAGGACTTGGGTCCGCCATGCAAGCCGCGGGGCTGTGGGACGCACGGAGGAAGAATAACGGAATTTGCATTCTTGATGCTGATGTAGGTATTGGTGGGAGAAAGCATCTGGCTTAAATGACAACTAGTAATATATGCTTATCCAATCTTTCTTCTAAGCCCCTATCATTAGTAATTGCTGTGGCGTGCAAAGGGAACCTTTTTCGGAATCCATTGAAGCCGCTGATACCATACTGACAGCCTGGTCTAGCGCCGTACGGCAGGAGTATGGGTGCGCAGCCCCCAGTGTTACTGAAGAGGGGATAGTTTGTTGCTTGTGGATGCTGGCTACAAGAGACGTGATGAAGATGAATATGGAACGGGGCTTTTACAGCAGCATCGGTCATAGCCTACTTTCGTATATGCATTGGGAATACTATGCATATGTCTACTGTGTGGTGGTGCTTTGCTACCTCCTCTCGTGCAACAGAAAGAGTTCAGAGCCGTCTCTGACACCCATCATGCATGAGGCGGTCGTCAGGGCTTCAGGGGGGGAAGAGACAAGCCAGCACAAGCCCTAGTACATAAACTTTATTTACATGAAAGCTATGGGAATGGGTCCAGGCACTGCACGTTTTCATCCACCGGTGCATTTGCACCCATCCATGTATGTATGTGTATATGTATGCATTCATGTGAGGTCACGGTATTATATTTGGTTCAGGCGCCTGGATTCGGAGCTATTTTGTTTGGTTCACATCTACCACCAATCTACTGTTTCCCGCAGGGATGGGGGGTTTAGGGTTTTACACACACTGGTTTGGATACCAGCACCTCCATATGCCACATATAACATATACTGACTCCTTACCCATACGAAAAATGATTAATACAACTGCAAATAGAAAGAAGTCATGTTGGTAATCAAAACACACATCCCCACGTCGAGAAATCTAAGTTCAGAATGCTATACCGCTTATGGATCTCATTCCCACCTCCCAACATTTTAACAGATTCTTGGTGGGGTCTCAACACAGCCTGGATAGTGCACCCTGCTCACAGTTGCCACACTGAAATTCAGCTAAGGGTTTGGGTAAGTGTTCACTGCCTCCAAAGTGCAAGCCCCACCACCAAAACCACAGGCAGGGTAATGTCATCCACCCAACAGTTGCGTGCACAATGACGATGACAAGAGCATTGCAGGGTCTTAGCTGCAGCTTAAATACATCCCCGTACGTGCCCACGCCTAATTACCTATATCATACCCCTACCTCCCACCACAGCTCCACTATGTTGTCAGCACTCGTCACACATATAAATAGCTCACCCCCACTTTTAGCCATGTCCAGCTTCACACTACATACCATACCATCACATTCCAACCCCCCCCCCCACCAGCACTAGGTCAAACCCTAAGTCACCTCAACTTGCCTCGCTCCACTAACACAAGGTTCTGAATTCATATTTGGGCATTACTGGTATCCGGTGCCGACTGTAAATATCAACCAGCTTATCTGCCAGGTTGCCGACAGGTACATCCCTTGGCCTGCTCCCTACAAGCACAGCACCATCTGCTTCCATCTGCTTCCATTTGTTGTAAGGTTCTCTTGCAGCTGCATGGCTTCCTGGATGTTGCCTGCCCACACCTGTCTGAGACTCCTCAATTTCAATCTCTGCTCGCATCACCAGCCAACATCGCTGTTCAAGTAATCTGAATGTATTTCTTGTGCTGCTTTCTTAGCTACCGTCAGCTTTCATCCAACTGCCACTGCAGCTCATGCACCTCCATTTCTGCCACCACCAGAAGCTGCTGGGTTGTCGCCATCTGTGCAGCCAGCCATTTATTCTCATCACGTGCCTGTTCCGCCTTGCTGCAGGAGGTGCTGAGCACTGTCTGCAGCTGCTCAATGTGCTCTTGCATGACTGCTCTTTCCTGCTGTGAATGTTGACGGGCTAACATGAAGACCACCTGTATCTGCAATCTATGCTCTGCCACACATGCCGTTGCCTCACTCAGGAACTCCGAGATCTCCTGTTGCAGCCCTTTGCAGCCCTATCTCATGAGCTTGAGCTGTGGCTGCTGACTGCTCCTGAAGCTTCAATACAGTGGCCGTTAACTGGGCTGTAGCGGGACTCCCGCTGCAGCGCCGCTGTGGCAGAGTCAAGAGCCGCCCACACAGTGTTCTTTACCCGACCTGTGTCTGCTTCAGCACGTGCTTCCAGCATCTTCCCTACCAGTCGGCCTTGTGCTGCCGCCTCCAAAGCTTGTGTCATGGATGCCAGCTGGGGCCGCTGTGTGGACCCAAGTTCAAATCACAATACTTCGCACTTAGCATGCAGCATCACTACAACCTCGCTGTCCTCTTCCGTTGTGCCCCCTACAAGCACAGCGCCATCTGCTTCCATCTGCTTCCATCTGCTTTCATTGCTGTAAGGTCTTCTTCACAGCTTGCAGCTGCATGGCTGCCTGGATGTTGCCCGTCTGCACCTGTCTGAGAGACTCCTTCAATTTCAACCTCTGCTCGCATCGCCAGCCAAGCAATACTGCTGATGTAACCCAGGTGCTGAAGTAACCCAGGTGCTCTTCTCATGCTGCTTTCTTAGCTACCGTCAGCTTTTTACCCAACTGCCGCCACAGCTCATGCGCCTCTGTCTCTGCCACCACCAGAAGCTGCTGCTGGGTTGTCGCCATCTGTGCAGCCGTTTGTTCTCATCACATGCCTGTTCTGCCTCACTGTGGGAGGTGTTGAGTACCGTCTGCAACTGCTGAATGTGCTCTTGCATAAGCACTCTTTCCTGCTGTGCATGTTCACTGGCTGACTCGGCGACTACCTGTATCTGCAATTTATGCTCTGCCACACATGCCGTTGCCTCACGCTGGAAGTTAAAGATCTCCTGTTGCAGCCCTTGGATTATCTTGTGAATTTGAGCCATGGCTGCCGACTGCGCCACCTGGAGTTTCAATACGGTGGCTGTCAAGTCGCGCTGCAGCATCTCTGCCGCAGAGTCAGCCGCCGCCTGCACAAGCAAGTTGTCATTGGTCTCGAGCAACGTGGACAGCTGCAGATCATAAAGTAGATTATGAAGTACGACAAGTAGGGTGTCTGCTTCCTCGAAGCCGGAAAGGAAAGGGCGGGGCCCCCCACAATCCGTACAGGCCGGTTACTTCACAATGAAACGTTTGCGAGGTTGCGATGATGCCGGCTCATGACGTGCAGCAGGCAAACGACTGCAAACGCAAGGGCAGGGACCTCACGTCCCAACGGACGCGCGCGCGCGTGGAGGCCAATCCGCGCGCGCGTGTTGGCGGAGGCCTTTCCAAAGCGAACGGTGAGGACGTCAAGTGTTAGAGTGTCGCCAGTACTACTGATGGAAAGCTTTAAGCTGTATCTCCGAAATGCCTGCGGCTTCAGCAATTGTGACAGCAATTGTGGCGCTTCTACGCCATTCACGGTGTTACAGCAATTCACCCCACAGCATCGAGCTCCATGTCGGCACTGAGGAAGTCTTCGGCCCCGAGAATTAGCTTAAATTAATTGTGCACAACGTTACATTCTTTGTAGATAACTGTAAGCAAATTCGTCGACCTGCTGGTGGCAAATCACCATGCCTGTGAGAGCAGCTTAGTCACCCAAACTGGTTGTTCGATTCATTTCACGCCATCATGCCAGAATTCCATTATGAGAAACGCGGCACCTTTTGGAATGAAATTTAGGCCAAGAGGCGTTGATGTGACCTTGACCGGGGTCAAAGGAGACTGACAAACTTGTTTGTACTCATACGATTGTTATTGGCCAAAATAAAGATACCTTGCAATATAGAATGTAATATGTGACAAATGTCGCGTTTCCGCCGGGCGAGATATTATGTTTGGTCCGTCACATCTTTCTTACAGAGAGACAGAGAGACAGAGAGATAGACGGACATGGGCAATCCCACAGGATGGGGCCCCCCTGAACGCTTCGCGCCGGGCCCACCCAAAAAAGTGATGGCAGAGGCGGTGAATGAAAGGTATATAGAAGGTAGGGGACAGGATCGCACAGGAGGTAACAGATTGCTGGCACAAAAGTAAAAAACAAGATCGTAATGTTGTATCGCTCCTTCGTTGCTCATACAAGTGTCTGCACGTCTTGGGCGTTAGACACTAGTGCCGGAGTGCTTATAGAACAGCAAAGCACTCGGATGCAATAATATAGGCATCGGAACTCAAGAGCAAGGGAAAATTCAACTTACAATGATTGATGGATGACAGCGATATGTTCGAGTGTCAGAACCGATGACTGGCGATCATCACACGGCTGACAGCGAAGCTCTGGCTTAGCTCAGGCCGGAAACTTATCAATAGAGCAGCTCTTAATAGCAATAGTTCGGATGAGCATTCTAATGCTCCGCCGGATAATGTTCATGCTCTACTCGGCTGTCCTCACACCTATTATACTCGCCATTTGGGTACGCGGTACAACTCCCACCAGATCGCCGATCCTAAGTCTGATCAACCCTAACGCTTATCGCTGATATCCGTGTATATCAATAATTTAGCCGTCATGGCATTCACATGACGCAAGGGACCGAATATCGATATTCGGTTGCCGATCAACCACTGCGACTTCCGCACTTCTCACACTCGCACACTACTCATGCCAGCAATAATATAATAATATAATAAATATTCCTACGTGACAAAACATGTCAATATCATGCCTTGCGCCCCCGTTACTCCAGCCGAGTCGAACGTTCGCTTGGCGGGCGCATTAGTGATGCAGCTTGCTTTGCGAGGCGACAAGTCGCAATGCATAGATTTTATGACGCCAAACTAGAGAAATATAAGCGAATATATTAATTGCTGGAATGCATCTATTATGTTCGTTTATCGCCTAGTAAAGTCGCATCGACCCACGCATTGGTGATAATCGAACCGTAATACAACACGTAATTTATTTGCTTGGTTCGGTATGGGTGGCTGACAGATATCTATGGATCGAGGGACAGGTAGGTGCCATGATGAACAGGACCGCGAAGCACGCATGTAGCACAGTTCATAGCGACATAATGATGCGGCAAAACCATATGCACTAAAACTCACTCACAAAGGATGAGAGACAGCAATATAATGGGGAAAGACTCGCGTGCGTTGTGCTCATACACGCTGTATGTACCTATCTCACCGTCAGTACCTGGCCAGGCTCGGATCTCCACGGCTCTTTCGCTTGTGGGCAACGGAGTCCTAGGTTCCCAGGAACTGATGTTCCTGCGGATGGAACGCATAAAATGTTATAAGGGCAAGCACGCTCGGTTGGTTGCAACGAAAGCCCGGAAAGCGACGAAACACACACAGCAGGAAGCTGGCTGACATCATACAGTTGAGGAATAATCCACGTAATAAGATTCCTTGAACCATCATCCCTTACGTACTGGCTGGTGCCAATCTGGGCGCTTCATTTCACCGGTCAGCTCGCCGCAGGTGCCTGGGACTCGCAGCTGGGTGGCTCTTTGGGCTGCCTGTGCTCCTGGATGCCGCCGTCACTGGCGCGGCAGTTCACCGTTTGAGCTGCCTCTACACCAACCTCGCCAACGCGGTGCACTTGCAGCACTGCGTCACAGAGTTGCGCCCGCCTGATGGGCGTGACCTAGCCGCGCTGCTGCCGGCCGGTCGTGTCGTATGCCGGCGGCGGCGTGCACAGTCCTTGCCCCGCCGTATGTGGCGTGCGATTTACCAGGGCGGCCGTGGGTGGCCTTGCCACCGCCTGCGGTCACCGGCACGCCACTGCGCGCGGGCCCCATCCACGCGCCCTGCCAGGTCACCGCCGCTGACTACACAGCGGCGGCGGGCTTCTGGCTACGGACGTCGCGGGACTTCATGCTGGAGCTGGAGCTGGAGCTGCTGGAGCGGTCGTCTCCGCCGCCGGTCTTCCAGGTCGCGCTTTCCCTCTGCATGGTGCTGCATCGCGCTTTCATCACGCCCCATGACATGCAGTATTCTGCGACGAGGCACCTCACGGCCTTGCCGCAGGGGGGGGGGAACCCGACCTGACCCCGCTGGCTCCTGTAGCTGCACTCGCGGCTGTGGGATCGGCGGCGGCTGGGATGACACACAACTCAGCCATGGTGGATGCGGACAACCTGCCCACGCCATGGGCCTGCGCCCTGCTCTCACAGCGGGCGCCTGGGCTCACGGTGGTGATTGCCACTGCTGCAGTAGCGGCGGCTGCTGAGGTACAGGAAAATGCCTTGGCGGAGGGCCAAGACCCTGACGTCTGGCGTGATGCGTCAACGCTGGCGTTCCTTCGTGGGGCGCCGGCGGGGGTCACGGAGGAGGACGGGCGGCCGGCGCGACGCGTGCTTCGACGGGCCGCGTTGTACCTGTGGGCGGGGGATCAACTGCTTAGAGCTCTCAGTGACGGCTCGACACGGGTCTGCCCGCCGCCCGAAGACAGGGAGGCCATCATGCGGCGAGTCCATGCCATGGCCCACCTTGGCATTCGGCGGACACTGGCGTTGGTGCAACTGGGCTATTGGTGGTACCGGATGCGTCGAACCGTCGAGGAGACGCCGGAAATCCGGATCTTATCCACGATATGTGGGTTTTCGAACGACTTGTACTTAGCGGGATGCATGCAACCTTCAGGTAAAGATCCTGGAATCCCGACATCCGGGTGGCCATGGCCATGGTGTGGAGGCCACCACGGCAGAGGGTTGAGGCCGAAGCGGCGCAGCACCGAATCCAATGCACATGCGGCTTTGCCGGTCTGACGCCAGGAGCGTGAGTGAGAGCGAGAATGATACCAAAACTTAGATACACGGCCCGAAGCGGAAACGGCGGAAGAGGCAGGCGGGTGAGTTTGGCCGCGAAAGGAAGGCGGAGAGTGAGCCCCGACAATGACTGCCCCCAGACGAGGCTATAGCGCTGTGATAATGCGGGCCGCATCGACCAGTGCCAGATAGTAAATAGCCAGACTGCTGGATAAGACCCAATTGTCGATGTAACAGGACACGGTTCAGGCCTCCACGCGGCAACGAGCCAACTTGCCATCGGACGGTCGTTGGTTTCTTGCCAACACGAGGATGCGCTGCAGAGGGCGAATAGGGAGGCTGGACGGCCACGCACGACAATGAAGCCGCCAGAGCGGTTGATGAAGCAACGTGTGGCTGTGCGGGCTCAGCAACATGGTGGATGGTGGACGTGGAGCTTTTGTTTGGGTGGGGGCCGCTGCACCTTGCACATCCGTCCGTCTACCTTGCTCCAAGCGTCACCCCAGCATGCCGCTTACAGCAATGTCCAACCTAAAGTTCTCACACCACCTTTGCAGTGTTAGCTTCACCGATTGATTTCTCACCAGCGCTATGCATGTCAGCCGCGCACGAGAGGACAGGAAGAGGAAGTGAGATCGGAGAGAAATGAAAAAGTGGAAGATTGAGACATGTTATAACCTTTTATGACTATGAAAGCTGCATCAAAGGACTCTTACTAAATCTTTCCTAAGTGCCTACTCGTAGGTGTGGAAGTTGATTAGGTTCGACCTCCCAGGTACCTTGATCAACTGCTGCATGACTCAGACTTCATCGTTCATCAAGCAATCAAACAATTACGGATTGAATTTAACAACTTCCTGAAGAAATTATTTTACACTTAGCTTTCAGTCCATCCTAACAACTATCCAAATACAGTGAAATCGTCGGTTTGGGGAGCCTGCCGGTTTTGTCAATTCACCCTTGATCCATCAAGCTTCTCGACATGACAGCCTCACCGATGGTGTTGCTCGTAAGAGCACCGAAAATTTTATTTGCAGATTGTGTCTAAAGCAATCGGCATGCTTTAGTTCCCTGAAGCAAGAATTTGCGCGCAACTGCCAGACGCTTGCATCGTGTACCACCACCCGCAGGAAGTCAGACGCGGAAGCCCTTGATACATGAACAAACCAGCATGAATAAACCACCGCCTTCTGATTATTTAATAATTTAATCATTCAGGTACATTTTTTCATAGGGACACAGAAAGAAAGGAGGATGCGAGCACGATCGCTTTTGGTTCACCTCTTGTTTTGTGCCGCGATCTACGCTTCAGAACCCACCATTAAGAACGAATCTACACGGTTCCAATCTAGAGCATCCCGACGCGTCCTAGTTACGCGCCGGCGACCACCACCACCAATGTCACCAGATACACCTACCCCACCCGACTACCCTCTATATCCGAGTCCCTTCCACCCTGCTCCTCGTATCCCTGGCCCGCCGTTCCCACGCCCGCCCCGCCCTCCAAGGCCACCACCGCCGTTCCCACCCGCTGAACTCGAGGTTAGCTGTCCCACAATTCAAGACGCAAATTGTACTGCGTTGATCTGACCCATAAGCTCTGAAAGCTTCTTGTGAGGATGTCCGTTCCACAATCGACATCCATCCTTCTCCCCATCTTTTGTCCGTGCAAACAGCGCATGCCCTTACAGCAGTAGGGGGCCTTGCTGCAATCGCGCCATTACCGCCAGTAACACAATATAGTAAACACGGTTATACTGGATGGAATCTATTATAGATCTGAACCCTTGTGGAGTTGTGTTTCGCCTTTATCTCGCTCGGGCCGGCTGAACAGGTTCTTGCGCCAACCTTTCCTTGCACCTAGGCGGCAGATGATTTTCAACCCAAAGGAAACAGAACTGTTCCTCACCTCGCCTAGCCGCTCCTCGCCATCATGATTTCCAGATGCCTCATATTGAATCGAGTCGTGAGCACCCCAATGCTTTTGAAGTTGGGGCGCACACACTAATGGTCGGATAGGGTCAGCTTCTTGCCCCTCAGTCAAAGAAGTGACGTGGTACGCGCTACTGATCGAGGGAGAGGCACCCAGGGCTTTTCGGTGATGCTCTTGGTCGCTGGCGTCTCTGTTGACTGTTAAACAATCTGGCGATCCGGCTGGCCAGCAGCCAGCAAGGAATTAGACAGCTAGG
Organism: Volvox africanus; assembly: GCA_030268105.1. Taxonomy (NCBI): domain Eukaryota; kingdom Viridiplantae; phylum Chlorophyta; class Chlorophyceae; order Chlamydomonadales; family Volvocaceae; genus Volvox; species Volvox africanus. The sequence goes on along the minus strand of BSDZ01000021.1, from coordinate 2,043,624 downwards.
TAAGGTACAGGAGCATTCTATGGCCCGCTTTAGGCGCCTATCTGTTACACCCCTTATCTCGATCTATGACGCGCCTGCTCAACTAGCCTTGCCCTCCTCTACCGGAGCCATGCCCAGTCATACTCAAAGCCCGCCACCAGTAGCGCCACCCGTGATGGTGCCGCCAGCGCCCTGCCGCTGGAGCTCCCTTAGTTGCCTTATGCGGTGCCCTGCGCAAGCCATCGGACCAGCCCCGGATTCAGCAGCCTCACGCTCACAGCTGCTGTTGCGAGTGTCGTCTCTGTTGTCAGTAACGGAGCCCTGCTTTAGAGCCGGCGCACATACTTCACCTCCTTCTGCAGTCCCCCTCAATCCCCTCACTCGACTGCGTGATCTACGGCCCTGGCCGCTTCCTTCAAGTCCCGCGACAACCGCCAGCGCCGGGTCTGCCATGGCTGACACCGAAGATGAAGGCAAAGACGGTGACGGAATCCTTGCCAGCCCGGTAGCAGCCTCCTGTCCTGTCAAACCACTAGACAATAAGCAAGGTCCCCGAGGCAGGGGTTCTAGCCGAAGCCTTGCACTCCCAGGCCTAGAAGTCATCGAGGCACCACTTGGATTTCCTGTCCCCCACCCAGCTACTGCGGCCGTCGAAGCGCATGTGCCGCCGCTTCCGGGACTGTTAACCCTAGCTCCAAGCCCAGCAGATGCCGCATTGCCGCTGCCTGGTCGCCGCGTCGCTGTGGCAGCCGCCGCAGCTACGGCTTGGTAACCAGTCTGCAGGGCATCCATCTTGGCAAGTACCCCCTGTAGTTGGGCTGACCAATCCAATAGGAATTCCACGTGCGGGTACCCCGCGGTGGCAACGGTGGCGCTGGACGCCAAATGGTCAGCATCCTCATCGTTTCCACCATCGCCCAGAACTCCGTTTGCGGTGAACGTCATTGACGTGCCGCTCCGCGGACTGCCAGGTTCCCAGAGGCCCACTGAGGTCGCTGTGCCTGCCCCTACCCCCATAACATCACTGCCCCTGTCAGTGAAGCTCACGCGCAGGTCGGTCCTGCTGCGTCCGCGCTCACCACCCTCAAGCTCCCGTAACTCCGCCTCTAGTTCTGACATAAGCTGCTGCCCCCGGAAGACCGCAGCGCTTGCAGCTTCCTCCGCTCTCCTGCGCTTGTAAATATAAGCGACAACGGGCCTCGGCGTTAAGAGCGTCAAGCAGCAGCCCAACACGCAAGTCAGCGGCGCATAGGTGCTACCATGGGCGAGAGCGATAGCCTGACGCTTTGGACAGTGCTCCAGGCATGGGAGTAAGAGCCGGAGATTTTGGGGTCATAAAGAAGCAAAGCAGCCTGCACCGGCGCCAGTACCAAATTGCCTCGTCTGAGGCACGGGCACATGTAATTACCCGAACACCTGCTTCGGTCATCAATTCAGGCGGGGTCCAGTCCCGCTGCAAGCCATTAGCTAGCATAACAACGAAGCCTCAGGGCAGGAGTCCAGTTTAAATGCCGCCTTATCACAGGACCTATCGGCGAACCCCTCCGCCACCCCTGTTTGCCTATCCTTTCCATTCTGCTACGTCACCCCGAAGGCAGGCGGATGCATGCTGACTGCATGGTGAGGTTCCCCAGTGTCTCAGACCCCGACTGCAATTACATTCGACCCACCTTCGCGCGGCGGTGGTGGGTCTCTCGGAGGGTGCTGAACCAAGCAAATGCTGGGACCGTGCGGGACACGGCATTGAAGCTGCAGAAACCCCGATAAGGTTAGGTCGATCCGAAATAAGACGGAACAGCCACAAGACCAACTCCGACACTTTCGAGAACGTACATGTATTAGTGCTAAAGGGATGTGCCAACACACTGGTAAGGCTTCACTTGCACCGCGCTGATTAACGAGTGGTTGCGGATTGCTAGGTGTGGCTGCACTAAACCGAAGCCGACCTTCCTGGTCTATACAGGTTCATGTAGTTCCAACCACAAGCTCCAAAACACTTTAGTATTGGGCGTAGCATTTATACATCAACGATAGTAGAATCATGCACGACGCCTATGCGTGCGATCTCCTCACCTCGCAGCACCGACACCAGGGGAAGTTGATCAGTTGTGGACATGGACTGTGAGCTGCCGCCGCCACTGCCTCCTCGAGTCGCTGTGCTTTGCTGCGACTGAGCATCTGCATCCGCGATGGGGTATCCAAAGGCTTGGCCCTGAACCGGAATGTGAGCTTGTGCTGTTTTGGAAGTCAGCCCGAGCTTGGCCGTAGCAGAACCCGACAGGATGCGATCACGTCGTTCCTGCCGCTCCCGCAGCAATGTTGTTAGGTCTTCGTCGTCCTCCTCCCCTAACTGCACCGGCGGCGGCAAGCCGGAGGCTTGTTCCTTTCCAGAGGCAGGTTCCTTTTGTTGTTGCTGGCACTGCTGCTCCTCGTGTCTCACCTTAGCATGATTAAAATCCCGCTGACGGCTGGGCGACAGTAGGGAGGCCCATAAGTCGGGCGTAGCCACGGCACTGGTATCGGTCCCAACAGCCTGCCCGTCCGGCAGCCAGAGATGCAGCGGGGAAGCGTGTGGAAGCGCAAGCCCGCCAGGAGGGAGCCAAGAGGTTTGCAGCACATTCAGCGGAGCCACAAGAAGGAAATGGCAGGCTGAATAATACATGTACCCTATGTGGAGTACTGTTGAGTACGTGCCCCGCCCCGCTTCATACCTCACGGCTGGTATTCGAGCTCAGAGGTGAGGCCTGCTCAAGCTGCGTCACGGCCTCGGCAACCTGAGAGAGTGCATGCTCGTTGCGCTGCCGAAGCTCCAACTGTACATCGGGACGGAGGCATGGGAACGGGGTTAGTCACATTCACAAGGGTTAGGACCATGGGTGCAAAGAAGTAGCTCTCCGTTGCCCATGAGGACACCCTGACACTCAATACCCACCATTTCCCGCTCGTGTTTTTGCTTCCACGCACGGATGTTAGTTAGGACTGAATCCATCTCGCCTATCGTGGAAGTAGCACTATTGAAGCCCAGCAACCCTGCACCGCGGTCTACCCGCACCCCAAGAGGCGTAATTGAGCCAGGCCTGTATGGTGGCGCAAGGAATGTGGTCAGATTCACAGCGTTTTCTGCCCTATACACAAGAGCTACAATTGAACCATAAGCGGTATATACTCTCCATCTATAAACTCATTACAAGCGAAGGACTTGCCGGGCTCGCGGAGCCATATACGGTTCGATGTCATCATCTCCACTGTCCACGCAGCCTTCTTCCTTCAAAAATCGTGTAATATCATCATTAAGCTTGCCGAACTCCTCCTGAAGAGAAGATAGCTTGTTAATTTCTGTTGCTAAAGACTATCTCAGTTATATAACTGCTTCGCACCTCCACGTTAGGCATAAGAGTCCCAACCTAATAGATATAGCTCCGGATATACGATGAATACAAACGAAATCTACAGGTGCTTATAATTTAGACGCAGAAGTCTCAATTCCTGATAGCCCAACACGCTGACTGGCGGAATTGCGGAAGATCATGCTGTGATTGCACGTATGAGAATGCATAAACAGCTATGCATAAAATGATGCTCAAGGTCTTCATGGCTTGAGCTTCTGTACGGTAGCTCCGAAGCCCCGTGTATCATTTTTTCATGAGTATCTAGTTCAAACTTGCGAAACCCAGTCACTGCACAATCCCGCTACCTTTCACGTTCGGAACTCGCGTGTCCATTACATTACTCTGAAACGCATTTCGGCGCATGGAAAATGGCATTCTATACACAGGCACTTAGAGGGACACCGCGAAGAAGGTCTCCGCATAACAATGTCCCAAGGAAACAAATTTGACCAAATCCAAAATTTAAAAACTGCGTATAGCAAGTAGAAAGCCAGCTAAGAAACCGCCAACACTAGGAACACCCTGGGACAGCGCTCCAAGGCCCTTGCTGACTAGCGGCTTGAAGTCATCCGCGTCGACCTTTCTGCAGGGCAGGAAGCGAGCAAAATCACTTAATGCCACACTGTCACATATTGCAGTTAAAAGAACCTGCTACGGAACGGAACATGCCCGAGGATATTTGTCGCTGCTAAGCGGGCAACCTGAAGAAATCGTTACGTCTGATCAGGGTCCTCCTTACACATCACATTAAACGTCATCCACTGTGCACATATCATGATAAATACCCATATCGGTTTAATCTTGCGATCCTAAATAGATAGGACGCCTGTCCCTTTTACGTCCTTCGTGGAGCTGTACTCCCCTAAACTCACCCGTCCTTATTGACGTCCAAAGCGTTCGTCACAGCGCTGTGCACATTGGACCAGTTAACGGTAATGAAGCCGGTATAGGCAAGGCCTTGTAAGAACAGAAAAGCTACGCCAACGCACAGCGCTACGACTTGGCCGACTTTCTGCGAGCACATGCAAGCGCCGGATAGAACGGGTGGTCCAACGATAACTCGAAACCGAACGCAGGCCACGCGTTATTTCAACAGTTTATTGGAGTTAAGGTACATGTTGGTGCAAAGCGTGTTGCTGGCAGGAAAGCAGCAGTAATTCCTTCGCGGCGTGCCGCTGCTAGGCGGTATCCCACACAGGAATCCGTGGTACCTAACAATCATGTAACAAATCTACAATGAAAACACGCAAAACACGCTATATCTGCAGCCATATATGGCAAAACGACGTAAACGCATAGGAAAACAGCACCTTCAAAGCGTAGCCCGCAGCAGCACCCACACAGCCACTGAATCCCAAGTTGGTCAGGATAGGTCCCGACAGGTTCCACAGCACATCAGTCACCTGCAATTGCAAAAAGGCCACTAAGATATAAACAGAACTAATGGGTATGTCGAAGTGCTGATAAACAATAATGGCCACATTCTTAGCAACGTCCCGGGTTTTTCCCCTTTCAACCCACATGAGACATCTGTGCCGTTCCACTCGTGCAAACCCTACGACCTGAGGCTCGGCCCTCGCCCCAACACAACCCCATGGAACCCAACCCAGATGGGCCTAATGGCGACTGGCTAGCAGAACGCAAGCCAGCAGCAAGCTTCTACCGAGTGCACCCACACACGTCAATTTGCAAATCCTCATACTTTGCGTCGCACCTTCTCTACAGTCAGCTCATTGGAAGGAATGCTGGGTGGCGGTGCAACCGTCTCCGTCTTCTTCTGGGAAGCCCAGGCAGAGCCCTCACTGCATAACAGCAAACCGGCCCCCATTACCAGAGCAGCTGCACGTCCCCAGCCGTCACCGCTTCCTTCACCTGACGGGCCGGGCTCTGGGCGGCCTGCGAGAAGGCAAGCGAAGACCAAGTCAATTAGTATGTCGGTTTTCCGCTCGCCCTTCGTTTAACGCAACCACTTTGCCTTGGACATGCAATTTCAAACGGCTGCAACAATCAAGAATGCTTGCCTTGGAATAGGGCTCAGTACGTCATCCCACACCTGTGCTGACGCAACGTTACTTAAGACAGACTTTACATCCTTACGAGGAACTTACCACCACCATGTCCGCTTCGACCGCCCCCGACAGCGCCTCCGCCGCCGTTACCACCAAGCATAGACGCCACGGGCCTGTTAGCGGGCAAAACCATGCATCCTGATCTCCGACGCACTTAAAGAAACAAACTAAGTTATTTGAGCAATAAAACCGGCACGGCTGCGGGATGGAAGGCGTAAAGTGCCTTCTAGCCTTCTATAACTGGCTGATGTAAACCGTCGCCCTCGGAACGCCGGGTAAAAGCGCCATGTCGCACCTGAATGCTGGGTCGCCACAGCGCTGCGCAAACCACATCATGGAGCATCCCTGTAAGCAAATCCTAAATAAGGTCAGCGAATGGGCGAAGAACCCTGCTTATCTGTCATGAGTGTCCCCTAGTGAATTCCGCAAATTTGTTCGCCGCAAGTACGGGATTTATATAGTGTGCTGGTATTACCTTCAAGTTGTAGACAACAGGTTGACCCCTGACAGGAACAACGCGCGCCATCAGGGTTGAACCGATTCGCGCGAAATGCATGCCCAGTGTGGTTGCCACATAAAATCAGCACTTGCTAGCTCTGCTTGGTCTGGAAGCTATATGATTTACGTCTTTAGATGTTGCGACGACAACATGGTCGTACGGCTCCCCGAAGTGCGAAGTCACCGAAGATTACCGACAGCTGCATGGACACCCTACCCTGGACTGGTCGTTAGTCCAAACCTTGCATAGCATCCTAATCTACTAACTTAGTCTCGCGGTTAAGCTTCAATTCACGCAATTTTCCTTCATGTTTCCTACCCCAGGGAAGAAAAAGTGTGGGTCGCGGAAATTAGATGCCAGCCAACGCGATTTCAGATAATGTAAATGGGTAAATTTGTCAGAATAATTTTGCTAGTGGAACTTAGGGAAGTAACGTTCAGCTGCATGGCGATGCCTGACAGATACCGAAATTTAGATGCATGATTTACATAATCGATTGTTGGTGCTGATTTCGCTGCTCAGCACATCGGTCCCAACCACTGCTTCAGCTTCCATCCGAGCAGGCCGTGATGTGTCCGCTACTTTCCTGCTAACTTTGTCAGAACTTTGTTTCCTGCTGAACCCACAAACACTGCAGAAGATGAGGGTTGGGAAAGCCTGATGTTATCTCTTCGACTACCTCACATATTTGCTTAGTGAGTGGCACCTGTAAAGGTTTGCCTGACTTAAGCCCACGGCACTCTGGGCCCGCCACTGCCAGACTGCCTTTGGGCTGAGATTCTCTGATGACACACATGCCAAGAGGCCGGTGCTGCTGGTGCCGGTGCCGCTGTGGCAATTGCAACGGGTAAGACCTTCACTACGTTGTAATAGCATCTGGTGTTGACAATATGAAAGGCCGCAGTGGGAAGGCACAGCTGTTGATGATGGTGGCAGCAGTGACAATGGCGTCAATGGTACACTGATGTTGCTTCCTCCAATGGTGATGATGAGGATAATTATGATCACGGATTCAGAGTTGTTTAGTCACGGAACGATAAAGGCAGAGTCGGAAGGTGGTGGCCGTGCTGGTAATGGCGGCGGCTGTGCTTAGTGGGTAAAGCAGTGGTGACAGTGGTGGAGTTGGTTTGTACAGCGGAGGGCCTTGCATCGGCAGAACCCGCAAGGTGACGGCTGGGGAAAGGGCGGCAAAATGGGGTAAAGTGGGTGTGATGGCAACAGCGCCGACTGAGGCCGTGGCGGCGGACCAGGTGGCGGCGGTCGCTTAAATAGAAAAGCGGTCGTGGCGACGGTAGCCCCAAGGACTAAGCCTTACCAAGGATCTCTGGCGCTCAAACGGGAGCTGATTGGCGATTATGGTGATGACTGATCCAATGAAGGTGCATGAAGGGCGGACAATGACTGCCATTCATGCAAGGACAGCAACGGCATTCGTGGCACGGACAGATGCTGCGACTGCAAAACCAGAAAGGACAGCGGCAGCCGCGATACGTTTGTTGCAGACAGGACTCTTGTATGATTGCGCTGTGGTGTTGCGGTGTCCAGCTGCTGCGCTGGCGCCGGTGGCATGGGTAGCATCGGAGGTGGTGACGTCAGGCAGGGTTTTGCTCGCCGGACTGCAGCTATGGCCGCCTGGTAGATGGCAGCGACGTACACGTCAATCGTAAGGCTATCCATAGATCTACGTGTTGAAAAGGGCCGTCAGAATGCGGAACTGTCGAGCGGTAAGTGTACCTGGACTAATCACACATATAAAAATGGAGGAATCCCCTTTACTTGTTTAGTGAAAGTAAGGCGTAAGAGGGGCAGGAAGTCCGAATGTCCAGTAAGAGAGTATGAGCGCTAGATGGAAGAGTTCGTTATAGGGCCCGGAAAATCGAGGGTTCAGACCAATAAAATAACTGCACACGCATACGGCTAAGCGACACCTTTGATGTTGCATGGCGAAAAGTATGGCCCAATGCATGCAGCCGCCATAGCACCCGCTGCTCGACAACAGCAAAATAGTGGATCTGCACGTATTTCATCCATTTCCCCTTCATCCACAAATATCCCGACAGCCGTTCACTCCCTCGTCCTCAGATGCGTTCCGTCCTTTAAGTCGAGTGTCCTTTAGCAGCATTTCTCACACAAGATGACGGAGCCTGGTACATGCCTGGCCTGGCCGATGCTAAGTTCGTTCCGGATCAGTACTTTATGGAACCTTTGTTATCGCGCTTTCTTATTGGCAACTACCTGCAAATGCAAGTACGCTGTGAGAGTACGAAAGTTCACTTCTTCGTCTGCTACATGCCGAGCAGTCCCGAGGCAACAGCCGAAAAGGAAGAACGGCACGCGGCCATCCTCCAGTTGCTTGGCCCAAGGTGGTCACAAGAAATGGTGAACACAGGGCGGTCGGGGGCTGTTAACCGGGTACCAAAAGGGGAAACCGGATGGGAAGGTATACGGGGTCGGGTTTGGGCTTACAGTGTGGATTCGGTGCCATTCACAATGGCTTTTATCGATCGCACTCCTGCAACAAATCTTTAGCGCACAGCGGGATGGGTTTCACGTAAGCGGTAGCGCGGCAGTTGCGGGCGGAGAAAGAACGAAGGGAATGAGGCCCGAGGGTGCCGACTCACCTGGCTATGTGGTCTTCCCATCCTCACCCCACCTGAATCTCCACCTGCACCTAAACCAAACCTGACAGTACGTGACCTTTTAGCTTTCCTGACCTCTCTCTCCCAGCTAATCATATTTCTGTTGTCCAGACCGTGCTCCCTCTTGTGCTGCAGTACAGCAAACAGAGAAGTTGGAGACAAAGGTAGAGAAAACAAAGGGAACAAGGGGTGAGCTAAGACTCCGAACATTCCAGCAGCAAACAAGGAAGAAGAAAGCTTCTGGGGGAACATTAATTGGCATAGCTGCTTTTAACGTAACTTGAGCTCTTGACCATAACATTTGCTCGCAACGCATTCCATCTTGAAAACAATTAATATCACTAGAAGTGTAATGAAGTTTGTTAAAGATTGTTTAAGAAGATTTCTTCCTAGTAAAGCCTTCGTCCGCCCCCAGGGGTTGCTGCTCAAGCGCATAGCTCATGCCCTTGTACATGCACCCGACCTGCTATAATGTGATTTCAGGATTCCTTGCCTGAGACATTGGTATTCTACCAAAAATATAAGTCCAGATACTTTAGAAGCGGTTTTATTTGCCCCACGGCGGTTGTATAAACTGAACAAACTTGCAACAGAGACTCCAGGACCATAAAAAAACAGGGGACATCCTTGTACGAAAAAAACGAATAAGAGCCGTATCAAGGAATCTAATTGATTTGTGAATTTTGTGATGTCATGCACAATTGGGACCAACGACTAGTCCAGGGTGGGACCGCCTTGAAGACCCTAAGACTTTTTCCAGAGTTCTGCACGTGCAGATGGACAGCGTCTATGTACATATTTCTTAATTGCATTGTCCGTAGGGATTTAATTGTCATTTGTCTTCATCTTTTCAAAACTGATCTTGTGCAACTTTGCTGCCTCACAAAAGACATTGACGCATCGCATGTAACTTGGATACAAGAAACCTGATTGAGAAATATGTATCAACCTAGTCATCCATCCGGACCTGGGGAGAAGCAGCACCCACAGCAAGGATACTATCCTACAGCTCCGCTCTCGAATTCGCATTTACACCCGGCTTCAGGAGTTCCTAACATGATGCCTTCACCCCCGAAAAGTGGGCACCTACCGGTGGTGCCGCATGCTTATGCGTTGCCCCCTGGGGTCCCGCCACCCGGTCCACAGCCACCCGGCCCCATCCCGTTTGTAGCCTCGGCGCCACCACACAGCACCACTTTCATTCCCCCACAGCAGCCCTATGGGCAGCCTTACAACCCGACGACCTATCAGCAAGCTCACCAGCAGGGCCACCCCGTGCCGTTCCTGCCCCAACAGGCAAGCCCGTCATGATCATGTATGATACGGCGTTCGCACGAGGTGTCACCATTTTAGCGTATCGCAACATAAAAAGGGTTGGGTGTGTTGACCTTTGCTTGATTTTAAGGGTCTTACTTGTTGCTGGATGGATGGCGCAGGTTTCTGGGTATGTAAGGAAAAACGTGTACAGGACAGGGATACCGTCAAGGCGGATGATGCTCATCTAGCCTGCTGAAGCCTCCAGTTTGCTTTTCGCTTGCTTGCTCGCATGCAGCAGGGACCTCCACCAGAGGCAGTTCCAGGTCCGGCACCCGCAAGTGGTGCTTACCCTGGTTTGACCATGCCACTGAACCCGCTGGGACTGATGACTGCAGGTGTGGATTAAATGGCTATAAATGTATCCTTGCAGCTTCTGTCTGGTTCATAATTTGGGTTAAAGAACTGTGTTGTTAGTTAGAGCCCATCCGCGCCCGACCATGCATAGCCAGGAGAGGAACAGGCTTAATACGATTTGCGTCAGCCCGTGTTTCTTCCTGACGAGGCTGCTGCGCTCTCCGTCACATTTACGTACCTGTTAGTCCTGACCCCTACACCCCACGTACCCGGTCTCTTGGGCTAGCCAACACAGAACCTTCTCCTATGCTAATTGGCTCCGCGTCCACCCGATACTACCCCAGGGGGCATCTTCGGCGGGGGCCAGAGCTGGGGCCAGCATTACGTGGAGCGCATGCAGCAGCGGGTTGGGTACTTCACAGGGGGTGCTCTCCATTTTCATTTTGCGATTAGCCAACAGTACGGTAAGTGATCTGGTATTGGCGACGATGGTGCCTTTTCTTACAACATCGACCGATGCTGGCCAACAGACGCTGAAGTAGAACCGCTGTCTATGTGGCGCATTCTGATCCCATTCTCTGCCTCAGTTCTTTTTCCATCTTATTAACGTCGCTGTCCCCAGTGCTGTCGAAGCTGCTGATGCTGGTGGCACCTTACCTCCGTCGCTGGACCTACACCCGCCAGCCAGAGCAGGTGTGCAACGAGGGAACTCGTGAGATGTTCACTCTGGGGGTGCAGGTATTCGAACAACGACAAGAGTTGCTGCACCTGATCATCTGGGTCATTTGTCATAATCACTCAAAATGGTTTCCTGTCCCTTGACTCCCGCATCCTTCCCTCGTTGCCCTTGGACCTACATGCAGATGCAAGGCGGGCCGGCGTTCAAGCCCCCTCGTGAGGACACCAACTGCCCCGATCTTTACATCCCTCTCATGGGCCTGTGGTCCTACATCCTGTTATGTAGCGGACTGCAGGCGGCCAGGGGGAGTTTCAAGCCTGATAACGTGTATCCACTGGTGAGTGATGCTGAATTTGTAGTGGCAGGTGTAATGTGGCTGCCCTTGCAGTTGTGCGCTGGGGATGTAACTTTTCATAACAATTGGCGCATTGTAGTCGTTGAGCGGTAATACTATTAGGCAGAAATTACCACAACCCTTTGAATGGGGTACATGGTGTCATTATCATTTGCAACATAAGGGTAACCATGGGCCACGAGGCAGGGGAGGCCCGCAAAACCTGATCCCTTAGTTTTCTCATGTCCGTCGCCTCACCGATGCCGGGTGCCTCCCTTAAGGCCCAAATCATGCTTACCTCCCTTATATGGCATCCATGCACTGCCCTTGAAAATGTCCTGTCCGTGAAACATTGTAGCGCGGCCCGAGTCCGTTGCAAGCCATCGAGCGTAAGTTCGTGTTACCCACGCTGCATTAAACTCCGTCCACATGGCGCCTGATGCGGTGATGACGTAACGCCCCGGACGCCATCCATGAAGGGATGGAGTGCGTGCATGGCCTGGCTAGTGCATCTCCTGCTGGCCAAACTGGTGCTGCGGGCAATGGCGCTGCCCGCCTCAGTGCCTTGGGTGGAGCTGGCTGCATACACGGGTTACTCGTTCGTGCTTGTGTGCCTGTCAATCGTGGCGGGCCAGCTAGGCGGCCGATGGGCTTATTGGGCCGCGTGGGCGTATGGAAGTCTCTGCATGGCCATCTTCTTGGTTCGGACTATGAAGCGGGTCATCTTTCAGGAGACAAGAGGATACGGTGCGGGGGGAAGGGCACGGGTATTTGGGTGGGAAGGGAAGGAGGTAAAGGGAAGGGATGGTGAATGCAACGGATATGATAAAGCCTCACAGGGTGATGGTCAACGGTGCCATAGAGTTGAAGCGTTGTGAATCGACCACGCTGCGTGGTAGAGACATCTGGGACTTCGTCAAGATGATTGACTGGCAACATGGGTTACAAGAGCGCACGATGGTGTACTAAGGAGCCCACGCCATCTACATGTTGCATCGTTGCCATGTCAACGTTCTCTTGCACAGTCTGCTGCCACCAACTCGGTCCGAAGAGAGATGTCCAAGCTGACCGTCTGCCTCGCATTGAAAAGTCTCAAGCTTGATGTGATCTGCCGGCATATTTCCTGCACTTGCTCGTCCTATCCTCATCTGCAGGACGAGACCTCACGCTTGTTAACTACCTGCTGCTGGGTCTGGCGCTGTTTCAGTTTCCATACGTCTTCTACCTCGGTGTGCGGCCCTAACCTGTACCCAGCGGCCTTCTGCGGCCTGGGCCGCACAGGCTCCAGGGGAGTGTAAATTAGGGCTACCCTTACCTCTTGCTTATGAAGTCATATTCAGAGACCAGTTCAGACTCTTTTGGTGGCATTCCGCAGAAACCTTGCGAAAGCCGCAGGACTCCTCACTACGCAGCTGGTTAATCGTTGTCTGTACCTATTGACAGTAAAGGGCTCGTCCAATGAAGCAGCAGTTTGCATGCGCACTCGAAACTCAGGGGACCTGACCCATCCCCTTGCTTGGCTTCACCTTAGGGTTAATAACGCGTAAGATGCAGAAGCTGCAAAGCCTGATCCTGATGTCGTACTGCTTTGTTGCGACTTACGACTGCTTTCTTATTGCTTTCACATTTGCCTGGTCCTTCAGCCATTCGCAGTACCTGCTTGAGCATCGATGGCAAAGGCATCCTCCTTTCGCATCATTTGTTCGCCTCGGTCAACTCGTACGCTAGCCTGGATCGCGCTCAGCCCCGCAAATGCCTCTTCTCCATTCTTATTACACAGACAGCACATAGCAAACCAGTGGATGGGGATGTGGCATATCTTGGTGCATGTACTTATTGATGGAGTGCACAAGGCCGCAATATGCAGCGTGTTGTAGTTGGTGGTGTGAATGCGCACCTAGGCGATGCGGAGAGAGCCGTTTCCCTTGATAGTCTTGTCAGTGAGGGTTTATGGCGAGCTGCGTATTATCAATGTGGATCAAGTTCAAATTGCAGATGCAAGACAGCTGGTGCCAATGGGGATGCAGGCTAAACGAGTACAGGTTGATGGCCTTGGATGGCACGTCCTCCTGCTGATGGTGGGGCTGCACTAGGTTGTAATACCAGCCTTCACGGCCAGTGGTGCATTCGTGGCCTATGAGCTGTGACCTTGGCCACGTGGTTCTGGCGGCCCCGTACATCATGGACATTTACACATCTTTGGCATTGTCGGCTGGCAAGGTTGCTTGTGATGCGGTGAATGACAAGGCGTGCAGTTACCTCTGGGTGCCGCTGGTGCTGAAGGTGCGATCACAGGAGGCGTCATTGGATTGCATCACCTAGATGGTATCCTTGGTGAGGTGGTTGATTTTTCATTCTCGTTAGTGTAGGGGGTGCTCTCGTTGCCCGTGAGCTGCACCTGCTCGATGATACTCGATGAGGTATTCTCATGAAACCTGTGTCAAACGGCGGCGCTCGATTGTGTCCTTCTAAGTGATTCAGCTCTGGAGGTGGCCAAGCACAACAGTCGAGTGGATTTTAGTCCACCTCCAGGTGTTGGTGAGGGGGTCCTGGCTCCCGAGGGCGGCCTGGTACCAGCTGCGCATGTCAATGAACTCGATTTTGATGTTGGCCCCGTAGACTGCAGTGCGATGGGCGGCAGGATGAGGCCGGGGTTGCGGCAAAAGAGTTCCCGGATGATTTAAAGCACCTCATCGTATGTTATCTTTGGCGCTTCTGGTGCTGACAATGTAGGCGATTGGGTCAGGGTGACGATGCTGACCGCCATGTTGGCGTATGGCCCAGATGTTGGCACGCAATCTTCATTAGCTCAGCCTAGGTGATATCCAGTCACTGGTGCTTGTCAATACGCTGGCTACCCAACTTCAGCTCCACGGACTTGATCAGGGTGCGGTGCACCTAGTTCGTGGAAGCCTGCGCAGGTGCAGTACATCAGGTCGCTGCTGTGACCGATTGTGCAGGTTACCCCCTTGTTGAAGTCGCCCGCGCCGATGGCAAACTTAGTGTGGCACCAGCAGACCACCTTGGAAGGATGTGATCTGTAAATTCCTGTCGATATCCTGCGCGCCATACATGACGAGTTGCATGAGACCCCCGTCCATCATTGAGGATCGATGTTTGTGCTGATGACTTTTATCTGTTAGCGATTTTTCTGTGACATCGTTGCAGATGGTTGTTTGGTGGTAGTGGCAGATGTCGTTTTGGTGGTCGAGGGTGGGGGGGTTGCGATGATGGCAACAATCACTATGATGACATGGGCGCGGTACATGCCCCGGCTTTAGTATGAAGACTGCGCATCATCAAACATTTTCTGTACAGGTACAAGAGAGCTCTCAACAGATGAACATTTCATCAGTCATGCTGTTGGTCTTATTGTTCCACGCCCTGCTAGTGGTGAGTGTTGCCTTGCTGGTGAGCGTGCACCGTGAGTAACAAGTTCACCCCGGTCCATCTTTTATGCATCAGCATCCAGACAGGTTCATGCACAGTTTCATGGTGGAGTTGAACAAGTCAGACATGATGGCCTGGACGCCACTACAGTGCTTCACCGACGGCATGAATACGCAAAGGCGCTGGTGACTACTAAAGGCTACTAATTGCATCAATACGAGGTGTGACAGTGGGACCGGCTAGCACATATGCCAGTCATGCTCCTGCAGGGCTTGCAGCTCGCGTGCCTGACACAGCCATTCGCAGGCGCTGCCCCGACGTGTGTGGCGTGATCAAGGCCGCCCAAGCTGGATGGGACGTCATCCCTTTGGGCTACTTGTTTCGGAAGGATATAGGAATACGACCATGGTGTCAGGCCTCAAACGCTTGTCAAATTAAATGGTCAGGAACATGACCTGGTTGGGTTTGCCAACTTTGCCTGCGAAAAGGAAGCGGTGCATAATCCTAGTAAATATGGTGGCAGAACTGATCGAATTCCACAGCTGTGGTGACGGAATGGCGGTTCGGTAATTTGTGCTTAAGGAGCATACGCTGGACAGTTGACGCAAGCTTTAATGGAGGCAAATAAAGACAATTTGACCTCTCCTTTACACACACACACACACTGCAGTAAATGGGCGGGAAAAATGCGTCCCAGTGCCATCAAACATGGAAATCCAAGATGTGCACCAGAGATCCAAGATATAGGCTAACCGAGGCTCGCAGAATGTGTCGCCATTCGCATGATAATCTAAGCACAAACAAACGATTAGTTTTTTGAAAGCCGTCCCGCAATCCTGCGGATGGACGCTCCATACCCGCGTACATGCACGGTGCATCTAATCATATCCGTCTGAAGGTCACAGCTTGAATACCCTCCTGGAGTCTTAATCGTCACCACTGGAGACTAGCCCAGCAACCCCGGTCAACATGGTAACCAAAACTTTCTGCACAACATTAAGCCATATGGCCCACCCCTGCAATACCGTCGTCTTTAGCTACCTCGTGACAGCAACAAGATCTGCAAACCCGCTACATTCCCACAGTACAAAAGTTAAAAGTTTACAATCCTCAGTGCTGAAGTACCAACGGCGCCATTAATGCTTGCCGTACTCATGGGAATGCAGGCGCTCCTCCTGGTGGGTAAGGATAGTGCAGTCCGAGCGAGGATAAGAGGAGCATAGGAGCACGAAGCCGGCTTTGACCTGGTCGTTGTCCAGAATGTGCTGGCCAATCTGTTCCACCTGACCGGATTGCACACGGCCCGCACAGGTGCCGCAGGTTCCTGTCGTGATGGGAAAAGAAACGGAAACCACGAATGAGAATTACAACCACAACTCTTGATGGAATTAAGGCTACTAAAATAACATTTTTAATTATATTGTTTCTTTCTAGCGACACCTACCACTGCGGCACAGGTAGGGCAGATCAAGGTCAGTCCGATCGATGGCCTCGAAAATCGCCTCGTCCGGGGCAACTTCCAAGCTGCGAGTCTTGCCGGATGGCATCCTGAGCGTTACCTGGTACGCCTGAACCTGCAAGGTAGTGCGTGTGAAGGCGATGGATTGGAAATTTCGAAGTTTTGTGCAGAAAGTCAACAGGTTGCACTTGCACACCATCATCAGGGGTGATTCATAATAAATGCATCTTGTCAGAAAGAGAATTATGCACCGCAGTCGTGCACTTCAGGTATCCACGCCTCCGATTGCTGAGACCGAGAAGACAGCGAGACGGTCAACCGCGAAGTCGCAAAGACGCAAATATATCGCACCTTGAAAGTAGCCCTGGAGATCTGACGTTCAGACTTGCACGGGCGGCTCAGAGCCAGGGTGCGAGAAGCGATGATCGCCGCCATGTTCGCCGAGGTCAGTTAGCAAACGTTCGGGAGCGCGATGGCACGCAAATAGTTCAGGTCATTGAAAATTTAGGACATTTTGGCTGTTTGCCGCAGCTTTTATCTTCCAATTTCGGTGCCATGACGCATCTCGATTGCGTAACCTGATTTTGCCGGTACATGAAGTTGTACCTGTACCAAAAAAGATGCATTATCTCAAAGGACGTGCTGTACCGGAACATCAAGATATTTAATAATTTAAATATCTTTCAGATTTTGCCTTCGCAACTGGTAATCGTTCTAGCTGCCGGAAGAAGGGTTACGTGATGGAAAATTATGACAAAAGGTTTAACTCATAAGATGCAAAGATATTTTAATACTATTTAAATGAATTCGATTAATAACATTAAAAAATATTTCACATGATGGAATTGTTGTCTTTTTTCGTAGAGAATCTATTATCCCCCCCTATACTGTTCTTTTTATTGGGCATAATCGCTGGTTATTTAAAAAAGGAAACAAATCAAAACAGACGCACTAACAACCTTGATATATTTGTAAATTCAACCTGTCCAACCAAAGTGGTAATCCCACGGTCCGCCAGAGCCACGCGTGTACCGAACTATCCAGCAGGTTGGCCGTAATGCAATCAAGTCTGCATGCATGGCACTTGCAAGAGTTCATCATATAAAATTTAAGTGCCTTCTAGCTTTGGCGCCAGGTAGGGTAAGTCTGTTACGATGCGTTGGGCTCCCAGACAGTCGGCGCTCTAGCATACGCCCAAACCCAGGCAGCGCTCAGGAATCTTTATTCAAATCTCCAATTTACATTATCTTCTTACTTGGCAGGGTATTCGCCTGTTGCGGGCAAAGCCCAGCTTCGGGCAGGAGTTCGCATTTTTCCCGTTGTTGTGTGAACGGTTACCCGAGGAAGTTTAGCCAGACGTAGGACTGTCTTCCTACATACCTTATTACTTTGCTCTTGGGTGCACCTTGCGAGGCTCAACGCGTACCGACCGTTTTACAGCGGCCCCCAGTACATGCTGGAGAGAGCTGGTGAATGTCCAAAGTTCATCCTAGCTCATAAAGGAGTTGTGTGCCCCTCTACTGCCCGGAGAGCACATTGTCTGTCACAACGCTTCTAGCAACTGTGGTGCAGCTCAGAATAACGTTGCCACGCGTTGCCATGGTTGTAAGGAGGCCAATGGATACCGATATTCCTAAACGGCTGCCGGGACTGTACTGTACATCGAACGCTGGAAAATCTTAAAGAAGCAACGTAAAAGCCTTACAGAACATACCTTCCACGAAGTGTTCAGGAGAACGTTTTCAACAGATTGAATTCCATCCACTAAAATCCCCATTCCTAGGGATGCCGGCAAAGGGACGAACCCAAGAGGTGCTGACGGTAGCGTAGGGTTGGGACAGCGATGACGTGTTTGAAGGTAGTTATTTCCTTGGAAGCAGCGGTGCTGGGGCAAAAATGGCATCGCATCTGCTTGTCCTGTCGTGCACATTCCAATGTCAGCTACAGAAGGAAGGATCTGATGTTTGCTGTACCGCAGGTCAAGGATGGCAAGCGTCCAAGCAACGGCAGACATTCAAGTTACCTTCGGGTATGGGCATATCGGCCGAGGCCGAGGAGTTATCGTAAGGGCGCGATAGCCAGCAGATTGACCAGCCGGGATAACCTTAGTGGCATGAGTATTGGAACTCATAGCAAGGTGCTTTCGAACATCCGCTTACAGACGTTTGAGGTCCCTTTGATTAAGGCTTTCACGGACGTAACAAGGGATTCCTTAGTCTTAGTTTCGCACCTGCGAGCTGCCAAGCGATTTCGACGGACGGTGGGGATTGGGGCATGAATGGAGGAAAGGAGCTGGGAGCTCATTATGCGCCCGTGGTACTGCCGACCTGGTCACCATGAAGTCAGTGTGAAGTCTTGGTTACTTGAAAAATGGGCAAAAAACGAAGGCTCATGACTCATGACTCATGACTGATGGCTACGCAACGAATGACCACGTCTCAGGGGCGCTGGGCAGGAGCGGCTAGTTTGGGCGAGTAACTGCTTATATTTGCAAGGAGTGTGCCAAAGACTCGAAGATAGAACAACTACTTGACATAAAAATGTTGATAATTAGTGGCGTTTAGGATATGTAAAAAAATCTTCGGCATCAGTCACATACGCAACGGTCACCAGATGTAGACGTCAACTCTGGACGGCACGAAAGCATAAAGGCAACAACCATGGCTGTAAGCTACAAACTAATGAAAACAATATTAAAATGATTTTCGGTAGGCTTCGAGTTAACAACTCAAAGCCTCACATATAAACGAAGAAATGAGTAACGTTGGGACAGCATTTCGTTTGGAGCAGTAAAACAGGCTCAGAGATCTCGCCAAGCTGCATGCACTAATAGTATCCTTACTCACGCCAAATCCATCATCGTTGTGTTCTGATGACGCATCCATAAAAATTCCGGGCACAACTTCTGGATCTCCCAAAGATGCTGTAAATAGCAGACATCGCGAAATCACCATGTGCTTTACTTTTGTACACGGCGAAGTGACCATCCGTCCCTTTACATGATAGGCTTTCCTACTGAGGAAAGTTGGTACATGGTTATGATAATTTGCCTTTGCGTTCTCTTCAAATACTACGTTACACGCTAGAGCCTAACCAGGGCGATAATGAACTATGGGTTGACGAAGAGGGCAAGGACGCGCCGACAATGGACAGCTATGAAAGGCAACCGCGGCAAAACAATAGAACGTCCAAAGCCAGCATGGCCTGTAGCGCTACATAAGCCACTCCGAAGTACAAATACTTACGTCACGGCATCCTAACAGGAGCCGCCCGGCTCCAGTGCCAAGGACGCTCGTCCTCCGTATATTGCAGAAAACCTTGGTTTTTTCGCAAGCTCATAAAACCGATACGCTTAGTTTTTACTAATCGGTTAGCTCGTAATCATTACAGGGCTGATAACAGTCGCCATACATCCAGCTAGAGCCGCTCTTCAGGCTGCGGGACCCGCCTTGCACGCCAATCTTCTATCGTAACTAAGGCGGCGAAACATACCGACAACGAGGGTCAGAGGAAAAATGCAACTTGCCCCCAACACACATCATGCATAGCCACAACACATAACCAGTAAGCTTTGGTCCCACGGGCCCCTCATTCTCAGACACGTCTACGAAACCTTATCCTAGTGACTAACGCAAGCTCTTTCAATGGAGCTCTGCATCGTGCGCTTCTGCCCGTCCTCTTTGAGTCGTTGATCCTGGACGTCGGTCAGTGGTACTGACCAGGTACCGGATTCCCTCTTTGGCTGCTTCAACTGGCGCTCATGCTATCCGAACCTCCCACCTGAACACTTACCAAGCTGAAGTTCCCCGTTACGTCGTCATTCATCTCACTGTCTGCCTCATCACGACTGCGCTCAATGTTGTGCTTGGATCCCTCCGCACCAGAGGAAGCACACCAATACCCCGTCACTAGCACCCAATGTCCCAGAAAAAACACTTAGGGGTAGACAGCATCAATTATTTGGACAATCCCTAGAACTAGGACCTCATCGACCAGTCCGAAGGTCCTCCACACTTATGGGTCGGCACCTAATCCTTAATTTGATTCCCGCTATCATGTCGATGGCCGCTTCATAATCACCAACCCAATCTGATTTCCCTACTTCTAGACTACATCCTGACTGCTGGAGTATCGACAGCCCACAGTGCGCACAAGTTCTAGGCTTAGCCCTAAAACCACCTCGACGGTGGCAAAGACTTGACCCATTCACAAAAGGACGAGTAACGTTCAAGGTTGAAAGGCGACCACTTTATCCCTCATGCTTATCACCAGCGAACGTCAAACAGCAGCAACAGAAGTAGCAACAGCAAGAACGCATGTCCGTGATATGAACGAAGGATAAGAAGTCTTAGTAACACCTTTAACCCCTTGGCTTGGCATTCCAGCAGGAAAATGCCGTCGTCAAGTTTAGCTCACAACAGAGATAATACCCCGCGCTTGCCCACTGCAAGGCTTTGTACATTCACGGGCTCCACACGAAACAGTTGAAGGTGTTCACGATATCCATCCACCTCCTCCCATCTTATGACCACTGCGCCCACATTGATATCGGCAACTAGACGTTCATCTGGAACACAGCAAAATGCATTTAGGTGGAACCACCTTCCATGGGCTATAACTGATATCCTATAATTGATACTGTCCCCACAAGCAACGGCCTCTGGTACAAATAATGGGCCAGGGACCTGAATAACCATCATTAGTCGTTGTATACTCCAAGGAACGGCAGAAGCTTCATGTGCTTATTGCGGCGCCGCAGGCTTGAGCCAAGCGTGTCCACTACCTTCTTCAACGCCGCTGCCACTGGCGTTGGCGGGGGGAACAGTGTCCGCGACGCCGCCGGTGCCGCGTGCTGCTGCTGCTGTTCGTACTGCAGAGTTCGCGCCGCACCTTCCTGCAGATCCCGCTGGAACTGCTCGTCCTGACTGAGCTGCAAAGCGGCCGTCAACGTCTCCATTGCCATTGCGCTCATTGGGCCCGTGGTCAGGGCTACCACCGGCTGTAGGAGGGTACCATCGGCCACTAGCAGGGCAGCCGCTGGGCCCAGCCGGATCCCATCCACCCGGAACAAACAACGTAGCAATAGTAGCGCGGCGCGGACCTGTCGAGGCCCAGGCGGCATGGCACTGCCCCCTACGGTACCTCCTGCGGCGACTGCAGCAGAAGTAGCCCCTGAAGCTGCGGCAAAGCCGCTGCCGCCAGGACCGCAAGATGCACTGGCAGCTGTGGAGCCCGCCGCTGCCGATGCCCAGTTGGCAGCAGTTCCGCCAAATAGTAGGTCGGCCATATGGTGTAAGAACCAGCATGCGTAGCGAGGAAACAGCGCCCGGCTGAGCAAGGTCAGCAGCTGGGTGATAGTCGACTCGAGCAAGTAGGGGTCGAACGACAGCTGCAGCGATGCGGACATGCAATCGAAATAGTTGCAACATAAGTTAAGTTAGGTCTGAGTGGGCGGCAAGCGACATCTAATCGCAGCGACAGATGAAGGCAGTTGGAACTATAAAGTGTTGATGGTTTAGATGGAATAGTCAAGCTTGGGTACGAGGCTTCTGCGCCCGGCCTGTGTGCTGAGATCTGTATATAACTCGGACGAAACCCATAAGGGATAAATTCTGCTCTGAGCGTACCGGGAAATGCTTTCTGCCATTACGTTAACCCACACTACGGCACAACCGCATGACTTTCTCTGCAGCCCACGCACCTGCGGTGAGCTCAGCACTTGTAAATGTGCGCCCAGCTCGGGGCCCATGCCCAATACCGCCGCCGCTCGGCCCAACGCCGCAACTGCCCTATGGATGCCCTCATTTAGCTCTGCGGGGTCAACACTACTGCTGGCAGCTGCGGCACCAACCACCCCCGCCGCCCCTGATGCCGATGCAGCCGCGGCAACACTGCGCACTGCGCGGCTGTGCTGCTGCTGCTGCAACTGCGGGAAGTCCTCGGATGAGGCGGCAGCGGAGCCGCCGCCGCCACCACCACCACTGCCGCCGCTAGCAGCGGTGATGCCGGCGGTGCCGTGCAGTGATAACATGAGGGGCAGGAGGCCCATCAGCGACACGAAGAGCTGGCCGCGGCACGAACCAAGGAGCGTTTGGAAAGAATCTAATTTAAGCGCTCGATGTTTGCGGAGGGAGTCGCTGTGAGGAACAAGTGCGATCCGGCCAAGTCCAACGCCAACGCCACTGGCGGTGCGGCTGGCAGTACCCCCGTCCAGCAGAGAGTCGTCTATACCGTCCGCGTCATGGCCTGCGGCTAGGCCAGGTAACTGCACGCCAGTGCGGTGGGAGTTCCAGTGAAGAGGAGCATCAGCCGTGCATCAACAAAGAGCACTAAATAGAGGTGGTTAAGTCGGGTGCAGCGATTTAACATGTTACGGGGGTTAAAACACAACGGATAAGCGTTAGGGGCGTGGACTCTGAATAGTTACTCGCTAATCAAACCCGGCATCATTTCACCACATGCCACGCGGCTATGTCCTACAGCTAAACAGAACACGAATTCCATGTTCCAGGGCGCACTGAGACACGATCGAACTGCATACAACTACAAGATAATAAATTCTCATGCGTCCAGCAACCCATCCAACCACCCACCCAGCACGTGCTTACTTGCAGTTGATGCCCCAAGTGGTTAGTGTAGCCGGCGCCGCCAGCCCCTCCGGATCCCCAGCCACCTCCTATCCCCCCGCCCCCGGAGCTGCTCGCTGCGGAGCCGCCCAGCAGCAAATGCGGCGGGTGATGATGCGAGTAGGGTAGAGCGCGCCGGTGATGATTGGGCTGATGGTGGGGATGCGAGGGGCCCGTTCTTACCAGCAGCGCCTGCGCTTGCTGCGCCAAGGCCTCGCCTAAAGCAGCTAATAGGTGCAAGGTTGGGGCCACCGTCAGCGGGTGGGTCAGACCGCGGAGGAGCAACTACGCAAAGGGAGAGGGAGAGGGGAAAGGCCGCCGGGTTAGTAAACACTGCGTGAAGGTTAAAGTAATCGAAAAGACGAGACATTGAAGAGATGGTACGAACAGAGCAAAGAAGGTTGAAATTTGGGGAAGGGCATTAGACGACGGCACACACGACAGTTAAGTTAACGAGGAAAGTCAGTACACATACGCAAACGCAGACATGGAAACCCCACGTTGGTTCGTCATCCCTTCGTCTGGTGGTATAGACGCTTCCCGTGCGCTTAAATTGATGTTACCCCTTTGTCCATTGTGATTGCGAGTACTTGCTTCCCCGTGTCCATCAGTCCAAGCCTATCAGCCGCCCTTCCCTCATTGAGACTTTACCTGCTGCGCCGCAAGGCTGCCGTGCGGGACGGATGACTGCGGGGTGGCCTCCCGCACGTTGAGTACGTGGAAGCCAAGGACCCACGGGTCTGTCGATGCACGCGTTGCATTAATAGGAACAGTACGAAGACATTGGGACGGATCGTTTGCAAGTCAGCACGGGTTCTTGGAAAGCATGCGGTAGTAAAGCAACCGTGACGCAGATTGTCCAGATTCTTAGCCAGCAGACAAGATAAGTACCGCAAACTTCATCGTACTATCATCCAATGTGGGAAACATGGGAATGCCTACACGCGTGGACCGAGATGGATTGGATGAGGAGGACCTTCAATCAGGCAACACAATACGCACTACAGGATGTCGCTAAACGTCGCGCTAAAACTCTAAACAAACTGCACAAATGTAAGCACTTAATTGGCGCCTCAAACCCTTCACTGCTAAACCAGAATCCCCCTTGATCAACCCTCAAACACACAATCACACACACACACCCGTGTCCTCTGTGCTGTCCTGTGTCGTCGCCGCATGGCTGGCCGCCAGCAGCTGCGCCGCGCTCAGGCCTGGCGCAGCCGCCAACAGCACCGCCTGCACCTTGGACGCCCACAGCCGGAGCTGTGGTGGACCACCTAGGGGCCCACATCCGACGCATACGCCCAGCAGACCCAGCGCCGCCCTGTAAACCGCCACGTGGGGCGAGTGTAGCAGCGCGAGTGCGGCCCACCAGATTTGTGGATACAGCACCAGACGGCCTGGGGGCAACGCCTCCACCAGCAACTGTGGGATGAAGGAGATTCCGACTTCATATTAAGGATTGAAGATCACCGGACAGCGATTTAGCCGGCACGAGGACGCTTGCGAGCCACCTTTTATAGCGCTGTCGTCGGTGTGACACGGCACAGTATGCTGGCACGTTCGCGCACGTGTGCTTGACGCCGGTTGGTTCGCAAGCAATCGCGCAGGCAGGCACATGCCGCCTTCATCGTCCCTGACCTGAATCCCTTCTCAAGGAACACTTCATTCGCGTGAGCTGCGAGAGATCATTCTTCCTGCAACCCCAACCCAAAAGCCGTTCACCCTACCATCCCTGCATAGCCCTTTTCGTAGATTTCGTTGTTCCCTCAACCTCCCCCCGAATACATACGGTACCTCACCCTCGTAGTTGTGATAACCTCCACCGCAACCTCACACCCCGCCATAAGCCCGCTCTGGAAGCAAGCCTCCAGGCTCAGCACCAGCGCCGCCGCCAGGTCTGCCTTGAGCGGCGGCCGAAGCGCTCGCAGCACCTGCCACGACCGGCATGCTGCATGGCGGTTGCGCGCGTGCTGCGCCCAGTCCAATGCACGTGCAGCCCAATCCATGGCGAAATCCGGTTCATAAGATAATGCCTCCGTCACTGCCACCGTCAGGGTTCCCAGTGCTGCAGCACTGGGCAGTAGATTGCCGTCGGGGCTTGCGACGGCCGCGACGGCCTGGGCGCCCACCAGGCTGAACTCCTCCCAGGGCCACAAACGCTGGCCGCGGAGGGATTGTAGGTGGCGGATGACGGCCGCGACATCGGGTGAGGCAGCGGCGAAGGAGGGCGAGGCAGAATCGGCCGTGTTGGCAGCGGCGGCAGCAGCGGCTGCAGCGGCAGTAGCCGCAGCGCTGTAGGAGATGGACGAGGAACAGCTATTTACCACATATTATAAGCCCATATGCAGGCCAAGCGGTACAGAAGAGAATAAGGTTGAGGGGTATTTTCAAAATACAAGATCAAGCGAACGCAAAACGTTGTGTCTGCAAAGTGAATGTCATTGTTAGGAGAGCCAAAGAAGGAGAATGGCTTGTTTTTTCCTTATCATGCGATTTGGCAGGCAGCGTGCACGCTTTTACATTATCATATCCAAGAATGCCTTGCTGCAAGCGCAAAAGCAGTACATGGAAAGGATATCGCGACGAAGATACCTAATGAACTTGCCTAACGTCTGTGTCAAGTCCCCTAGGAACCCGACCCCGCCTGCTCACCTGTATAGCAAGTTTATGATCAGCTGCTGGCAATGGGACGCCAGGACGGGCTCATCGTGGTCGCTACACGTAATAGCTACATGCAACAGCAGCGGCAGGTGCTGCGGATCCACCTCGTGCTCGTAAACCACCTCCGCTAGGCAGCACAGCACGAGCTCGGGCCTGGGAGGGGAAGGGTTGGGGAGGCGAAAATACGAAAACTACAGCTGAAGGGCCAGAGCCATGGGGAAGGGTATGGGTAGAAGAGGGACATACTAGTAGAAACCCATCGCGATCCGGAGAACCCGTCGCTGAAAATGTACTTGTGATCGAAGGTACTTGAGAGGAGAGTACATGGGGACACGTTACCCGAGTCTAGACATCGAGAGTTCTTTGGGGAGAGACAATTACCACGAGCAAGGTCTGTATGAAGAACGAGGATGATGAAAAGAATGGGAGCGAGTTAGGATAAGTAACGGATCCGGGCACAATAATGACGCGGGTGTATCGAACAAGGGAAGGATGCCCAACGAAATGAGGTCCCCGCCCACCTCCCCCTTCCCTTTGGCCCCTTGATCTTACTGACAGGTTTTGTCTGTCATCCCTTTTTCCCCACCTGGTCAGCAGCGCCTTATTGCCGAGAAGGCCCCCCGCAGCGGAGGCGGCTCGAGACGGGGAAGCGGAGGGCGAGTGGGAGTGGCGAAGCTCTTGTGTCCCTGCGCCGCCTCCGGCCCCGCCTCCCATTACTGAGACCTGCGAAGCCGCCGCCCCAGCGCTCCGGCTGTCTTCCGCCGGACGGATTCTGTGGTCGGAGCTGCGGAAAATGCCACCGGGAGTTGCTTTTGTGTGCCCCAAAGATGTACACCGATTAGGGCATAGAGATTGCCTGCAACTGCCTTAGTTGTGGGAAGATGCTCATCGAAGTTCAATATTCGACGAACCAAAAGCGAACCTCAAAAGGGAGCTCTAACCCAACCGACACGACCCGTTTGGACGGCAATGCTTGGCTAGATTATACACAGCGAGCCGCGCCTGCACGCCAGTCCAGCGGAAACGTCACTGCAGGTTTACATGGGTAATCCTAGCAGACATGACTAACTGACATAACAGCAACAGTCAGTAGCAGCCAGACGCGATACGCGATGACTTACGCGCCAAACCCTAAGCCGCCAAGGAGCCCCCGCATGGCGTTGGTACTGCCGTCAGCCAACGAACCCCCACCGGCGCCGCCATGGCCGTTAGCGTCGCTGCGGCTGCTGCCACTGGCTTCGGATCGGCCGCTGAGGGGCCGGGGACCCTGGTCCAGGCTCTGGTGCCGGTAGCTGCCACCGCCCACACCGCTGCCCATGCCACCGCCCCCGGCCACAGCGGCTGTGGTACTGGGATCCAGGTTGCCCACCACCAGGCCACTGGTGCTTGGTGCGCCGCCCAGCGACAAGGAGGATAAAGACGGGACGGATTCATACGAGGTGCACATCGTACGATCCTCTGGGGGCGCAACAGTAGGAGGGGCCGGAACAGGCTTGGTTGTTGACAACCCACGAAAACCCGCCCACCTCTTGGGGCCAAAAGGGCCCCGTCGGATGATGCCATCAGCTTAAAAAGATGTGATGCACACGATGATGCGATATACGAAAGCCACCCTAAATCGTAACGTTTCATAACCCCTCCTCCAGCCATGCGACCTAGTTAAGCCCTTGCGCAACATACTCTGCGATGCACCAGTACAACTCTCACGCATCGAGCTAAGCCAAACTCCATCCCATGCTGACCCCCGGCTCCTTACCTCCAGCGACAACGCAGTCCAGCGGGCCGCCAAACACCAGCACGTGCGGATACGACACCGGAGCCCCGCCGCCACCCTTCGTGCCGCTGGCGGCGGTCCCGCGGGCGCCCACAACGCCGCCGGCACCATCGGCGCCCCATCCCCCGCCGACTCCGTCTCCAACCGAATCGCCTTCCTCCAACTGCTGTTTGGCGAGTTCAATTGCAAGGTAACCGATGGTCTCGGTGGGGCTGACACGGGCAAGGTATAACACGATGCGCTTGGCCACGTTGAAAAACTCCAGCATGGCGTTTAGGTCGGTCTGGTTGCATCGTTGTAAGAAACCCAAATGGTAGGAAAGTTAAGCGGTCTTTGTCGTTGGGGGGACGGATGTTTACATAGGTGAGGAGTGACTCCATAACGCATAAAACAGCGTAGCACCCCCATAGCTAAGTTGAGCAGTTTAAAGCAGCACTGACCCAGAGCCGGCCGGCCCTTCGACACTCGTGCGCCATCCACACCTGCAGTGCTGTGGCCATCCCCAAGTGCAGCAAAAAATCTAATATGGGATTGATGTTGCGGATTCGCTTGGCCAATTGTGTCCACAGCCCCTGAATCTCCGCCGGGAACTGGGTGCCGTGGCGCAGGGTCACGTAGTACATGCTCTTTAGCAATCGCTCGCTCCTGGGCAGATGCAGCATTAGTAGGATCCGGTTAAGATGGGGAGCTGGATTATACGTACGCAAAATAGGTATAGGCTCTATGCTTCTTGATACGGCAGAACAAGAGGCAGCAACAAAGAGCATTGGTTGTCATTTCTATTAATTGCAAGACGGATATAAGCAAGTAAATCTCTAATCTCCATTCTTTCATAAAATCTTAAGGGACATCATTGCCTCGTGCACCCCAATATGTACGAGTATGCGAGGACCTAACTTTACGGTCTGTAAAAACAGGCCAACGGTACTGACATACTCAGCCTGCAGGCGCAACCGAGAGAGCAAGACCGCCCAAAGGTCAACGAGTGTAAAATTGCACATATGGCCCGATTCCCTGACAAGGTCGTAGGTGCATGCTGCGCGGTTCATTCTGCCACACGCCGAGTGATGCACACACACATGCTTATTCCACAAGAATGAGACCACGCAAAAATACCCACCAGTTACCCTTCCACGGGAATGAGATGATGAGATTCTCCATCCACGGCGCCAGGCTAGTTAACACCGGGTGCTGGATGAGGCCATCATCACACTCTAGCTGCCGGGTCATCATCTCTTCGCACAGAGCCTCGCTCAGCTCAGGATGGTCCCTTGAAGGGTTGGATTTGGGGGTGAAGTACGAGTCGCCACTTAGAAGGTGCATGACTCGGAGACCAGGAAACGCAGCAAGAAACTAAACGCAGCAAGATGACAAGGAAATGATGAGAGAAAAGGCGAGGGGAAAGGACAGGGAGAAAAGGATGTGTGTGATAGTGGTCCGGGGTGTGGCTGAGAAGGAATGGTAGAATGAGGTTGACTAGCAGGTGGATAGGAACCGGGCCATACCTGCAGACTGGTACATGAAAATGCTTCAGGATAAACAGAAACAAAACCCGAGAAACTGAATGAACCGTCAACCCCCAGGGGCAGGTTCATAGACTTCTTGAAGGAAAAATATGCATAGACTTAAGCACGGGAAAACAACACTCCACAATAAGCACTCCACAATCGACGAGCTGCATGTGATGTCCCTCAGACCTCTGACAAAATCACCTGGCATACAAGCCTATCGCCGGTCAATTTCTCAGACCCTGCACATATGCTCTCCCTGCCATGGGCCGATCGCCTCCCAAAAATGGATACCATCAACGCCGCTGCTGCCACCTCCTGCATACCACCTGCAGACCCGTTCATACCTTGCCAAGCTTCCCGCTAGTCCGTACTGAAATTGGTGGTACGAGTCCTGCAGAGAGCCGATGACGAGCACAGCCCCCTCGTCACCGCCACTGACGCCGCTGCCACTGCCACCAGTGCCCGTAGCGGCAGCGACGCCGTCCGTGTCTGCCCCGCCGCTCGGAGAACCAGAGGCACCTGTGCAACATCAGGCACGGAAATTTGAAATGGAGGCAGGTCGCAACGGAGGGTGAAGCCTGGAAAGGTGACTGAGCAATGGTCGGGCGGCTGAACGAGTACAGTGCCGGCATCAGCTTTTTAGGAATTGCAGCAAGAAAAGCAGGCAAACGGCATGAGTACAGCGCCAGCGCCAGTACCCCGTACTCACCGTTCCGCGAGATGAGCGATGCCCCGGCCGCCTGCGTCCCAGTAGGTTCCGCCCCCAGCCCTAACCCCAGGCCCTGGCCGGATTGCCATTCCCGCTGGCTCAGCACGTTGAGCATGTGCAGAGCATCTTCGCGGACCTATTCAGGAATCAGCGTGGCAAGGGGCAGGAAGACGGAGCACAAGTCGTGGAACATCTTACACCTCGTGCATTCGTGCATGCTGCCAAATCACAACTAACAAACAACGCTTCCTTCCTAGCCCGAATGGCGAAGGAGGCGGGAAAGGGCCCCTGCTTCGAAAGGCTCCCTTGCGTGATACACGAAACAAAACACGGCGACTCTGCAGCCTGCAACTTCACGCAACCTACCTCCTGCACGGGGTCCACAATTTTGACAAGCACTAGCGCGAGTAAGATGTGGGGCGGGCAGCTAACCGGCTGTGTACCGTACACCTCGCACATGACCTGGGGCCAGCAGAAGGGATGGAGGGTTTCAGCGATGAGCGATCATTACCCTCCAAAAGCTTTCATTACTGGAAGATGACCTCGACCAGCGCAAGGCCCGGGTAAATACGCACACACGCAAGCACCAACACGAAACTCGTGAGAAGCTCTTACGGTCACACATTCCCACCTGAAAGTAGCCGCTGGCCAAGGAATAGTTGGCATCATAGCACTTGTCCAAGCATGCCTCAAAGAGATCCGGGTTGTGAGTCAACAACGAGCGAAGGGCTCGGTTGCCCACCACACGCCTCGGCGGCCCAGCCACCTGGCGTGCATAGAGATCAAGAAGATAAGAAACGACATTGTCGCGGATGAATGCAAGGAACAAGGAATTCGGCAATACCAATCCAAAAGCCTGATGGACAAAGCAGCCAGAAAGGGGAGAACGGATGGAAGGAAAGTTGAGGGCCACGGCGATTGGAAGAAGACCTACCAAAACATAACAGTGTCTCACTCTGGTAGACGGCATATCGTTAACGTGAATCGGTCATTATCATATCACCAGACCGGGCTACATCCCATACGTCCCCGATGCTCCGCTTTATTAAATTTTCAAAGGATCGCTGCGGTCCCTCCCACTCAACATATCTCCCTCCGCACCGGCTGCGGTCCTTCCCGCGGGACCGCCAGCAGCTTGTCGATCCAGCTAAATACCGGACCTGTTGGCCGGCGCGAGTCGTTGTCGAATACCGGGCCCTGGAGTGTTCATGACGTAGCGGGCGGGGGGACGCCGAGATTAATGTCCTAGGGCAAAACATTGCAGGCCAACACACTTGACATAGAATGCCAGGGGGATTGCACGACAGCGTTTGCCTGGCTGTCTTGCGCAGCAGGGCACTGGAAGCCCGCACCAGTCCACAAGGGCAGTGGGCTTTACGCCTTACCTCAAGCAGTGCCGCCAGCGCCAGCCGGGCCGAATGATTGACGTAGTGGGACACCTTGTGCAGCTCTTCCCGAAGGCCTTCGGGGGATTCTTTAAACCTGTCCGAGGGACGGAATATCAGGAAAGGAGAGGACACGGCGATCGGTGAGATTGCTGCCGGCACGAAAAATGCGACACGCATATGCGTGACAAATCATCTCCTCCAGCTCGCCTTCCCCGTCTTTCCCCATTCGTTTTTGGAACCTTGTATACTCACTTGTGTAGCACTGCGCTGATGCCCTGGTTGATTTCTCGCGAGTACTTGCTCTCCGGACACGTCCGCAGCGCAGTGGCCATGTCGACACCACGAGGGACCGATGCAACAACCTCCTGTGGAACGTGATGCACCGTGAGGGAAATTTGAAGGTACAGAGTTGCTAGGGAGAATACTTGTGGAAAGGAAACAGGTTGCGTTGGGTTGAAGTTAAACATGCTGCCGGGGTTGCTGAGTGAATAGCTATCGTTGGGGCTCCATACTGGAACCGGGAGAAGCCAGAAAGGCGAATGATCCAATCGACCTTCAGTCAGAAGGGGAAGCCGGAAGATTACCCTCCTTTCCTCTTTGTCAATACCCTCCTGTACCATTAAAACGCATAACCACGCTCAACCGGAAATCCATGATAGGCCTGATCCCCACGGCAACTGGCACGGACCTTGAGGTCCTTCAGCGAGATATGAGCCTCCTCGCACCAGGGCAGGATTGCGTCCCACAACAGCTTGCGTAACGCAACGGCCCCAATGCCCAACGCCCCCGAGGCCAAGGCAGTTGCCGCGGAAGCCGACAGGCCCCCCTCCGCACGTCCCTGGGAGTCACGTTGTAGTTGCTGTGGAGTTGCTGTGCCACCCAAGGTTGCTGCTACCGCAACAGGAAAGGGTCCTCCGTGCAGCGGCTGTGACAACAGCGGCCTGAGTGGCACTGCGATATTCCTCACTACGGCGGTCAGACAGTACGCAACCTGAAGGGAAGTTATCACGGAGCATTCAATGAGAACAAAGGCGCACAATGACCTAGCGACTAAGGATGATGGTATGCAAGAGAAACCCCATGCGGGTGTGTCCAGCATAAGCATGCACACATATGCACAGTCGTCTCAGTAACAATTTCGAGGCGACTCGGGTTAAAGAAACACACCTGCGCTGCCTCCCAAAAAGTATCCGTTCCTGGGTGGGACCCACGCAGTGCGCCGTAGGATTCCCGTACGAACTCCAATAGCCGACTCCGGAGCAGCGGATTGGAAGACAGCAGCTCGGGAGCCACCTGCTCAGAAAGGATCCTGCGGCCGAAGCAGGGAAACAATTGTACATTCGAAATCAAATGACAAGGCGGGAGACAAGTCAGTCTTCATTCCTTACTGGAAGTGGAAGCCCTCTCCCTCCCCGCCGCCCCCCAAACAATGTCAAACTGAACCCACCGGAATACGTGCGCCACGCTGCGCCGCAGCTCATCACGCATCTTGTTCTTACTCTTGCCGCTGCCCGCTCCACGCGCGCCAAGATATTCGTCCATATACGGCTGCACCTCCTCTAACAAAATGCCGTAGAAATCCGGCGAGAGGTGGCCCAGTGACATTACGCTGGTCCGAAGTAATCCAAGGGTTAACAGGCCAGGCGAGTCTGAAGACAAATGATTTTTAGTAGGTTTAGGCACGCGGGGCTTCATAGCTTAGGTACAATCTGTAAACCCGGCTGACACCTCGCAACCCGGCGGACAAATGCAAGAATCCAAGAGCCCGTTTGGAAGCCGAGAGATAGCAAGGAGAAGATAGGAGCCGATGTCCGAGAGCAGTGACAGTTAGGCAGGCGTTACATCCGGCATGGTGGTGGGTATTGTTGGATACGGTGTGTCCGCCCGATATCCCTCCCCCTTCCCTTCCAGCCCTCGCGTCGAGAACAAATTTCCTATTGGCCCTATGCCGCGCCCCCTTCACCCACCTGCACAGCTGCACGTTGGGCGGCACCGCCAGTAAGGAGGAGGAGGAGGTGGCAGAGGTGAGCAGTGCCAGGTGCACACGGACGATGTCGCGACTAGTCAGCTGCGGCAGCCGCCGTCCTGCGGCAGAGAAGATGTTGAGGAGATTCAGTGGAGCAAGCTAGGGTATGACTTGGCTCATGTTCCATATCGCCCAAGGCCTCGGACGAGCAGAATTTTGCACGCGCATCCGCACAGTCGGACGAAAAAATACTTGCCACAGAGATGGCCAAGAGAGGCGTTTAGACAGGCAAACAGATTATCTGTCGCCTCGGGAAAGCCGGCCTTCCATACCCCTTCCCCGAAAGGGTGCGGCCTCCCGTGTCGTGTCCCTGCTCCAACGCCCTAAGTTACTTTCCCGCTAGTGCTCCGGCATCTTCCCAAATCCTCCCCTCTGCCATACCAACCTAGTTTCTCCTGCACACGTTCTCTCAACGCCTGTGGGCACACGCATACCATCGCACTGCAGTTGCGCCACGCATCACGCTTCCCGGGTTCTGCGGCAAGACGATGTCGAGCCAAAGGAGGATGTAGGGTTGCAAGGGGCGTCGAGCGTGTGTAGCTTGTGCGTAGGAAGAAAAACAGAGATATTCGCATTTGAAGCACAATCCCCGGCAGGATCTGGACAAGAAAGCAAGCGTTTAAGGATAATTCCCAGTGAATGCAACGAAAGATCCAACTAGAAGCGCAGGAGAGGGGTTGAAGGAACCAATATACCTTTCATGCTCATTACTTTTCGCACCTAGACCGTAAGACAGAGCTCTATGACCATGACATGGTTGGGTGCGTCACCTCCGTTGTCCACGTTCGCTCTCACCCAAATATTCAGCTGACAGCACCATACGACCATCACCCTGCGTGCGGAGCAACATGCGGCCCAGTCGCGCCATTAATTCCACAGCGGCGACTGCCGCACTGGCTGGCACCAGCCGCACCGCCAGCGCCATCAGGGCAATCAGTGCCCGAGCCAGGCGCACGCGGGGGATGTCGTCCATAGGGCGGCCGGGCGCGGCCAAGACGTCCTGAGCGCGGGCAAAAATTATAAGGTATAAGACACAACAACAGCGTGTAGTGAATGCGAAGTTGGAGGTAACGGAAGGTAAGGTTGGCAGTCTAAAAACGCTTCTTTTTTACCATGGGCATCATTAGGCATCCGAGCATACCAATGAAATCATCAAAGCACACCTACGTGTAATACGTCTCCCTATTGCCAAAACTCCATTCACCCCGAACCTGTTTCACGCAGCTCCCAATTTGGCAACCTTCCCTTCCTCATTCCGTCGGCCTACCTCGAACGTGACGTTGTCCGGCACTGGCTTGTACTGTCTCCACATGTCGGACCAGTCCCCGAAGTCCCAATACGTCACGCGCAGCAATGCCGGACCCGACTCCTCCACAACCTCCACCAGGTAGGTTGGCGGCTCAACATCGGGGACGTCGGGACCGCCTGTGCCAAGGACAGAGGCCCAAGGTGGAGGCGTACGGCGATGGAGGTTTGGAGGTTTGGGAATGGAGTGTACACCCCAGGCCAAATGCGCGAATGCGTAGCGCGAAGAGGCATACTGTTCGAGGAGCTGGGGCAGTTGCGAAGCATCACACATGGGCATCGACTCCTCACCTTGGCCCGCAATACTCTTGGGAGCCCCAGGAGTTGCAGAGCCGTCTGTAACCCCAGCGTACATATCCAGGCTTTCCCGGCTTGCGCTTAGCCTATGGACCGGTCTGCTGCTGATACCAGATGCCATCGTCCCTCCAATGGCCGCCAGCCCGCCGTTGCTGAGGTTCCGGGCCACCGCGCCACCGCCAGCCCCCAGCTTGGGCTGAAAGGGCAACGGGGGCGGCTCGTACGGCTCCGCATTTAGTATGGCTTGATGCAATGCCCGAATAAGATGCAGGGCCTGCGGGTGAGGTCCGTAAACTAGGAAGTTACAGTATGGGACTGTACCCTAAGCCTCATATCCAAGCCTGGCCCCAACATATCTGCCTGGTTTGCGACTTTGCCTTCAGGGTACTTAGCCCTGTTCAGCCCGCAACCATCACATTGAGCCAACCTACACTTTTTCTCCACCGCCATCAAAACATGTGCTTTCGGACGAGGCTCCCGTGGGTTGTTCCTTTAGCACTCCTTGCCTCACCTGCATCGCCTCTCTCCTAATCGCCTCATCATGGCTCGCCATACACACCAGTGCATAGCCCTCCAGTCGGTGCACATCCAACGTCAGCGCCTCGCACAAGCTGCTGCTGCTGCCGCCGACGCCGCTCCCGGCGCCAGTGACCGCCTCCACCGCGTCCCCGGCCGCCCGCTCCGCCAGTAAGGCTATCCAGAGCTCCATCAGGTCGCGCAGGAGCCTCTGCGAGTCGCGTACGCACTGCAGATGGCGCACGGAAGGTGGTTAAGGCAAAGATGACCAGCAATGCCGGCGAACGTAACGGAAGGTATGGGTGTGTGCCCGGTAGGGAGACTTTGCTTAACCATAAACGCACCTGCACAGCGTCGTCCGGCAGTGAAGCAGTGAATGATGCAAAGGCACAGACGACGCTGTTCCGCAGGTGAGGGCATCCTCGCACCAAAGAAAGTAGCGCTTCCTCTGCCGCGATGCGGATGGAGGGCTCCGCATGGCAAGTGTAGCTGCAAATAAAACCACCAAAGAAGGAATTTGACGAAGGAAATGAGGAAGGAAAATAGATGAGAAGGCAATGGAAAGGCAATGCACGCGCGCGCAGGCCGCGTCGGCAACCATAGTCTCCTCTTCGTCGTCAGGCTATCCCGCAAAGAGACGCCACTACATTGGGCTCAATTCTTCTGCATATGCATGCGCCTCACACCTTGGCAGAACGTCGAGCGGCCTGCTGTTTGCCCAAGTGTCTGGTTTGAGGTACGGTAGTAACCGCACGAGTGTCAGCAATAGGGGAAAGCCTGCATGCAGAAAGAAACGCGCGCCGAAGGATGTCAAGGAAGTTTGATGTGCATTTCCGATTTTGGCGGGCACGTCACGGGACGATAGATCAACAGACCTGCCTGACATTGTCTAGCTCAAAATTCCCCGTAAGCTATCGGGACTCACCTCCCGCCTTTTCCTTCCAGTTGGGATCCAAGGTGCCGTACAGCAGATGTATGCCATACTGAGGTTGCCATGTGGTCAGCAGCTTGGCCAAAGCAGCGCTGATCCTGCATCATCCAGTAGGTGCGTATATCAACTAAAGCTGGCCGAGCTGTTGGATAGGGCGCCCATGCAAAGCGACATGCAGGACTACGGGGATATTACAAAAGACACCAGGGAAGCAGGCCCGTTGCTTGCTCGACCCCAACCCACCTGGGCAGCAGGTGCGCAACACACAGAACCTCCAGCGGATGCAAGCCCCGCCGCAGCATATCGTTGACGGGGGCGAAGGCGGCAGCGGGAATGACGCCGCCGCCAAGCGCAGTCCCCCCACTAATGCCGCTGCCGGCGCTGGCGGACGATGACAAACCACTAGTGCCTGCCGAAGAGTTGCTGTACAGCAGGCCCCCGACCGAAGTTCCGGGGGCTCTTCGCAACAGAGCCTGCCGCACCCAGATCCAACCCAGACCGGTTTAACAAATGTTTCAGGATGCGAACATGGGGATTAGAGACCGAATCAGTCAGTGCACGGAATGGCTCCCGATCCCTTTCGCAAAACAGAACATATGATGCCAACTGAGCCAAAACGACAAGCGACCACGCCCACACTTGCAAACGTCCGCCAGTTACCCAAACCCTCATGCATAGACTTAACATCATTTCAGGCAACTAGACGAAGCAAGGTAAGTCCACATCTGCCTGCCCAGTTCACCTGCAACCCGGAGGTGCTGTTCGATGAGGGGATGTTGGCGCCACCGCCGCTGCTTCCGCTGCCGTTGCAAGGCGCAGAAGTATAGCTACCTTGCGCCAAGCCTGCGGCTGGATCAAAGGCCGAGTGATTACCCGTATTGACGAACCGTAGCCGTGGGACTGGATTCGGTGCCAGCGCCGGTCAGCACAGCAAGAACACGGTGCCGGTCAGTAATGATCTTCGTTCAATAATTGAAGCACAGAACATAAATGAACACCTTTAATATTCGCTAATTCGATCTAATATACATGGTCAACATGGCTTACGTTTGACCGTTTCGCCACCGTACCTAACCCGATCCGCACGTGCAGCTAACCCAGGTTGCTCCAAAGCCACCCTAAACATAATATTTAAGCATAGATAACGCCAGCCGGCTTGATTCTGGCTGCTGTTTGGTCGCCAGAGATGGTCCATTTGCCCAACTCACTTGACGCGGACCGATGGTGGCTACTCCCCGCTGAGGCGGCAGCCACTGCAGGCGCAGTTAAGATAAGGGCCTGGAAAGGGGAGACCGGGTAACAGGCCGTTGCACATGCTTGAGGTACTTTGCTAACCCAGAATGAGCACCAGAATGAGATGCAGACGAGCAAGGAGGTACAGGACTGAAGCAGAACCATAACAGCGGCTTGCAAACACCACCTCCCATCGCACCGACTTGAGGCGCTTGTATGCGGCGGTAAGTGGGGCAACCCCCTGTTTGAAGGCCCCTCGTTCTTAGGGCGCCCCTTCGGACGGGTGTCGGCTCTGTCCCATAATGCATACACCGCTACTGTGTCTCGGCCAGGACGCAAGTGCTAGCTTATCCTCTTTTCCGCACCTGCACCGCCCGCAGTCCCGCCAGCACACAGTCATTGACATCGGAGGTAAGCAGCTCCAGGATTAGGTACTGTAAAGCAAACTCGGGGGACAGTTCCGCGATTGGCGCTATCACCTCCTGGAACATATGAAATTGGAAGCAGAGCGTACGATGAGACGATATCCCAAAGATAGAACAGGTTTAGCGCATCGACCTAGGAAAGCTTTCCTCTCCTCACACCTACAGCCGCACATCTAGTCCGACATTACAAGGACACGGGGCAAAGCCTCCTGCCTGAAATTCTTAAGAAACACGCCAACAGCCTCCAAGCTGCTTTCGATTCCCAGGGTGTCCTGGCCACAACCCGATATTTCTCACCAGTTGCTCCGAAATGGTGAGGCCTCCCTTTTTAGCCAGCTGAGTAACAGGCTTGAGGACGCGATCCAGCCACTTATGCAGCTCGTGCTTGATGATGTGGGCCCCGTATCGCACCAGGTAGGAACAGGCGAGCACCATTAAGCAGCGCACGCAGACGGCGCGGTTCTCCTTGACCTGCAAGATGAGGGACCCAACGGAGGCGGGAGACTTGAAAGGAGGTCTTCCTCCACTATCCACCTATAATGACAACGACACGGGAAGAAATTCAAGCGAGAGGCCGGAACGGGCAGGGCGGCCGCACAGTTGGTTAAGTTACACAGGGAAGCATCCGACGTGCGGTCAGAGGAATATCACCACACAAAATACATGCGTGGTACCCGAGCCTCGAAGGTGCGGGCATGTGCACATGCCGCACCTTACCTTGAGCCCCTTGTGCAAGAAGTCTGCTGCCGTGTCTACGTGCGCGGAGTAGTCCTTGTCATTAGCCAGGCATAGCAACGTAGTGGCCAACGGGTAGCCATCCTAGGGATCAGGGAGGAATTAGCGCCAACATATAATGCATACGTACCGGCGTCGTAAACGAGTGCGTGCGCGCCATTAACATTGCTATAGCCGTTCCTACTTACAAAGCCAAGGGTTGCATGGTATTAAATGTATATAGGGAAGCTAAAAATGGGATACAGCAAACCTGCTGGCGTCTAGCACCCGTACCCCATGATCTTATGGGATCTACGTTAGTGAACTGTGCAACCACCTTCCAAATTACCAAAATCGCCGGGAGCGAGCTTGTCTTGCAGGACTGGCAGCTACCCCTGCCCCGCGTCTACACCCTACATTGACATGCTTCTGGTGCTTGTTCATCCAGGAGGTGATGTCGTTCCGCATGGACATAACGGTGGAGTACCACTTATCCAGCGCGGGCGGCCCCAGCAGAGCTGCAGCCCTCTGGGGCGCGTCCGAGCGCACCAACGGCAGAAGAATGGAGGTCAGCATATCCGCAAGCGCATGGTGGATCTGCAGCCACGTGACCGGGGCACATAACATAGGAACGAGATGAGATGGATGGGGATTGTTCGGAGTAAGAAAACCCATGCCTTAAAGAAGCCAAACCCGCTCCTAATAAGCATATTCTGCATTGTACTATATCGGGAACCCGAGGATCACGTACCTGGCTCTTCTTAATGGACGCCGTGTGGTTGAGTGGGTGCACTCGCACCAGAAAGCTTACCGCCTCCTGGACTGCCTCCTGGCTCCCAAATGACAATGACACGTGGCGCATACCACTGGATAGCCGAATTATCTAGCATGGAGCAGGGCAGGGCGCAGTCGGGCGGTATAGCACCGTGGAGCAGCGGGGAACGAGGTAGGATAGGGGATCAATTCCACAGCTGCGCACCCCTTGCCGTGCCCTGCCAACACCGGCCTTCGAGTGATTTCCTTCATTCGCCGCCGGCTTGCTGCCCTTACCTGTGCCCTCAACGCATCGTAATTTGGTTTGCCGCCACTGGGGTCCTTTTTCGGGTTTACCCGGTCCATCAGGGCCCTGTTGTGGTAAAACGTGAAACGAGGTTTAAGGAAGCGGAGGTACCTGGATAGCTGTTTGGAGCAGCATACTGATATGCGAACTGGTTAAATGGCATGGCCTGGGTGCCATTGGGAATGGATCTACCTCAGCCCCCACGTGCATGTGGATATCTTTCGCCATCGCCATCGCCATTACATTAGCATCCTCATGCACTAGGTAGTCTCCATTTACGAGATAACCTTACAACACATTCAAGCAAAACCATCGCCCACGATAGCCACCCTCAGGATGCTTTCCCCTTATCCTAGCTGCATTACTG
Organism: Volvox africanus; assembly: GCA_030268105.1. NCBI lineage: Eukaryota > Viridiplantae > Chlorophyta > Chlorophyceae > Chlamydomonadales > Volvocaceae > Volvox > Volvox africanus. The sequence goes on along the minus strand of BSDZ01000021.1, from coordinate 2,004,030 downwards.
CATGCCGCCTCCTCACTCCCTGATTGAAACTGACAGCGCACTCACGTGACAAATGGCTCCACCACGTGACTGAACGCAATCTTCCGGCTGATAGCCCCAACCACGCGAGCTGCCTCCGCCACCACCACCTTATACAGCGAAGCCAAATCAGAAGGAAACAAATCCTCCGCGATTAGCAGCACGCGAAACACGTTTCTGCGGGCAATCCACCCATGGTACGCGGGGTCGGCATGGGGGAGAAAGTGTCGGCAAGGTGCACAAGATGAAACAGTACAGGGACAAGAAATGTTAAATAACAATTTATAAACCATAAATAAAAATAGGATGAAGGCGTGAATAAGTATCGGGTGACTTGTCCAGCCGCTGAGAGCCCGCTCCTCCTACTACGCCCTTAACCTGATTGTTGCTGTCCCTAGGGAGGCCCCCGTCGCTTGCAGCCTTAGGAAAGGGGCACTTTGGATGCGGCCACCATGAAGAGCAAACAGCCCCAAGCTCATGGTCTATACCACGCTACCCCTTCAATAACTTCTTTAATTGCAACTATGCCACTGGGCTTTTGCGCAACCCCTGGCTATGACCCATCCATGCAATCGAAACCTGATTAGTGCGAACTGGCCCCAACAACTTATGCAGCTGCAGAACCCTATCGCCGCCTTCCCCTTCTTATACGCTTTAAACCTGCTCCCACCATCCCTCCCACCTTTGCAAATAGTCATAATACGCAACGAACTCCGCGTTGACCAGGAAATCGTCAGTATAGAGATCCAGAAGCTGCAGCGCCGTCTCAAAGTTGATTACCTCCATGGCGGCCTAGGGAAGCGGCGTAACAGTTGGAGGGCAACCGCGCAGTTATCACCACAATCTGTCATTGCCATGATGGTCGACTAAAACAGGGCCTCTGTCTATATGTGGCTGCGATCGAAAAAGCGGCAGGTTGTAACTGCGGCAACTGACGTAAGAGCGGGGCCTCCGCAAAGGCGAAGCCTTTTTGGCGTGAAATCGGCGACGATAGGCGCCCATTGCAATTTCATAATCACCACCGCTGCCGCAGAGGTGCTGCAATGTCGTTCTACATCCTGAAAGCTAAAATGCAGTCGGATTTTGCTTCTTCAGTTTTGCCTGGACTGCCTCATTCCCCTGGCAGGTAATGTGTTTGTGGCTTGAGCCATAGAAGTGAGTCTGGTTCCAAGCCCAGATGCTCCAGCAGCTCACTAGGCAGCTTGCAGGACAAACCCGGACCACCCAACCAAGCAGCACTTGGCTGTCCAGGTAAACCGGCCAGAGCAGGCCGGTAATGTCCGCCCATAGTTGAGGCATAACATACAATCCTGTAAATGTCGCAAAACACTTTGCGACGAGTCAGGAGGCGAAGGGATAAGGCACCAGGCCCTGGATTTGAAGCCTCCAAAAGCCTCTCATGTTGTCCATCAACTCTAGTCACAAATGCTGTCACAGATGCCGCATCCCATATCACTGTGACTCCGAACGTTACGGCTTCATCAGCTTCATCTGTTGGTGTTATGGCTGAAGACCAAATACAGCCCCGTACTGCCGCACTGGCTGCCGGCTTGTAACTAAAGCCACGCGCCGACAATGCCAGCCCATTGCCACAGGTTGCGCAGCATTACTCGACCAATGCAATTTTACCTCAGCCTTCCGGATGCAACTGTCGGCCACAATTCCGCTTCATGCCTCGAGCCTATACGCGACCGAGCGTACATATCCTAGATTACCACTCAAGTCCAATTGCTACATAACTGCTGCATGACAACCTGTCGGCTTCGCGGAACCAGAGCCATCGGTGCTGCTGCTACCAGCAAGGTTCTCTCTACAGCTGCTGCTCTGCGGCTGCTGCCGTCACAACCGCTTTTGCCATCACCGCTGTCATTCCTGGCTTCGCTACCGTCCGTACCGTTGGTAGCGTGGACTAATGCTGCTGCTGCAACCGCGCCTCGGAGATTTGTAATGACCGCTTTTGGCTTCCGGCGCCTGCGGCCACCCTCCGTCCAAAGATCCTTACCCCCGCTTACGAACCTATAATGGGAATATAGCGGCGTCAGCCGCTCAACGCAACCAGCGGCTTTATGCAGGCGGTCCCCCATAGCACTCCTTGCAGAAATCCAGATCATACACTTTCAACTGCAAACTTTCGCCTAGCTAGCCGGCTGCCAGCCCAAGGCAGCCCAAATACCATTGCCAGCATCCCCAATCATCGTCGTCCAGTGAACCAGGTCTAGCACAGTTCAACCTGGCCCGGTCGAACCCACCCGCTTGCTAAGGACGACGATGCGATCGCGCTCCGTCTTGTCCGGAAGTCGTGCTAGGCTGTTATGTGTGATCACGCGCCACCCCTCCAGGTGCTTAAGCAGCAGTGACAGGTGGTGCTGCACCAGCAGCCGAAGGCTCGCCAGCGACCGGGCAAATTTGGGCTCATTTAACAACAGGATGAAGTTCTCCTACAAGCCAAGGGTCACAGGTCCACATGGACAGTCAGGAAGGGGGCAAGGCGGCGGAGTGTATTCTGCTGTAGCAGTAGCAGTAGCATCGGATAACAGGGACGAAGGCAACCAGGGTGGGGTCTCAGGAAATTTTCCGAAACCGCAAGGCGAAAGCGTAGGAACCCCCCTAGCGGAGAGTGAAAAACCTTGTATGAAATCCTGGGCTGTCCTGTGCGTCGGGTAATCGGAGCGGGGTACGTCGGCTAAATGCAGTACAGGAAGTCTGAACGGGTGGGATGAAGTCATGGCGACGAGGTTCCTTGAGATCGCCGCTGTAGATAGTGATACGTGAATATAAGACTCTGTAGCCTTCTGGGCATTTGCTACGACGTCCCTTCGGCCCATGTACTGAACCAGGCATATAATTGTCTCAGGGACGTAAATCCACAGGTAGCAGTTGAAAGCAGGAAGAGCATGCCGAGACGAATCTGCACAATCAGTGCTGGTTCCAACAGCCGCTGCTGCCGGACTTGGCCAACGCACAGAGCTGTCAGGTGTGTGGAATTGAGGGGACAGCCTACCAGGCGACGGACACATCGCACCTGGGGGGGTATCCTTGAAATGACCTCATCGCTGGCCTTCAGGAACTGCTTGAGCAGCAGCTCCGCGGCGGGCAGGTGCATCGGTCCAGCAAGTTGTCCGCCAGACCGTTCGCAGTATCCGAAGCTTTAAGCAATACAATTAAATTTTCATAGCTCTACAGCACCTGGAGTGACAGATGCGCCAAGCCAAGCTCACTTTTGGTGGTCTCAAGTGCCTGCTATAATGTCCCAAAGATATCGAATAATCATATCCCCGGTTATTGGCCCTTTATGACCAATCATGACGGCTGGAACGATTGCACTTAGTTGTTGCACAGCTGAATCACCAACCGGTTGTCATGGCGACACCGTACGCAGCTCCGTTCGCGCCAGTATGCTACGAAAGCGTGCGTGACATGTATTGAAGCTAGCAAGCTACATCGTAAAGAACTTCATTTAGAAGTCATACGGAACGCTTTCGGGGCACTTTTTTTGCGGAAAATGCTTCCCTCTTTTCTCCGAGCTCTCTCAAAGAGCGGCCCGGGGAGCCTCGGAGCTCTATTACAATGCCAACAGCTTCGCTTCTTTAATGTGCATGAATATCAGGTGTGGCTCGTGTATATGAAAGCGGGTATAGAGTCTCGGAAATCGTGGATTAGCGCTCGCTGCCATGGAGAGCCATGAGATTTCACAATCAGGATATATTCATGAAGCTTAAATTGGAAACATAATGTTAAGGCTATCCAATTCAGACCTCATGTCAACCTTCGGCGCGCAGGGGGCTCAGCTTATGAGCAAGTTCGGTGTAAATGTGCCCCCAGGCATTCCAGCGAAGTCATTGGATGAAGTAGATAAAGCTGTTGGAAAGATGGCCGACGAGAATGGCGAGGTACGCCACAGCTGCGCGCCTTCCTTTGGGCTTAGTCATAGGCCGGGGTTGCGGTGATGGACTCACGGCTCCAGGCCCCGGAGCTTTCATTGTCCTGATCCTATGATGCGCGACACATGTCACCTGCCATGTTAGTGCTTAAGAACATAGAACTGGGAAAATGGGGAAGCACAGCATAACTGCTGTGGGAAGAAGCCGACAGCAGCGTGCATTAGCCGTCAACACAGGCTTGCTGTATGAGTTAGGTGAGCTAGACGCCTGCAGTTGGTATGGCAGGAAAGCAACTGCATGACGGCGTTATACCTGCCCTGCTTTTGCACCATAGGAGCCCAGAAGCCGAGTGTACGTTGCTGTAGTGTGCAAACCAGGCGCTATCACCGCTGTGCAAACCAGGCGCTATCACCGCTATCACCATGGCCATTGGCCATTGCCCCACAAACCGACGATACCATTGCTGTCACAGCAGCACCCCTAATATGCCGTACTTACACGGCAGCGACCATCCATGACGCCTGCAAGAACGCGCACCTTATCAATGTGTATTGCAGTTTCCCCCTTATTGTCCCACTCTGCAATCTCCAGGTGGTCATTAAGAGCCAAATTCTTGCGGGCGGCCGCGGCCTGGGGCGGTTCACCAACGGTTTGCAAGGCGGCGTGCACATTGTCCCGAAAGCCCGTGCTCTGGAGCTGGCAGAACAAATGCTTGGTGGGACCCTTGTCACCAAGCAGACCGGCCCAGCAGGCAAGCCTGTCAACACGTTGCTAATCGCGCGAAAGATGAAGCTGAAGCGGGAGATGTATTTTGCGATCCTGTTGGACCGCAAGACTGCGGGCCCTATGATGATTGGCTGCAGCGAGGGTGGCACCAGCATTGAGGACTTGGCCGAGAAATACCCCGAAAAGATCATCAAGATTCCGGTGGACTCCCGTAAGGGGATTACCAATGAGCAGGCAATGGCAATGGTGGATGGGCTGCGCGTCACTGGGGACAAGGCAAAGGCGGCGCAGCAAATTAAGGCGTTGTACGATCTATTTGTAAAAAGTGACTGTACCATGGTTGAGGTAAGTTGGTATCATGGGGACAGCTGGATAGGGGATGGGTATGGAATGGGTCTGATGTGCAGGCAGCACAGGTATCACGACATTGAGGCAGGTGAGATTGGTAGGTTGGAGTAGTTCTATTTTTTCTACTTAGGACCTGTATATGAACATTAGCGAAGTTTAAGGGCTTGTAGGGCACAGAGCCAGGGGGTATTCAAAGGCCGAGGGCGGGGCTCTGGTTCTCCCGCCTGATAGGTGATTTCAGCGGAGCGAAGGATGGGATTGGCTTTGTGGTGCAGCTCACCCGGACGGTCTGATGCAGTTAGGTATGCGTAGGTTGATTTGGTCCACGTGATAATACAGTTGCCGTAGGGCCGTGTACTGCCGTTCCACCGTCCGCGGTCATATGTCGTGCATGTAGGTTAACCCCCTGGCGGAAACGCTGGATGGCCAGCTGATTGCTGCGGACGCCAAGCTTGGCTTTGACGATAACGCTGCGTATCGGCAAAAGGAAATCTTTGACATGAAGGACGAGAGCCAGATTGACTCCCGGTAAGACCTGCGCCGTGAGGAAAGATGCGAGCAGCAGGGAGGGACTGGGCATGATGCAACCATTTACGACTGCGGGAGTGGCGACTTGGTGAATTAGGTTCCTTGGTTTGTGGTTGGAGCTGTCAGGCATGGAGCGTGAGGTATAGTTCGGGAAATCCAGCAACCAGCGCAACTGCCACAGACATGACTTGCACACAAGGTGCACCTGCTAACCTCATGCCTTAATGTGTCCTCCCTCTATTTCGGCTTCTTCCGTGGTAATTTTCCTTTTTACGTCGCCCTGGCATTTGGGGTCGACCCCGGCCCTGAACCCTGCTTCGCTGTATAGTGAGGTGGCTGCAGCGAAATATGACCTCAACTACATCGGCCTGGATGGCAACATCGGCTGCATGGTGAACGGAGCGGGTCTAGCCATGGCTACAATGGATATCATCAAAATGCATGGAGGGGCGCCTGCCAACTTCCTGGACGTGGGGGGGAGCGCAAACGAGCAGCAGGTGTGCGGGTGTAGCTTCGTGAAAGAAGTGCACGCGTTTTGGATGCAGCGACGTAGCGCTCCTGTGTGGGAAGGGATGACGACTGGGTTGCACGAGGGACAGATTTTGTGTAGACATACAGGATTGGTGCGCTCGGGAATACGGGAGCTGCTGTGGTGCTGGACTTCATGCAGCAGTAGACATAAGATTGAGATAAAATAGGAGGTAAAAGTGTGCGGAAAGGGATTATCAGTCATTACGAAGGGGCCACCAGAATCCCGCATGTGCAGATGTATTATATCTCGTACCATGTAAGTATGCCCCCTGTACCATAGTCTGCGGACTATGGTTTTGCGGTTATTTTCATCGTCTGTGCGCACGTTTTGCCATTTCATTGCTTAATGGTTTGACATGTTGCATAAACCCCTTCTTGTCATTTTCCTGGCTCGCCGTCCGTCCCATTCGGAACGCGTTGCTTTCCAGGTGGTTGAGGCGTTCAAGATCCTTACCGGTGACAAGCAGGTCAAAGCCATCCTTGTCAACATTTTCGGTGGCATTATGAAGTGTGACGTCATCGCCAGCGGCATCGTCAATGCAGCCAAACAGGTGCGTGTGTTTCAAACGAAGCAGTGGTCGCGCAGCATCACTATCTGAATCTGTCGCATCATTTGGGATCCGCCCCTTGTCCCATCTTATTTTTTAAGCGCTGCCCCCATCAATACAGACCTCTTCCTCTCCGGCGGGCATCACGATGTCAATTTTCAATTATTGTTTTCTTAAACCTACGTCCCATTCCTGCGAATCATGTTCCTCCACCAACAGGTTAGCCTGTCCGTTCCATTGGTGGTTCGGCTTGAGGGCACGAACGTTGCCCAGGGTAAGGACATTTTGCGCTCCTCAGGCATGTCGATCATTGCCGCGGACGACCTGGATGATGCTGCTAAGAAGGCCGTGGCGGCTATTGCTTAAGGACGGAATGGGCACCGGGGCCGGCGGGAGCCCGCTCGACTGAAAGGACCCGGACGGCGGCCCCTACAGCTGCAGCCCTGCTGTCCTCTCCGCACTTGGTTGGGCACGGTCGTGATATGCAGTGGGCATTTAATGAGAAGGCATGTCTCGATAAGGCCGGCCTCTCGGGTCACGGGCTTGGGCAAATCCAATGGAAATCGGGGGTTCGGAATTAAAAACACCTGTCAACAAGGTAGACGTGCGCAGAATGAACGGCCATAACAGCAATAAAGAGCATGCTTTCCATGTGGTTATTGATACCGGCACGGCATTGGGCGTGATCAGCTACTACCGGATTACCAGTTATGACCTTGTTCGGGGATGCGGCTGGCCTGATGGCCATGGTAACAGCTGCAGGAGGGTTAGCAGACAACCGAACTGATCCCGGGCTTAAGAATAGACTAAAGAATAGTGTCAGGTGGGAGTCGGAGAAACCAGGCCCGACGTTAGACTTGCTGCTGCAGCATGCTCCACAAGCGGACGGCGGAAGCAGCATGCTCATCTGGTGTAGGTGCTCTCTATGCAATAGATGTAGCATGTATATATAAGCAGGTAGGGTTGATTTGGCGTGACTTGGGCTCGTGGCTTTTGCGATTACCAACATTGGTCCCCCTGAGCCAGGATGACTGGGAGTAGACTGGGCTCCGGAACTGTAGACACGCTATATTGATACCTTGTGCCTCGTCGTTCATGCAAGTTTACTTAATCGACGCCCCTGTTCACCAGCAAGTGTGAGCTTCATCCTGAGCCACCAGTAGCCTCCAACGATCCTGGCCTAGTCACCAGCTTCCGCCCCACGGATCGCTACCGGAGAGGCTGCAACGGCTGAAGCAATTCCCAGCCCTGCGCCCGTCATTCCTAGTTTTCCTGCCGATGACGCCACCTCTTGGCCTCCCAGCCCCCCTGCCGCCTCAACACCGTCCGCGAAAGCGGTGCTACGCCGGCGCCGGCGTGCCGCCCTGCGTGCCAGCGCTGCGGCAACAGCAGCTTTATCGCTGCTACCGTCCTGCCGCATCCTGTCACCGTGCAGCTCGTATGCCTGCCGTACCATCGCGGCAGTTATGCCATGCATCCGAAGCGCCTCGTGACCCCAGCGCTGCGCCATAAGCAGGTGTATAACAGCGGGTCCGCTCCGCCAGCCGTCCTGGTGTGCTACCGCCACTAGCTGCCTAAGCGCGGCAGACAGGCGTGCTTCGGGGGGAATGGCCAGGAACTCGACCATGTCACGGATATCGCGCACCTGACTCCGTCCAGGGAGCATGGTAAAGACAAAAGTATTCTTCAGTTTCCTACATACAAACACATATACGTTGTGTGTCAGAGCTACAGATAGGCGCGGGATAACTGGGTTTCATGGCGATGGAATTCGCCAGTGCGTGTTCAGGGCGGCAGAAACTGACGATGGTCGAGGTGCGCATATGTTGGAATGTCGAAAGTAAATCCCTTCCCTTAGCCAATAACTGACAGCACTAGTAGTCATTTCTCTACCCTGACCCAAACATTTGGCACCCTTCGACAATGGCAGCCAGTCAGCGCCACCCGCGCAGTGGCCTAGATCCTCGACCGCTACAGGTCCTCCCAGATCAGGCTCAGATACGCAGATACCATCTCTCTTAGTCGCAGTTCTTACGTTGTTCCGCCAGCGTTCCTGCAGGGGCAGCATCACGCGGTTCGGTGCCACAATGTCGTCGGCAGCGTAGGGTCCCAGTCGCTGCCCTATTCGCACGCCGCTCAGTTCCACTCGGTAGCAGTACCAAGGGGAGCGGGTCACATCACAGTTGGCAAACGATTCACCGTGAGACACGTGCAAGTAGCAATCGCGGGCAGGGCGGAAGAAGCGTTGCCGCAACTCGGGGGCGACCTGGAAGGCATGGGAAACAAGGGGCACTTGTTATCTGGGTCGTTAGGCCAGGGGCTGCGAGGAAGAGCAAAGAGTAGTGGTGCTTTGTACAAAACCCAGCGTTAGGGTGCACCTACAGGACCTACACTGTATCCGTGCCCATGTGTACCACCGGTTTTATGCGATCCTCCACGATCAGGAGACACGTTGTGTCCGTGCCTGCTGCGCAGTATCAGCCTGCGTTGTAGGCTATGGCCAAAGGCGAATTACGCCTCATACCTTGTTTTTGTATACATCATTATCGATCGGTGTGTCGTATTCGTACAAGTAAGCAGTCCTGGCAGGCTGTGGTTGGTAAAGGCAGAACCATGTTTCACGCTTCGGCAACACGTCTATAACTTTGCCAGGCCTTCCAAGGTATGACTGCTTAAGGACATGAGAAGGCTGCACCAAATTCAGTAATAAAGTCAACGAGGATGTTGGTGCTTGCTGCAGGTTGTGGCAGAGGGAGTTATTTAAAATATTCATTGAACAGCTATTGTGTGCGGCAATACCGAAGATCACAGGATAGCACACTGCACTTAATTTATGTGGTTTGCGAATCTTGCAGCTCCGGAGGCTGTACAACAATAGCCCTAAAGTATCCAAAGCGACTTGTGGGGTTGACATTAATTACATGCAATTAGACCGCCATTGGTCATTAGGTTATGCTGTGGAACTCGCTGCTGGGAGGGCTGCCTGCTGGAGCCCTTCCTTACCAACCGGGTCGTCACGGTCCAGGCCCCCTGCGGGCTACTCCTACGACAACATGTCGTCATAGAAATCGCCGAACTGGCCAAAGCGGTCTGGATAAACTGTTCAGCACCCGAGAGAATTACAGTTTTGACGAGCCGTTCATCGCCGACACAAAAGGTGGAGTTACGATTAGAGACAAAGTTCCAGATGAAATCGTGTGGGATTACCAATGGGAAACAAAGCTAAATTGCGGAAGTCGATCTGTCGCAAACGCACACCTGCACGCAAGTGGACAGCCGTGCGACATCTCGACTGCTGCATCTGTCATCGGGAGCGTTGTGTCGTCTGAAACTCCCGTCAGAATATTGAATGGGCTGGACTCATGGCGGGGGGGTGGCGCTATTTCTCCAGGACAGCCTCCCAGCCTTCACTGTGCTGACAAACCCGGCGCTTGGCTAAGAAATTTCTCCCGGAGTCTGCCCAATCAGTCCTTGGATGGTAATAGTGGCATGAATGGTTGCCACGCCGTTGCTGGTGAGCTGGTGTCCCAGAACATGGCCACTGATCGCCTTAAGCCAACGAGGACAGCAGCTCTTGAAGGGCCGGCCCATGCGGACAGCAGACGCCTCAGCATGCGGCCTTCAGCAGCCATCGGCAATCCATCTATCTCTAGGGGTCCTGATACGGAAAGGAGCCGCCAAATCCAGCCGGCTGCGCTGGAATGCTGTCCCCCAGACGCATCAGATGGCTTGACAGCAGCGCCCCATGCCGGGGTCTTACACCCATTGGGGAAATCCACGGGCTGGGCGAGGGATGGCGCCGGAACAGAGGCAGGTGGCGGATGCGGCAACAGGGAGAGGCACTCTGCCGCGCAACGTCCATGGCTTGGTCAGCCATCCTTGGGTGGGCCGCCGCAGCAGGCCCATGTGCCTTCGGTCGCGAATTGGACCGGTTCCCAACATGAGGGACAGCAGCAGCGGCGCAGGCTGACTCGTCGTCATCTAGACTTTGCAGAGTTCTTGCATCAGTACGACGCGTTGCTGGAGGAACAAGAAGTGGCGTTTGCGGTAGCTGCCAAGCCAAGGGCGAGGCGGTCCAGGCAAAGGAAACGGAAAACGGTGGACGCTAGCGATCTGGCGGTTATGACTGCAGCCCATTCTATGGCCGATTCCAATGGCCTTGCCGTTCGCACATTAGATGCTGCAACGAAAGTTGCATCTGGGGATTTCGTCTGCGAAAGGCACCGGTGCGATCCCGTTGGGGAGATGGCACTCCACCCGGCTGATCTGCAGGACATGAAGCCGCTGGATGCCGAGAGCTGTGCTGCTGGGGCACAAGCCCTCTCACTGTTGACAGACGGCATCAACAGCGGTCGTGCTAACAGCACCAGCCCCGGTCGGCGGCCAAAGCTTGTATCTTTGTTCACGGAGTTCGAGTTAGCTCAGGGGGCTGCACTGGGTCGAATGCCTCGGGGCAGCGGCCAGAGCGCATGGGACCAAACGCGTCCCCAATGGGTCCCGGGTCCCCGAACGCGCTCCCGCCGAAGCAACAGCAGCGGTGGAAGTCAGGCTGAGTTGCCGCCTGCTCGCAATCTGGAGGAACCATGGACAGCGGAAGAGAAGCAGGACTTCTGGCACCACGTGTGTGGTGCGAACGAAGGGGGAGCAGCAGAGGCAGGCTGCGGTTTTGGCACGGTGTCTAATCAACGGCGGGGCGCTCTCCTCGGCCTTAAGGGAACGCCTGTCCTTATTTGCGTGCGGCAACCCGAGCCGTACGGCGCGGCGGAGGTGTACGAACTGCCGGACCTGGGTCTTGGGCCTATGGACGATGCGACGTGGGAAGCCTGGGACCGCTTGGCTAGTTCCAGTCGGCCTCTTCAGCCGCTAATGGTGATTGATGAGGGCGTGCGGTTGGGCTTTGAACTGTGTGAAACGCGGTGCCGTGGGACCGGCGGCTGGCGTACGTACGAGGTCGTGGTAGGGCCGGGCTACAGCCACGACTCGGAGCGAACACTGCACCCGCTGCGGCTCGTGTGCGAGGGTCGCGTGCGCTTTGACGCGCGACACGTTGGGGACCTGGTGGACTTCCTCGCAGACCCTACACACGCCGGCATTGCAGCGCACCTCACAAGTGCGGCGCTGCTGCGCACTGGCCGCGATCGCGAGAGCTACCACTCACCGAGCTTCTGCCACTGGCTGCTGCTGCGACGCTGGGGCGCCCGGGGCCTGGCGCATGTGGGGTGGGGCCCGGGAGACACGCTACGGCATGTAAATGCGGTGCGGCGCTGGAGCCGGCCGCTAACAAGGGAGCAGGTCGGGTGTTAAGGGACGCGAGAAGGGATGGCAATGGGAGCAGCAGCAGGAATACCGGGGATATGGCGAAATCCTACATAGTAACAAGTCGGAGCCAGAGTAGCAGTGCCCTGATGGCCATGAGGTTGTTTTACGGCATCGGTGTGCTTTTGAATCTTGCATTTGGGTCGTAGGGTGTGCTCTCGACAAGAATTGTTGTCGTTCCATGCGCATGGAGGTGCGAAGAAGGCGGCGCAGAATAGGTGATGAATGGGTTAAGGATGTTGTTTAGCCCTTTTGTTGTGGTTTTGCCTTCGGATAGAGCGTATATGCCTTTGCGCGAGGCATAAGGGAAGATAATTAGTTACATTAGAGGTTGTAGGAAGTTGTATTATGCTGCGAGTCTGGGGCTGCTCGCATAGACTCAGTTCGTGGGTTATGCTTGGTTGTTGCTTCCCAGGTTGTACTCTGCTGGCTCACCTCTCACACCCTCGTCCTGCCCCGGGTCCTCGCACTACTCAGCCCGAGAGGTGGCCTGGAAGGTACTAAGCCCTTTCACCTACAAAACGACCTGGCGATAACGTACATAAAGTAGACCCCCTTGTATACATAGTTATTCGATGATTACCTATGATTGAGGATAAATGGTTGGAAGACATGTGCAAACCCTCATTATTGCTCCGTGCTAGTCGATATGTCGGGGGAGCACTTCCAGCAAGTTTAGTCATTTATGACGTTCACGTGTATGATTGTACAAATGTGCGAGTTATTAATTAACAATGGCATCAATAGCAACGACTTCTCTACCTTGCGTTGCTACTGGCTGCCGTCCATGGGGCATGCACGATTCAGACTCCGTAATTGGGAGGCGGCATGTGGAGGGAAGGAGGGATGTGCCTGCAGTAGTGCACGATTGTTATTAAAGGCGTCGATTAATTGTTCGTTGTATTTAACCTCTTAACCGGATTCCAAGCAAGCCAATGGCTTAAAGATCATGGGAACCGGGGATCTGCCCTGCCGCGGCGTGGTGCACCCATATCGTAATCACTACCCAGCGGATCTGGTTTACTGACGCCTTTCTTTATTCTCCTCCACTGCCTCCGTGATTGCAAGCTCGGAAATTTCAGTAGTGCTGGTCGAAGGGACTTGGGAACCCTGCACCAGGCTAGACGGTGTTTTCAGCCCCCCTAGCATATATTGCCACGTTAACCAGGTCTGGACATGAAATTTTACATGGTTGCGTTCCCGTGTGTCGCCAGTTTTCACTTTCCGCAGCATAACGGAAGTCAACACCCGATCACACTAGAAAGCGCGCCGGGCCTTTGCACAGCAGCAGCAACTGTTAAAATGGAGGCACTACCTGACACCTCTCTGAAACAAATCGTATGCACATGCGGCGCGCTCGTGAGATATGGCATGTGAGGACCGACGAACAGACCATGGCGCACAAGGTGGACAGGCTCGGCCTCACTTCATAGGTGCCGATGGCATCGGCCCCTCGCCGCCCCACCTCTGATATATCGTGCTTTACATGTCGAAACCATTCAGGGTACTCACAAACTACATAAAGTTTACAGCAAGGCGCTCGGTGCCTTCTTCAGGAACTAATGAAGGCTACAAAAGCAAGACGTGCAATGGGCAATACTGGCGGATCCAGAGGCAGAGGCCGCAGCAAGCTCCTCTTAGCACGCGATTGGATTGTTTATCCCATAACTTTCTCCCATACCCTCGGATTCTAAATACGCGGACCTGCCCGAGCACATACACAGAGTCTTTCAGCCTGCGCACATGGTGTTTCCGCCCGTCTGCTTCATTCAACAGGAGGGCAGGGAAATGCATGCTATGCTCTCTGGAGACCCCACCTTTCACGTCATTGCAACCCCCCAACAGCACCATCACCATCCGTGGTCCAAATGCCGAGAAAGCCTGTGTGGCCGTCATCGCTTCCCACAGCCCCAATGCCCCTCTCACCCATCGCGATGGTCATTGGCACCCACGATGACCAGGCTGCTGTCCTGCATCCCTTATTAGACAACATACGAGCCGATCGCCACATTCCCAGTCACAGAGGATCCTGGGCCTACACCTTGATGGCCCGCTGCTGGTTGGCTAGCCGCTGGCTCATCTTCAGGGCCCTCAGCTTAATGTAGTCCCGGTCCACCACGCTATCATCTTTGTTGGCTTCCTCCTCTGTCTCCTCCTCGCTCTCGGACTGTGTTTGTGGCATGGAAGGTGGTGAAGACGTGGTTGAGGTATACCTCGGATTGACTATCAGGTCTTCAAGTAATAATTGCGCTGACACATATTTTGTAACTTCTATTCCTATTTCTCCCTATGAGAGCGAGCGCACACGGGAAGGTATTATCCAGGCTGGTCAGGATTTGGAGCCTGGGTCCTGCCAATACAAAAGTGCATTTAACTGACGTATTTTACATCAAGGAAGGTAACTACATGGCAGCCGCCCAAAGCTGTTTTTCGATGCATCGTGACAGGCGCATGCCGCTGTCTCCGTTACCCCCCCCTGCTTACCTCCTCCTCTTCCTCAACGTCGCTCCCTGTGTAGCCAAGGATGCGGTTGAGGTCGGGCTGCACCTGCTGCTCCTTCTTCTTGCCCTTCTTTCGCTTGATGTTAGTGGGCGGCGCCGCTTCCAGAGGATTGGCTGCAATCGTCTCGAGAAGCGGGGCGCCTGTCCATGTCCGGCGGTTCATGCCCTTGACCAGTGTGCGCTCGCTTTCGCTGAGCCCCTCTGTGCCGCGTGACGGCGATGGTGGCGCTTCGGTGCCCTCGGCAGTAACGGGGGTTATCGTAGCAGGAACAAGCAGGCCCTCGTCCTCTGCGGGGGCCCACGAGTGCGTTGCAGTGCGACCAGGGCGGCGGCACGAATTGAGGGGCATCACTGCCTGGCTATGCAGGTTCAGGTCGACGGAATCAGGCCCAGGCATGCGTCTGCCTCACATACTACATGGCATCCGTTGTTTTCTGCAACTCTGTCCTAAACCTTCCGCTATTATACTAATCGTCTCATGGATTTTTAATAAGTCATCACTTAAGTTTTCTAAATTAAAACTTGGATTACTTACCTCTACAAACGAACCGCTAATATGACCAAATGATTTTTGAGTGCCCAAGGTTGGGCTCCGTGAGACATCTCGGCGACCGCTCGGCCCTTAGCACTTCGCAGCCTTGCTCATTTTATCGGGACCCTCTGATAACTCAGATGGCTTATGGTTACTCCCTCACTATCCAACCTAACTACCACTATCAAGTTCCATGTCCATCGTGTCCTCTGCCCCGCTTGTCCGACCTACCGCCGAGAGTCCTGCAGTCCCGACTCCTTCTCCCGTCTTCTTTGCACCGTTCGGTAGTGTCCATAAATAATATACAAAATCTCCCTGGGTATGGTACGCCTTGGTCGCGTCCACCTGTCCCTCATACCTCACACTCACCCGCGTTCGCATCCACAGCGTCCAGCTCTGCCCCAAGCACCAGCACGCGATTGAGTCGGTCCGTGACATTGCCCAGGAGGTCGGGCAGTTCCGGAAAGAAGTGTTCGTCATCAATGGTGTTGCCCTCCACCCCCAGTGGCGAGCTTAGCTCCGGATCGCCCAGCTCATCTGCAGCCCCCTCTGGAATGGGTTCTGACGTGTCGCCTGCCCCGAGCGTATGCAGCGGAGATGACGGCTTCACGGCTCCCAGCTCACCCGTAGAGTGGGGTGGCACCGGCGGGGAGCCGCTGCGGGAGCCGGGGGCACGGATCTTGCGGTCAGGTGTATGAACCGATGACTGTCTGCGGCCGCCGGTGCCAGCAGCAGCACCACCACCACCGCCTCCCGGGCCTGTGGCGCCCCCGGTGGCGCCACCTTTGCCACGATATGCGCCACCCTTGCCGTCATTCCCAGCGCCCTTCAGGTGCGAGGCGCGCAGCTGATCGGGATGGATCTCCTCCAGTGCAATCATAAGGCGCTCGAGCAGGCTTCGCAGCCCCTGCTCCGCGCCAATGCAGACCGAGCGCAGTTTGTTAAACTTGGCCTTTGCGGACTCCATGTTGCGCTCTACCTCACCGATAAGGCTGGCACGCTCCGCACTGCCAGCACCGACGTCGGGCGCGACCGCCGAATCTTTCTCGTACATGCCTGACCGGTTGCCCAAGAGGGCTCCAATCTCGGCTTTCGCGGCTGCTTCACGCTGCTCAGCGAGTGCAACCAACTGTCGCATCTGCTCCTCCTTCGCCTTGAGACCTGCACCAGTGAGGTGAGTGGTCGTATAGATGAAGACAATCGGACGATGAACAGACAACCGTTTACGGACGTCGTGTGAAGCACACAAGGGGATATGACCGCGCCGTATCCGTCCAGGATCGGTGTCGCTCCTTGACCTACTCAAGACGATAACGGATCACGTAAGCAGTTGCGCACCTGCAGCTGTCCTACTGGGGATGTGCTGTAATCCCCCCCAATGCTAACACCCTTCCTCACGCACCACATGCATTTGCCACTGTATTCAGTTTCATCCTAATCCATCCTTAAATGCTTCCAAGATTGCGCCACCTTGCATGTAGGGTACAGGATCAATTTGAGGAAGCTGGCCCGCGCAACCTCTCCCAACCCCATATCAAGCCACCTGCAGCTGCAGCTGCAGCCGTTGAATAGGTTCTACGTCCGTTAAATCCCACCCACGCCTGGCCAATAACCGTTCCCACGCACCGTCCCAGTATGCCAACACCTCTTCGGGCGTATCAGCCCCGCTGATGGTCCGGATGCGGTTCCAACTATGCTCCATTGCTTCCACCTTGGGGGCCAAGGCCGCCACGCGCATCTCATACGCATCCTGCTCCATCTTAAGCTTGGACTGTAGCTCCCGTTCCTGCCGCTCGCGCTCAAGCTGCTTTTCGCGCATCTTGCGCTCGCGCTCGAGCTGCTTTTGTTGCCGTTTCTTCAGCTCGCGGACCTGGAAGGAATATGATAGCGGTCGCATGGCGTGTGTGTGAAAGGAGGCTAGAAAGGCGATTGAAAGCGGAACTACGGGTATAATCCATTCACATCTCGAGGGTTGGGTTTGACCTCACAATCGTAAAGATGGCGGGCTGAAGCTACATCGGAAGCCATCACATTCGTATATGCTTCTTGGGGGACTACAAGCCGCACCATGCCACACATCAAAGGTATAACCAGGATACTGCGTTCATGTGTCTCTGAAGGTAAGGCCACGTATTGCGTCCTGGTGCATTGACTCCCAATGGTCCGAATAATGTACATCCATCAAGACTCGAGTTCAACCCATGCTCTGCAGCCTTTTTGGAGAGCCCATCCCATCCTGATGTTGCCGTATTCCACTCCCACCAAGCCCCAGCTTCCTCCCACCCAGCAGCATCGAATCCTCGCATGCTTTCTTCCTGGATCTCCTCACACGCGCATGCCGCCATCCCCAAGTCCTGCCCCGTTCCACTTCGCCCCGCCTGCCCACTCCGCCCATCTTTGGGGCCTCGATTGCCCCCGCTACCCTACCTCGCGCCTCCGCTCCCTGAGCTTCTTCTGCCAGTCCATGCGTGTCTCCTCTAGCATGCGTTTCATACGAGCCAGCTCCCGCTCTGCTTGCTCCTTCGAGGCCCGCGTCTCGTTGAAGTGCGCCGTAAGCGTATACAGGTCGTCCGCAGAGTCCTTCTTTAGCTGCTGAGCAGCACGGACCTTCATGTCCATGGCTAAGTGTTCACGGCTGAGGGTAGGACGGGTTTAGGAAACTTAAAGCTGAGTTCTTCGGGTATTGTGATAAAATTGCCGAGGAAACGAGCGAGGTTGGATTCAATGACCAGTGCACGGTAACGCAACTGGTAGGGTCTGTAACTCCTTAGGCAAGGATATGGGATGGGCAAAGGTGGCCCAGTCGATAAACACAAGAAACTCCGAACTTGAAATTCTGCAACCCGACCCGCGAACACACCATGCCCATTCCTCCTTTCTTTGCATAGACCCGGTGGGATTTGTGTATTTACCCGGCCCCCATTAAGTAACTGGGGTTACTCACCGAGTCCGCTCTCCCAACAGGTAGTACAAGCGATTCTTAGCCTCCGCTTCCACCAGCTCCTCGTCAATGTGTTTCATCTCGTCTTGCAGCTGCTGGATGTACGCCTGCTCCTCGCTAAGTTCGCCTGGCGTGAGGCGTACGCAATCTGTATTTGTGTCGCGGTTTTTGTTGAACATTGACTCTTTGCGGCGAACCTCCTCGCGCAGCTCGTTGAGCTTCGCTTTCTTCAGTTCTAGCTCTCTTCGAAGCGTTTTTATGTCACTTTGCTGCGCTTCACCGCCGGCAGTACCTGAGAGAGTGAGGAAATGTTCGTTATGTGCGTCCCCTGCGCGCAAACAGCGCCGAGTGCTGAGCATGTGAGCCTACCTGCTTGCGCCTTGACAAGCTTGATTGAGTCCAGCAAAACCTGACGCTCATTTTTTATTTTTTCAAGTTCCAGTCTTAATAATTCCTCCTCAGTTAACTCTTCTTCGCCAAGTCCGCGGGGCGTGTCCATACCCGGCGCCTTTGTCGTCTTCGCCGGTACAGCGGGAAGGCCGCGTGATGGAGGCTTTGTCGTCGTAACCGCAGGAGGTGGCGCTGTGAATGGTGACATGCTGCGTCCATCGTCGCTGTCCTCGCCCAGGAGCTTACAGAGCTCCGGCGATGTCTATAAGGGCATCGATGACAACCACCTTTACATCCCACTTCCGCTACGAATCCGCTATACCACTTAATAATCATAAGACGCACCTTGAGCAGCTCCTCCTTCGTCCGTAACCGCGGGAGCTTCAGGGTCGTCTTTGTTGCCATGGCTCCGCTAATATGGCACCCCGCCCTTGCTCAAAGAAAGGAGCTTCAATGATAAGCTACTTACAAGTTTTAAAATATAAAGATAGTCTTTTCCTGCATCTGTGGCGGAGCCAGTATGTGGGCGCGTGAACTGCAAATTGGTTGACAGTCGTAAAGCTTCAGGAATTTAGCATTGGATATTGGCGTAATACATATGTATTGGGTAATTTGATAGCTTACCAGCAAAGGGCTGCTCGTGCTCTCAAAGGACCTCCGTGTACGGCACACGCTGCCCGGAAACAGGATGCCCAAACGGCCAGCAGCAAACATATGATTACTTACAAACTCAAGCTATATTGTCGTTACTTTGTAATTTTTGCATTAGGCAGGGGTTGATCCAGTGGTGTGCTTCCGCTAGCCTTCGCGTCCCATGACTTGCAAGTAACCTAAGGCTCAAGGTTGGAAACATGCAGCTTCGCTACTTTAAGTCTATTCTGCCACCGGCAGAAACATATCAGAAGATTACGTCGTTGACCTGGGCTCCAAACAAGTGCGTGTCTTTGAGCTTCCAAGGTTCTGATAAAACGGCAGAGCATCGGCCTAAGTATTTTTCTCTTTTCGTATTTACAGCTCTCGATTAGCAGCGGTGTCCACGGACAAGGTAGTATACCTATTCGACGAAAATGGGGAAAAGCGGGACAAGTTCAAGACTAAGCCAGCGGAAGCCAGCAATCCGAACACATATATTGTTCGGGCTATGGCATTTTCGCCAGATTCTACCAAGCTCGCGATTGCGCAAAGCGATAACATCGTGTTTGTGTACAGGTAAATACAGGCGATTGGCATGAAAATAGCGTCATGAAAGCACAAATGCCTAGATCCGCACCTGCTAAGTTACTTTTCGCTGGGTGAAATGCTGAGTGGTGCTGCGTCCACATGTGCATGTCAGCACGCTACGCCCTTGCTCCTACCCGAACCCCAACTCGTCCCACCCCAGGCTTGTAGACCCAGACACGGGTGCAGACAAGAAGAGCATTTGTAACAAGTTTCCACAGGCCTGCGCGGTGACCAGCTTGGTATGGCCTAAAGATAGGCCCAACGAGGTCGTGTTCGGCCTAGCGGATGGGAAGGTTCGCCTGGGTATGCTAGGAAAGAACAAGTCCTATACCTGCTACGCTCACCCAGAGAACTCTTACGTGGTTGCTCTAGCGTCCAGCCTTAACGGTCAGAACGTCATCTCAGGGCACATGGATGGCGCTATTTGGAAGTTCAACTTTCCAGCAGAGGAAGGCGGTACACCCACCAGCTCGCAACTGGTCGTGCATTCGTGCGTGCCATACTCTCTAGGTTGGGGAAGCTGCATCGCTGCCGCCGGCAATGACAATCGCGTCGTCTTTTACGACTTGAATGGACGTGAGATTCGGTCGTTTGATTACGGCAACGATGACAATGTACGGGAGTTTTCCACGTGCGCATTTAACCCTAGCGGCGACACAGTCGTCTTTGGCACCTACAACCGCTTCTACATGTACACCTTCAACATCCAGCGCAACGACTGGGAAGAAGTAGGCCACAAGCACGTGAGTACGGTGGGGGCTATAGCTGGGGCCATAATGCCGCCCGGTGCATCTTTCTCAGATTACACCGGAGCAAAGCAACCAACCTTGAGCAGGTTAGATTAAGATTTCGGTGCGATGCGAGTCCAGCCCCAGCCATCGCGGCAAGCCACATCGGACAGGCAGGGGACCAACGGCCAGTAGCCTCTGGGCTAGCCTGGATGCTGGGCAGTGGGACTTTAACCGGCTAGGGAGTCGGGCCTTACATTCGACCGAACGAAAAAGGGTTACCGGTGCAGATTCAGGCATTGCTTACCAGCTCTTCTTGGCCTATTGTGATGATCTCGGTCGCCAACCGGATCCTGACGTCCTGGCACGAGCGATCCTCTGTTCATATGCATTGGCTGGTTCGCATGGGAAGGCTTGGAAAACAGCTGTCTGCCAGGCTTAGCCGGAGTCACTGTCAGTTTCAAACGCTTCCGCCCATGACATGAATGACCGCAATGCCGCATGCGTCACTGTTGTCTCGTGAACGGTCATTTGCCTATATTCGTCGGTGCTACCATTGCAGCCATGTCTAATCGCACGCCCTGGCTACTCCCGAGGGACCGCCAGGTTGCGCAATTTATATCGCGGTTATGCTAATGAACGTCCTCGTCCCTTGCTTTCCCGGTGCTGATCCGTCGTTCTGCCATTGTATGTCGTCAGATCGAAAACTTTTATGCTGTCAGCGCTGCAGCCTGGAAGCCGGACGGCTCGAAATTGACAGTGGGCTCCATGACCGGTGCCGTGGACATGTATGATGCGTGCGTCAAGCGGCACATGTACAAGGGGAAATTTGAGTTCACGTACGTAAGCAAGAGCGCCGTCATCGTCAAAACCCTCAAGACTGGAATGCGCATAGTACTCAAGTCCGTATACGGTTATGAGATTGAGAAGATCAACATCTACCACGACAGGTGCGGTTGCGGCCCCCATGGTTCTCTCCATTAACTGGTTCCCATCTCGGAATGGGCCCCGGACGCCCTGCATCGTCTCTTCCCTGGGCGACATACTCTAATTTTCAGTCGCCGATGTTTCCTACCTGTCGCCTTTGTTCCTAACGGTTAGTTTACCCTTGTCCTCTTCGCCCATGCCATTCGTTTGGGACCAGGTACCTGGTGGCCCGCACTTCGTACACACTGCTGATGGGCGACCTAGAGTCTTGCAAGCTCAGCGAGATTCCCTGGGAGAGCAACAACACGGAGAAGTTTCACTTCGAGAACGAGCGCGTGTGCATGGTGCATTACGCCGGCGAGCTGCACATCATCGAGTACGGCCGAAACGACGTTTTGGGAACATGTCGTACAGAGCACATGAACCCCTATCTTATCTCGGCGGTAGTGCAGGAGGCACGTGGCGTGGCGCCCGAGTCGAAGAAGCTGGCGTATCTAATTGATTTGCAGACGGTGCGCATCCAGGACCTCATGGCGCCCGTGGGATCGACTCTGGCAACCGTCAACCACGACACAAAGGTGAGGCAAGGACTTCGAAGAGGGAGGCAGGGTTGGGACGGAGTAAGTGCGCAGCGACGCGTAGCCGGGCTGTAATAGGAGCACCTTGACTAGGCCTGACGCGTTGGATTACGCCTGGGTGGTTATGGGTGCGTGCAAGGGATATTCTGGCTGCATAGGTGGAGCTGGCACTCAAACTTAGCATTTTCATTCCCTGAAGGCTTTGTCCTCATGAAACGCGGCAACCCCGGCCCTTGCAGGTGGACTGGCTAGAGCTCAACCAACGCGGCACGCATCTGCTGTTCCGCGACAAGAAACGCCATTTGCACCTCTTCAACATTGCCACCCAGGAGCGAACCACGCTACTGAACTACTGTCAATATGTCCAGTGGGTGCCCGCCTCAGATGTGATTGTGGCGCAGAGCCGCAATAATCTGTGCGTCTGGTACTCGGTCAACAAACCTGACAACGTAACCATGTTTCCAATAAAGGGCGAAGTAATTGACATTGAGCGGCACAACCACCGCACCGAGGTCATTGTGGACGAAGGCATCAATACCGTCTCCTATGCACTTGACGAAGCACTCATCTACTTTGGCGCGGCTCTGGAAGACCAGGACTACGAGCGCGCCGTGCAGACACTTGAGCCGCTGGAGCTGACTCCCGAAACGGAGGCACAGTGGATGCAGTTGGCGGACCAGGCGCTAGCGAATAACCAACTTGTGATTGCAGAGCGTTGTTATGCAGCATTAGGTGATATTGCGCGCACGCGCTTCCTGCACAAGGTAGTCAAGAAGGCGACGGTGGCAGCCAAGGAGCTGGGAGGCGACGGTACGGACAGCTGGTCAGTGCGAGCTATGATGGCGATGCTCAACAAGCAGTGGCCGGTGGCGGAGTCGCTGCTCTTGGCACAGGGCAAGGTAAGGATTGGAGACATGACCACCTCATGCAGCGCACCATGATAATACATTTCCTCATGCCTGTTGACTTGACATGAGTTCTTGGCAGGCGGACAGGCCAAACATGCCGTCGGCCGGCGGTGTGTGGCCTGCAGAAAGTCCGTCTTCGCATCATTAATCGTTGATTGTTGGGCCGGTCTTTGTTGGGTCGCATTTCTGTGCAAATTCCCAGGTGGACGATGCCATCACGATGTATCAGGACCATCATCGTTGGGAGGATGCCATCCGTGTCGCGGAATCGGCACACCACCCTAACGCAGCCTCTCTTAAGCAGCAGTTCCTGCAGTGGCTGTTGGAGACGGGCCAGGAGGAACAGGCCGGTGCGGTCAAAGAGCGCGAGGGTGACTACCTGGCCGCCATCGGGCTGTATCTTAAGGGTGGGCTGCCGGGACGCGCAGCGCAAGTGGTCATGAGCGTGCACAATGTGAGCTGGGACCCTGCTCTGCTGGACTCGATCCTGACGTCGCTGGCCAAAGCAGGCCTGTATGAGCGCGCCGGCGAGCTGTATGAGCACATGGCGCGCAGCACGGAGGCTATGCAGAGCTACCGACGTGGTCATGCTTACCGCAAGGCCATTGATCTGGCTCGGCGGGAGTTCCCCGCGGAGGCGAGTGGCTTGAGGGAAGGGGGAAACGAGAAAAGGCCGACCTGGCCAGAGATAGGCCAATTAGAAAGCACATGATATGAATTTGCTAAGGCTAAACAGCTCTGGATATATGTTCATTACGGAGATGTCCAAGTAACTATTCGAGTGCCTTCGGTCCCAGCTGTTTGTTCTCTTCCTTGCCCAACCGCTTCCCTCCTCATACTTATTGACTGCATATTTCCCATTGATCAGGTCATCACAATCGAGGAGGAGTGGGGAGACTGGTTGGTTACCCAGAAGCAGATGGACGCTGCTATTAACCACTTCATCGAGAGCGGCGCCACCCTTAAGGCCATTAAGGCCGCAATTGACTGTCGTCAGTTCGCAAAGGCCGCGGGCATCATTGAAGTACTGGTGCGCTAGTCGTTGGGTGTGGTAGTTAGCCAAGTAACCAGCGGTTTATGCGTAACATATGCCTCATCATGGGAACGATGTGGGTGGACCTCCCTGGAAGGCTTGCGAATGCATACCTATATGATGTTTATTTTACATGCCAGGCTCCGCTTCCAACTGATCGCATCATGTGAACATAACCATTGTCTTTTTTGTAACCTCGCCCTTGCTTCCCACAGCTTGTTCACCTTGCGCATCCTTTGTACCAAAACTCCGCAGGACCCCCGTGAGGCTATGCCATACTACCGCCGCATTGCTCAGCACTACGAGACAACGGGTGCGCTTGAGGAAGCAGAGCGCTACTATATCCGCGCTGACATGGCCCGTGAGGCGGTGGAGATGTACAGCCGCGCCAACAAGTGGGAGGCGGCGCAGCGTGTGGCGAGGGGCTATCTCACAGAGTCCGAGATGCGTGCCTTTTACCGCGCAAAGGTAGAGCACACCGCTGTTGCTGTTCAAGTCCCCATCTGTGTCGTATTAATGCATTTATTGACATGTTTCATGTAACGGGACCCTGAGTGTACTAGCATAGTCGCACGCTGCCTCTGCCCTCGTCTCCCCTCATCCTATCGCAGTTCCTCTGTTCTTGCAATCTTGAGGTGTCGCTAAACACGCTAAATGGCTGCCATGTTCTGATCGTGCCGGCCCGCAGGCCGCAGAGTTTGAGGGCGCGCACAAGCTCAAGGAGGCGGAGAAGGCTTACTTGGCTGCAGGTGGTGACGACGTGGACAAGGCCATCGCCATGTATAAACGCGCCAAGATGTACGACCACATGATACGACTGGTGACACAATACCGCAAAGAGAAGGTGCCCGAGGTGGGTGTGCTCCCTTCACCTGCGGTGTTATCGCCTTTGGTTCATGAATAATTTTGAGTTGAACTGAACCCGACATGCTCGGCGTCTACATTCATCGATCGGTTCTGTTCCAATCCCGCGTCTGTGCCCCCTCAGGCCCACACATTGATTGCGCAGCAGCTGGAGGTGGAGGGTAACTTACGGGAGGCCGAAAAACACTTCGTGGAGGCCAAGGTACGAGTGAAAGAGTGGAGGATTTTAGTAGCTGCACCCCTCGCAGTAGGATGTGGCTGCCAGGTCGCACGGCGGATTGTGGCACTGTCGCGCCAAATCCCTTTCGATGTTTCCTGGGGAGAGGGTTTGCCAGAATGCCGACCCTTTACACATTAATTTTCGTGTACCCAACTATTAACCGCTCCTTCACAGGACTGGAAGAGCGCAGTTCAGATGTACCGGCAAGCCAACCAGTGGGAAGATGCGTTGCGGGTAGCCAAAGGTTACGGTGGCATCAACGCGTCCAAGCAGGTGGCATACGCATGGGCACTTACGCTTGGTGAGTAGGCCACGAAGACCGATGAGAAAGCTTAATGTTTGGGGGGGTAATAGGGTTCGCAATCTTTAATTAATTCGTAATTGGATTTTCGACAGTTTCACTCTCATGCATTTGCTTTCAGGCGGCGATGAGGGCGCCCAGCTGCTTAAGAAGATGGGTCTGCTGGACCAGGCCATCGAATATGCGGTGGAGAGTGGAGCGTTTGCACAGGTTCGGGTTCCCATGGCTTGGGACCTAGCTGAGCTGAGCTTGGGACCTCAGGCGCTTCTAATGAAGGATTGCTAAACAAGGCGCAGGGGTTGCGTTATAGGCTCGCCACCGTCTGTCCCTCCCTGTCGTCCTTCTCCGCCCAACTGTGAATCCCTGACGCACATGTAACATCTCAGTGGGCACCCGCGGCATCTGGACGGCGTAGAGCTCCCCCGTAGAAACGCTTTCCTGGAATCCTTCGTTCCTTATCCTCATCCCCGTTATGTCGTGTCATTGTAACGTATGGAACCACCTTGAACATACAGGCATTCGAGATGACACGCGCCGGCGCCAAGCACAAGCTACCCGAGGTACATCTCAAGTACGCCATGTTTCTGGAGGACGAAGGTCGTTTTCAGGAGGCGGAGGCGGAGTTCATCGCTGCGGACAAGCCAAAGGAGGCATGCGACATGTACATGCATAACCAAGACTGGGACGCAGCCATGCGGATTGCGGAACGTTACGATCCCACCATGGTTTCAGAAATCCTAGTCGCGCAGGCGAGGGTGGCGATGGAGCGCAAGCAGTTCCTGCCGGCGGAGGTGAGGCCGCGTCTTTGGCCATGTCTTTGGCTATCATCTGCTAGAAATCCCGGGTGTGACTGACCGTCGACAATGTGCTGGTCCCACTCTACCCCACTGGCCACCTCCATATCGCTGGCCCCACCCCCCTACCAAATCCAACATTTCCAGGGCCTGTTCATTAAGGCCAAGCGGCCCGAGGCGGCACTAAAGATGTACCGAGACGCGCGCATGTGGAACGATGCTCTGCGCGTGGCGGAGCAGTACTTGCCCACCAAAGTCGCCGAGGTGCAGATGGAGCTGCTCAGCGGCCAGAGTGCAGGCAGCGGCGGCGCTGCGGCACCCTCCGCAGACGCTGTCATCAACAAGGCGCGCGCCTTCGAGCGCAACAACGATTATGCGCGGGCAATCGAAGCCTACCTATCGCTTACTGCACAGGTGTGCGTCCTTAGGGAGAAGCACATCGTCATTCGCAAATATATTCGTTGCATGTCAACATCCTACAGGGAATGTTCCTTTCGTCCCTGGCCGGCAAATGTTTCTTCAACTCATTGTATCCGTGTTTTTCCACATAGGACTCTACAAATCACGACCAGCTGGAGCACTGTTGGGAGCAGGCCGCCCAGCTGGCCATAAATTACCAGCGCCACCGCATGAAAGATGTGGTCAACACGGTCTCGGAGCGCTTGCAGGACATTGGGCGCCACCAGGCGGCGGGAGAGCTTCACGAGAGTATTGACGACTCGCAGGTGGGCGCAGGATGGCGAAGGAAGAGAAATCGTTGAAAATACTTATCTGTTCGGGAGTTGGCTGGTTCTCCTGTGACCAGCTGACACCTGCGTATGGGTGTGCACCGTTCCGAATCGCCACACGTGTGCGACACCCGTTTGTACACGCCAAGTACGTATCCCTGCCGTATGGATTTGCATTCATTACCGGTCATGATATTGAATCCTTTGTAAAACGTGTCGTGCTTGGCAGGGCGCCATCCGTGCGTACTGCGCTGGGCGGCTATGGGACAGAGCACGCTCACTTGCTGGCAACAACCCTACCTTCGTGCGCTACATCGAGGACCAGTACAACAATTACCTGCTGCAAAATCAGCAGGCGGATGAACTCGCTAGTCGTGGTGGCCACCATGCGCAGCAGGTAAACGCATGTACCCAACACCAGATTAGGCGCGATGTTCGAGTTCGGACTGCACATCTCCGTCCCTGAGTTACTGGTTCTTCAATGATTCATGGTTCACATGTCACAGCGATGAAGGCATCCTTCGGTGCCTATTGCATAATAAAATGCTGTATGAATCTGTGGCATACATTCCTGTTCCTGTCCTGTTTTTGCTGACTAGCTATGTGTGACGTCCCCTCGCAGGCCATTGAGATGTTCATGGCCCGCGATGAATGGAACAAAGTGCACGAGCTGGCAGCGCAGCAGGGCCCGGAGGTGGCGGCCATGTACGCGCTTAAGCACGCGGAGAAGCGCTTCAAACAGGGTGACTACGCTCAGGTCCGACATTGCTCGTGGCCGGCGGCGTTCGTGGGTGTCCTTGATTGGGAAGGATTGGCAGGAATGTTGGAGTCAAATATTCTGCGGAGGACAGGAAAAACTGTACATGCAAGATGTGAGGGACATGTTAATTGCACGTTTCTCTTTATTGAGAGGTAACGTATCTTATGTTCACTTGCATGTCTCTCTTCTTTGCCCATACGACAGGCCGCTGCCGTATTTGCGCAGCACGGAATCACAGCCACCCCTCAGTATTTCGAGCTATACCGCTCCATCGCACAAGGCGTGTTGCATGCGACCCAGGCCGACCGCAGCCTGGCAGCGGAGAAGGCGCTTCGTGACATGATGTACCGGTTGGTGGCGCTGCTGCGTACCGGTGGCGGAGCCGCAAAATACAAGGCCGACACCGAAGCTTTCCAGGGCTACTATCTTGCCGCGCACTATCTGTCCTGTGCAGCGCTCGCTAAGGAACAGGGACTCAAGGATATTGCAGCATTGTGTCTGACCAGCGCACTGCGCTATGTGGGCAACGCCATCCCGGCCGATAGGGTGAGCTGCTTACAACAACCGGGTCCGCATTCCTGCTCCGCAGCTGAATTGCCCGAGTGCGTCTCCTTCGCCCGTCTATCCCAGAGCGCACATATGCCCGTTGGCTTTCCATCGTCGTATCTTCATTGGATTAAGGTTACAATCTTCATTCGGTCCCATAGTCACCTTCCTCGTTCCTGTCTCCTACTCAAGCTGCTGAAGTCGTCGGTTTCCTACCCATAACCCGTCTATCACAGGCATTTTATGAAGCAGGCTTGGCATGGTACGAAGCGGGACGCAAAAACATGGCATTTGTTATGCTGAACCGCTTCTTGGACCTTAGTGATGCCATGGACGAGCCTGACTCGTCTGCGGCCGTGATTGAGAACGCCGACTTTTCTGACACCGACATTCCTTATGACTTCACCATTCCGGAGCGGCCCTTCTGCACAGAGGCACAGCGTGAGGAGGTGCGCAGAATGGGCAGCCTGCAGAATTGGAGGGGCGTTTAGAAGATGCATATGGGGTTCTTGGCAGCCTCGTTGCAAGTGGGACCGGTGCATATATAGCGCTCCGTCCAGTTGTATGCCTTAACGTGTCACGTTGTGTCGACTGAAACACTCTTTCATTGGGAGCGTTTGCAGAAGCCGTTCTTCTTCCCCCTAGTAGTCAAAACCCTAAAGCATAAGGGTTCGAGGTTCATATTCTATTGGGTTGTGCCGAATCGCGTGTCAATTTGGTGCACCACCAATACGGTTATTCCCCCCACCCCCAAAGGTCCGAAACCTGGTGCTGGAGATCTCCATGGACCGCACCACGGAGCAGGTGCTGTCACTGCGTGCCTGTGAGCACTGTGGCAAAGCCACCTACGAGGCTAACCTCACGTGCCACTTCTGCAAAAAGAAGTACGAGCCATGCGTCGTTACGGGGTATCCCATCCACTCGTACGACCGTGTGGTATTTAAGGCAAACGGTCCCGAGCTCAACGCCATCCGCGACCACTGGAACAAGTGGGTGGAGTCATTTGGCACCGACCCCGTCACAGGCATGCAGGCAGCGCCCATGTACTAAGGCATACACACCCTCGACGTCGACAGGTCTCAGAGCGGGCGATAAAGCGATGCGGGTTGTGTGGATTGGTTATGTACGCTACGTGGGGTGGAGGCCCTAAAGCAGGGCTTATGCGGGCTTAAGCCCGGCATTTGGAACGGAGGTGCCCAGCTGGTGTCGGGACGGCCGATGGTCACTGCCTGTACATATCGTGCATGATTGTAGAGCAAAATGTTACGGAAACTGCGCCAATAATATTTTCTCGTTGTCATCATCGGTGAGGTGCGTGCTGTGTAGTTGCAGGGCCCTCTTGGTGGTGAGATCAGAGCTGCGTAGGGATATGTAACTAACGTGCGGGGAGCTTCGTTTGGCAGGGCAATAGCCGCTAATTGAGGCTGACAAGCTCCTATAACAACAGACAGAAGAATGATAGCGCGTTCAGTTAGAAGATATTGCTACTGATCGCCGCCATGGTGACATGGTTACACATTCGGTGATTCAAACGGTGTCATGATCGGTTTGTTGCGATCGGTAGGTGAATAGTGTACGCATGGCAAAATGCCGCACAATCTCTAGGTGTTGAGTACATGGTTTTGGGTATTGCCAGTTAGGATTGAAGCTTGGGAGCAACTCAACGAATCAGGATTTGACAAGGTTTGCGGACTCAGCCGGCGATGGAACACAAATGGTACTCGTACTACCAGCCCGAGCTGCAACCACAACCTTCCTACGACAGCATTTCATTCCAAGCTACTTCCGCCTCTCGTCGCATACCGGGCACAGTCAGACGATCAGCAGCAGAATCACACTGATGTGCCCATCCGCAAAGGTGCAACCCCGCTGCTGGAGCATCGTACACACACCGAGTTAGGCACGCTCGTAGCGGCATTCAGGGGATTAGTACAACGATGCGAGCAGATAATTGCTCGAACAGCCCTGGCACACCAGGAGGTCCAGTACACAACGATACTGCTGACCACGAAGTGCCGCCTGGCCACGTGTGCGATGCCCCTCAAACTGCATTAATGCTGGGATGTACATCTCGAGTATGAACGTTGTGCTGGCTAAATGGACCGTGACGCCCTCATTTACGAGACGGAACTGTGATCGCTTTTTCTGGGACATTCAACGCAATGTGCATATCCAAGAGCACAATTGGCGCAGCCAAGCACGACTACGGGGTGCGCGGAATATTGCATGGTGATCTTGGCACAGTAACAACAACCAGCTATTTGCCCGCTGTAACCAGCAAACCAACCAGCTATTGTGCTCCATCTACCCTCATCTACCAGCGTTTATTCATCCCGGCTCCGGTTGGGGTTCCCGTTTTTTATCCTCAGGGTAGATACAGGTAAACGCAAGGGGGCATCGTGGTCCCCTGCCTTAATCCACATCTGCCATTAAAACAGCTTACTTGCTCCCTGGACAAATTTTACCAGTGGACCTTTTTACAAGCAGGGAAGACGGGCAGTTGACAAAACCTGATAGGATAGGAATAGCTTAAGAGGGCTGGGGACATAAACACGCAGGCAGCAGACTATAAGTCGCGATAACACATAAGGATGCCGAAAGTCAGGGGGCATGTGGCGACAGTCAAGGATACGTATGCAACGAAGAAGGAAGCAACCTGCAACAACTGCCCCAAGCGGAGGGTGGTCGGGGTTATGGTTCATATGCCATAGGCTGATGCATGAGCGGGTCACAATACAGGGTCACGGGGGTTATGGAAGTGGCTTCTGGAATCGTGCCCTGGTTGGCAACGAAAATTCTGGTCAACCGTGCGACATGCGAAAACCGTAAGGCAATTCGCCATGCAACTTGGTAAGCTCCGATATCACAATTGATATCATAATTGAAGTTAATCTCCTGCTGGATGAGCTAACGGGCGTTAACTAGCCGAGACGGGGCTCAATACCACACTTAAAAGCTATTCCTTGTTCCACCAATTGTTTATGTGTTTGCAAGTTCCATTGTATTACCTAAAACAATTGCATCTCGACAAGTTGATATTGGTCAATCAGTACATTGACGTTTGGCGAACGGAACACCACTAGCCGTACTTGATCCAGTTTCGGTAGCAAATACCACATATCAATAACTTGATTCATATGTTTGTAATCGATTGAGCTTAAGCTGGTGAAGACCTTATACAAGAAACATGATTGCACGCACCAGCTCAGCACGGCTTGGTCGCGGTCCAGCGGCGACCACTGCCGCTATCCCCACAAACAGGAACGTAATCCGCCGCGCAGGACCCAACCCTCTGGCAAATCCTCAGCTCCAGGAAGCTATGGCTAAGGCAATGCAAGACCCAAAATTTCAGAAACAAATGCAGGACTTGAACGAGATGATGAAGAACCCAGAGGTACAGAAGCAAGTGGCGGAGATGCAAGCAGTTGCACAGAATCAGCAGCTTCAGCAGCGAATGCAAGCTCTCAAGAACGACCCTGGTTGGTACTAGTACGGTAGCCAAGGGTGCGGCGCCAGCTCTCGCAGCACATTGACGCCATCGTCACCGTAGGCACACATGTCATGCGGACGAAGTAGGGGGCAGTTAAAGGGGGATCCAAAGTTGCAAGCAAAATGGTCTCGGGAAGCTCGGGGGCTATATTAGTTCATTGCACGATTGCGTGATATCCTCACGGGCCCAGGGCCATCCTTGGTGAAATCCTTGGTGCGTACACAACATGCTCCTTCCTGTTCCACCAAGGCATCTTCTATTAGCTGGGAATGCGAGTGATGAAAGCCAGTAATGCTCTGGTGCATGCGGGCATTTTCATATGTTATGCTCCATGCAGAGTTTGCTGAGATATTCGCCGACATCCAGAAGAACGGCATGCAGGTACGGCACTTAGTTTTGTGTCGCATGTCGTATACCGTTGGCGTATGCTGCTCTTGCACATTCCGTACTTACAGGCTCTCATGAAGTATTACAACGACCCAGCTTTCCTGTCTAAGTTGGGCGAGAAGATCGGCGATGTTGTGCCACAAGCTGACTCGGCTACTCCGGCAGCACCTGCAACCGGCGCGACGGCGCCGTCTGAACCTGAGGTTAACAACATTCGGGATGCCGCCAGGCAAGCTTTCTTATGTACATCGTTTTTACATGGCTCGACATTATGGGAGCCAAGTATTAATGGTAGATGTATACGCATGTACTGTATGATGTTGGTTAGTAGGCGGAACACACCAATGCCATAGCTCATCTTCCATCTCTGGCCTCCATAGGTGGGGTGATGAGGAGGCTGTGGAGGACTTCATCGCTATCGGAAAGGATATCAATGAGCCCGACAACCAGGTATTTAAGAACATTGCAGGGTAAAGATCTGCGTCTACGCCTGCCGGGAGCATGTATTGTTGCGTTTGTTATCGCATTCTCAGCATTGTTCACATGGAATTCTTATGTTATTTGGGTCGCATCCTCCGTGGCACAGGGAAGGACAGCGTTACACTATGCCGTGGCGTACGACCACGACGTCATTGCAAAGATGCTCATAGGTAGGTATGTGTGGTACTTGCTGCCGCAGGGCATAGCAAGACGTACCTTTATGTGCTCCACTGTGACGTGGGGCCCTGTAATTTAATGATTGATACTCTGTTGAATTTCAAATGTTGCAGATGAGGGTGCGCAACTGGAGGCACGGGACTCTATGAACAACACCCCGCTTCACTACGCATGTGGTTATGGGCGGACGGCTCTTGTACGCCTCCTTCTAAACGCGGGGGCCAACAAGAGCGCGCAGAATAACACAGGGAAAACACCGTTGGACCTTGCGAAGTAGGTAACCAAGTAGATAACCGTCTACACAGGGGCGTCATGGTGGATCTGACAGCCGTTAATCTGGAATCTGTCGATGGAACAATAACATCTGTCGTGCCATCATCCTGAGCAAGAGGGGGCGATGCAGGGGTTGTGGGCGTGGGCCGGCGAACTCGCATGCTTCTAAGCTTAGATTTATTTCATATGCGTACTAACGACTTGTGTCATTTATATGTGTCATATCAATGGAACCTTTGTTTGCTTTGCAGGCTGGACGGACGGAACCCCGTGAACGCGGTTGAGGATCTGTTGAAGGACTTGCAGCCATAGCAAGCCCTGCGAATTCTGGCAAGGAGTGTATGACGTTGACTTATTGATAGTTTGTGGCATAGCAGGGTTGGATAGTTCTATGCGAGTTTACGCGAGTTTTTTTGAGAAGTGCAACCAGAGAGAGGCGGTGTCGTTTGCGAGATGTATGCAGGTTTAATAGCTGCAGTTTGGAATGGAAGGCGCATGGGTGGCAAAGCCAGATACCGTTGCTGTAAGTGCAGGAAGAGTTCAGAAGGCTCTAGTGCCCCCGTACGGCTGTAGAAATTTGGCATTATAACCGTGGCACAACCTAAAAAATTCTATATAACCAGGCCCTAACTGAATAAATGCCACATAGGGTTAACACATAAAGTGAAGTGAAATCTGTAAGCTAAAATGTTCGGCGGCTTCCCCTTCGCGGGCATGGGCGGTGGTTTTGGAATGGGCGGCGACATGCCTTCGCGTGGAGGTTCAGGATCTAAAAAGGTAAACAACACTCGTTACTATGAGCTCCTGGGCGTCAGCAAGGACGCGTCACTGGATGAGATCAAGAAGGCGCACAGGAAGTTAGCGCTTAAGATGCACCCTGACAAGGGTGAGAAAATGTTGTTGTTAGGACTTGGGCACCTCTTATTACAGCGACTTACGTGCTGGAACAGCTCTCGCAATCTTTTAACCACATGTGCACCGGCGGGCGGCTTACAGGTGGCGACCCGGAGAAATTCAAGGAGATTAACGAGGCGTATGACGTGCTTAAGGACCCTAAGAAAAGAGATGTTTACGATCAGGTATGCGAAGTGCAGGTGCTTTTGTTGGTATGGTGAAGACTGATGGTGTTTTGCATTGTGCATCCTGGTTGCAGTATGGAGAGGATGCCATGAAGGAGGGTATGGGCAGCGGTGGTGGCGGTGGTGGCATGACGGACCTGTTCGCGGAGATGTTCGGTATGGGCGGCGGTCGCGGTCGGCAGCGCGAGCGCAAAAGCGAGGACGTGGTGCATAAGTTGCAGGTTTCATTGGAGGACCTGTACAAGGGCGGCTCCAAGTGAGTGAATATGTCAAAAACACTGGGCGTTTAGTTGGAGAAGTTTATAATTCATTGTCCCCGCCCTTGATAGGAAGCTGTCCATGTCTCGCCAGCTGCCATGTGACGCGTGCAATGGTTCTGGCTCCAAGACTGGCAAGCGCTACGAATGCCAGGTGCGTTGATTATAAATCTTTCGCGCGTTCACATGTAAGAGGAGGGGGTAAGATCAGTAAAGTTAGTCTGATGGTTTGTGCGTAAATTGGCTAGCTTTCCTCTTGAACCTGTGTGGCTTTCTAAGTTATCCGGCCTGCTTGACCGACCCGCTGATGATTCCATGCTGTCCCGGATAGACTTGCCAAGGCACGGGTGTGCAAGTCACGCTGCGTCCAATCGGCCCAGGCATGATGCAACAAATTCAGAGCAGATGCTCCGCCTGCGCTGGTAGCGGATACAATACACCTGCCGGTACGCTAGCGTGGGATCGCGTTGGAGATGGGTGGGAGCTTCTTACAGTTGATCATTTAGTTGGCATATGTATTTTGTAATCTATGAAGGTTTCGATGTTTGCACGGTTTCCTTGGTCCGTTCTATTCACCGGTATGATTTCACGCTTGGGAATGAACGTCAACAAACCTTACGCCAACTCATGAACGCATGGACGGCAGGTGACCAGTGCACCACTTGCAAGGGCAAGTGCCTCGTGGCGGACAAGAAGACTTTCGATGTGCACATTGATGCGGGTATGAAGCACGGCGCTAAGATAGTGTTGCGAGGGGAGGCAGGCTGCTCGGAGCCGGGCCTTGCTCCAGGCGACATCATCCTCGTCGTGGTGCAGAAGGAGCACGACGTCTTCCAGCGCGCTGGTGTGGACCTTGTGATGGAGAAGACTATTTCGCTTACGGAGGCCCTCACGGGTTGCACCTTCACGTTCAAGCACTTGGACGGTCGGGTGCTACGCGTCACTATCCCGCAAGGTGTGTACGAGGATTCCTTAAGGTCTCGTCTCCAATAAGTAGCTTCGTACTTCCCCTCGCGGCTTCGTTGCGTTCATACTCTAGGTTAACTCCAGGTCCGCTGAATTAGCGCCTCACGTGAGTATTTTCTGCCGCAAATCCTGGATGTTTAGTCAGGTAATCACTTGCAGTTTGGCCACAGGAGACGTACTTAAGTTGCAAGGACGTGTTAACACAGTGGCAAGCTTGATAACTCGTATGTCATCCTGGACGTGATACGCCAATATTGAATGTATATCATAAACATGGTGGTTGGTTTTGCCGCCGGACCTGTATATGTGCTTTATAGGCGAAGTGATCAAGCCGAATTCTTTCAAGCGCCTCCACGATGAGGGCATGCCCTTCCAAGGGCGGCCATACCAGAAGGGCAATCTATATGTGCGCTTCAACGTAGAGTTCCCCGAGTCTCTAACAGAGGTACAGGCGCAGGCAATCCGGGCAGCCCTGCCTATTCCAGCATCTGCAGCCAACGGTACCGGGGCCATGGACGTGGACGACATCGAAGACGTCCACACGATCTCCAATATTGCAGATATTGAGGCGGAGCTTAAGTCTCGTGTTAATATTTCTAAGGGCGCAGGCGAGAGCTATGAGTCTGATGATGACGATGACATGCCACGAGGACAACGTGTTCAATGTGCCCAGCAGTGATCGGGCGTCTGGGTGGTTCATTTTCTGAACAATTTTTTTGCAGCGCGCATAGCAGCCGTTTAAGGAATCATATCAGCTGCATGTCGCAGCTGTGAACTACAGGCTGTCTTCCTCTAGGAAGGGCCATTCCATGAGTTTGTATTTCTGACGGGGTGGTTTTAGTTACTACGAAGTGCAGGTTTCGGGAGAGGTCGGGGTAAGAAGGGTTTGTGAGCTAGGGGATTGGGGAAGTCTTGGAGCGAGGTTGCGGCAGGGGATCATAACGATAGTAAAGGGGTTGATAGCACGAACGATGTGTTATGGTCGGGTTGTCGAATAGTTTGCGCAGGGTTGGATGTACGATTCTAAGGAAGGGAATTGCAGCTGGTGTGCTTTCACGTTGCCTGTCGTGTGGTTTACTTCCGTGGACATGGAATGAGCATATGGTGAGCGTATCTCGTGCGCTATGGGCATGGTGGTTGTCACAGACTTAAGCATCCAGACTGCAGAGCGGCAGGCATGCAGGACGCCAAATAGTGGTGTCGGAATTCCGCTGGAGTGGCTAGATGTTGAGAATGAACCATCAATCTACTTACAACCAATGAAAAAAGATGTGTTCAAATTGAATTCCCCTTCCTATACTCTGAATCCTCACTTTACAACCACAATCAATAATGAAAAACGTCTGTATCGTTATAGATATGTCATCGCCGTTATTTGCTCATGACGGCAGAGCGGCCGCAAATCCAACAAAATTGTCACCAAGAGCAATCTAATCTAAGGAGCAGTAAACAAAGATCAATAATTGTTGCTTAGAAAACGTCTGTCACGCGCTGCAGTTTCCGTGCTCTGAAAAATATGTGACGGCCCAAACCACTGCTCTCAACCAGCCCTGCGCCACCAGTTCGGGCAAAGTTCAGGCGCTGCTGTGCCGAGCAAATCGCTCCGCCGCCGTCCACTGCATCGTCTGCCTCAAACTTGATGGAAACAGCCTCAGGGGGCTCCAACATCCTGCAGTTCCGCAATTCAGACAGCATCCTTACGAGCAATAGGACATATATCAGCAAAATTTCAGGAGCACTTGAGGACGATGGCTTGCAGTCATACCTGGCGCTAGTTTCCCAGCTGTGCCGCACGAGGGGCGGAAAGCCAAGCACAGGGTGTATATGGCCTTTGAGCCACACCATGGTTGCAGCATCACCCGGGTAACCAGTGCCCACGTCGCCTTGTAGACTAAGGACCTGCCCGTGTTGCATTTACATCCAAGATAAAAAGGAATTGGTACCCTGGGTTTAAATAAATGAGGTCTGTCGGGGATATATTAAGGGTCTCAAGAACTTCAAAAATACCTAGAACCTGCATTTATTGTGTCGCGCCCCAGAAAATTGTACATATATGCGAAGTACTGCACTCTAAGAAGGTTAGCATCGGGGACGTGCAGCGCCCCGACACTGATCTGATCTGATCGCCCTGACACTGGTAGTTACGATCTTTCGTACGAAAGGACTCCCGCGTCCCTCTACCTGTTCACGAAACTGGAATCAGTATAGAATTACGCAATGTCGTACCACCATATCCTCAAGACATCCGCATGCAGCTTCCACCACACCTACCTACTTAGGGCATGTCCTAGCTAGCAGGTTAGTACCGGTGGCGAGGATTCATAAATTTCCAGGTTTTGCGCAGGCCGCTCGAGACATATGTGTAACGTTCGTGCAACGAATGATTTGCTTGAGGGAGGTTGCGGAATGCCTGCGGCATTCTAAGCTACAAACATAAGAAACTACTGAAGCCACATGCCATGGGAAGGTGCACGGTACGCGGTATACCTGTTGGCAGTCCACTAAGGACTTGTCTCGAATCACCTTTGCGACGATACTTGCAGCGCTGACGATAGGGTAGCTGCACCAAGTGAACATCCGAACGTAAGGGACAAGGGCAGAACACCTTTGCACAGCTATTACGTTGGATAGCAATCTTTTGGGAAACACTTTTGTGAGACGTGTGGTAGGTACAGTCTAAAACTCTGGTCACACCCACTATTGATAAATTCCCCAATCGCAAATGACGAAGTAGTAGACTCAGCAACAACCCTACCAGACGCTGTGTACGAAGCAGAGGGACCCAGCCGCTCTTAGCACAACGAATCCCTACAAGAATCGCCTCCTGTAACAACCGCAATCTCACAGTGAGTCCGCCTTGGGGCAGACGGTGAAGTCAATGCCGGGAAAAGCGCGGCTCAGTCGCTCTCGGTGGCGTTCCGCATCTCCGACCGTGTCCACATAGACCTAGCGACCAGGGCCGGACGGGGTTTGCCCCGCCCAAGGACACACGGGGACACTGTATCCACGCCACGGTGTCGGCAGGTGTGAAGGATGCGTAATGGATAAGCATGGTGCACACAAATCGCTATTAAAGCCGCTTAGCGCATCAGCAATAAATGATGCGTTAAGCTGCATACCAGGAATGACCCGTACCATAATGGCAGGCAAAAGCCGCCTGAACGAACAATAATGTTTTGCCTACTGCAAAAGTCCCGCGCCGAACCTGCTTTATATTCGCACCGCCTTCCAGCGCAGATCGAATTACGTGGCACGTCGCATCAAAGGCCAGGGAGTTAAGGCTGACCTTATCCCTGTCATGTAAATGGGGCAGTACAGGCATCTGCCTGTGTTAGCTGACAACTAAGATTACTGGTGAGCGCGAGTTACGGCACCCCTTGGGGATAAGGAAACAAAATACTTACTTGCCAAGCATGTGATTACTGATATGCTGCGCAGACATTATGTGTGCCACCCAACCAACACCTGTGTCTGCATCAATGGCCCTGAAAAGCTTCGCGCGAGCCTCGTGTGTAAGTGTTTTAGAGTCCGCATAGCCCCTGAAAGGGAAGGGCGAGCAGGAATTTACGTGTTTGCCAGAATCGGGTATTTAAGAATGCGTTTCTATACTTGCGCAAGATCCTCTCTAAAGCCGTGCCCAACATTGTGACTCCAGACACCTTCCTGGTAGCCACCTGCCTTCCCCGCACCTATCAGAGATGTTGGAGCTTTGAGGGCAAAAGGCGCTGGCGTAAACCATCGGCCCAAGGACGGGGCCACGACCGGCCTCATCTGTGTGCAAAGACGCACCAGCACGTCGATTGCAGGATTTGAAACAGCAGCCAGGCAATACGAATGTCCCGGAACCGAGCGCCATTATGTCTCACCTACGCCTAGAATGCATGGTGACCGGATCCACTGCTCATTTCGCAATTGGTTGACAATTCTCGTCCCCGCGACACAGGAGAAGTCCCGTGTATAAACGGTGCCATCATCCATTGTGGGTATAATTACAATATATTCCAGGAAGCGAGTTCAAAGGTGTGTACTAGATCTAACGGTTGGAAGTGGAAGTGGGAAGTCCCGGAATGCAGGAAAATGCAACGTACGAACCGCTTTCCTGACTCGCAGTCTCCCCATAATCAAAACAACCAACTTTGACAGTACGCATTATGAGCTGTAACTAATGGTTCTGCGTGTGGTTTCAGCTACTAGCTCTATGTGTTCAAAGGTTGTTGCCACTCCTAACTATCACTGTTACCATATCGTTTTGCCTTTCTATCTGAACTCCAGCTCTCCAAATAATTGATGTACCTTAAAATGTTTATAATGGGCACTTAGAAAGAGGGAAGATATACGCCTTAAGTAGCGGACAAATGCACACGAACTTCTCCATGCACCGCGTCAAGGTCTACAAATTAAATGCAGAGGGGCAATGGGAAGACAAGGGAACTGGGCATATCAGCGTGGAGTACATGGAGGTGAGCTCGGCGGCGGAAAGGGTTCTTGACCGCGCTTTCCAGCGGTCGTCCCCGACACCGCAAGGACAGCTTGCGTTATATAGGATAGTTCTTTTGCTTATAACTGCATTATGGTCTTGGTGACGCATCTCCTGCAGCAAGCGCACGCGATGGGGTTGGTGGTAATCTCTGAGGAAGAGAACGGAAAGACGCTGCTTGTGCACCAAATATCGCGCGAGGACATATACAGCCGCTCTGGTGGTGAGGGTGTCCAAGCCAGAATTTCAGGAGCTGTGAGCAAAAACTGACCTCAGTCGTTGAATGCAGAGTCCACGATTATCACGTGGCATGACGCGGAAATATCGACAGACGTTGCAATCAGCTTTCAGGAACAAGTGGGCTGTGATCACATCTGGTAAGCAGCTATAGTCTGGCCGGTCGCATATGGCCGCTGCAAGATTGGAAAAAGGTTTTCCCCTGGCCCCACCACCAGGCAGCAGATCAAGCAGGTACAGCAAGAGGAGCATAGGAGGCATCAAGGTAAGCAGCGCGCCATTATTATTCGGTTTCGCAGGGCCTTAAGTTTGCGCCTTCCGCAGATCATGAGCGTGGCCGGAAGTCAACTGTCGACGAGTACGACCAGCCGACAACAAGTGGGGTACACTTGGGAACCTATGGGCAACCGCCGTTTTCAAAGTGCTGCAATGCGGTTGATTTAGGGATGAATTGATGGTCGTACCGCCTGCCTTCGCAGGGGACTTCCTGGATAACGAACTGGAGCTACCAGCGCCGGATAGGCGTCACTTGGAGGATATCGCAAAGGTGTGCAATGAGAGGTTGGCGTGCGGAGAGTGGGGTGCGAATGCAGCTCCAAAGGCTAAAACCCATGTCATTTGCAGGCCCTGTCGCACGTGCCGCCATTCCAGAGGGATCGAATAGCAGCTCAGCTGATGAAGCAGAATTATCTGCCTGCACTGCTCGATCAATTCAAGGTGAGCATGGCTAAGATTCATGTAGGTGGGAATGAATCTTGCAAGTATCCATCTGGAGGCATTGCGACGGTCCACGACATAATTTTTAATTCATAGTTCGAAGAGTGCATCACACCACAAACGTGCCGCGTTACCCATTGCAGCAATGCGAAGACCTGGAAGACAACGAAGGTCTTGCACACATGTACACTATTGTAAGGAGCGCAATTATGCTTAATGACAGCAGCGTGCTAGAGGAGTTGCTTCGGGAGGAGCACGTCATGGATGTGCTAGGAGCGCTGGAGTATGACCCGGATGTGAAGCAGCCACAAAAGCACCGGGATTTCTTGCAAAGCCACGTACAGTTCAAGGTGAGAACAAGAACTGTTAAAATGTGATGACCAGCAAAATGGCAAGGTCCTTACAATAGGATGTATTTCGAAGCTTGGGTAAAACTTGTTATTTCCTTTATGCTTCAACCAATGGTTGCAATTGTGTCTATGACTACAATGTTTTCAGTGTATGATTTTGGTTTTTACGGAACGTGTAAGTATGATTATAAACAAATAGCTTTCCTGGGCCGCAGATGCAGTCCCTGCCCTGCCAGTGACGGACATGTATAGAGGGCGTCTTGGGGGGCGTTGCGAACACGTGTGGGTAACGGGCTTTTGTTCAAGCGAGTGCGTCAGGTTTGCGTCCAGGTGCATATGAGGCTGTCTAGGGTTTCGTTTTGTGTGGGCAATCGCGATGTGCATGAAACTTTATGTTGGGGGGCCTCACACGGTGAACCTTCTCGACCAATGGGCACGTTATAAGGGGTCAATATCACGGATCCTCTTGCCACGCAGGAAGTGGTGCCCATAACGAATCCGCAGATCCTAGCAAAAATTCATCAAACGTACCGAATACAGTACCTGAAGGATGTCATCCTTCCACGGTAAGGTTACGGTTGGGGGATGATGTGACCTGCAAGAAGACGCAGGTGCTTATGGATCTTGCTCTACGAAAGCACTCCGAGTGGGGCTTTTTGCTAGTAATATGCGCTATTGACGGTTCGCTGCCGTTCTGAATACAATTGGGCTGCATGCTGTCGATACGCCTCTGGTGTCAGTGAATAAACCATGGCTCGAAACGGGCATGGAAATGTGTGGATGATCTCATCTAGCTCTTCGAGTGCCGAACT
The DNA here is from genome assembly GCA_030268105.1 of Volvox africanus. NCBI lineage: Eukaryota > Viridiplantae > Chlorophyta > Chlorophyceae > Chlamydomonadales > Volvocaceae > Volvox > Volvox africanus. The sequence goes on along the minus strand of BSDZ01000021.1, from coordinate 1,962,460 downwards.
GAGTGTCTCGCTAGCAACTTCTTAGGAGCTGTTGTCTGCATGCAATCATATCAGGTCCCTCGACGACGCAACGTACGCCACGCTGTCATCGTTGGCCTTGTTTAATAATATGGAAGTTGTGGGCGCGCTTATGGCGGATCCCAGCTTCTTGCCGCAGCTGTTTCAGCGGTTGCAGCAAACAGATCCCAGCGACACCCAGTGGCATGACCTTGTAGCTTTCCTGCAGGTGCGTTCAGGCCTGTAAATCATGTTTGACATAGCGGGAGATTTATGCTCGACTTCGTCAGGTGTTGTATGGCATCACATCGCGTCCTTTCCCGGTGTGTCTGGTCACAGGAGTTCTGCAGCTTGGCGCGGCATTTGCAACAGCAGCAGCGGGCATCTCTTTTCAACAGGCTGATTCAGTTGGGGTTGTTTGAGGTAGGGATATGAGGTTGAGGTCCGGGCGTCCCTACGTTGGTTAAGATGTGGTTAAGTGGAACCCAAAGACCGGCATCCCCGTACCTGTGGGGCATGTCTATGCTTACATATATTCATATACATATACGAGTCGCTAGATGAGGTGGTCGCTAGGAGCTCAGGACATTCATGCTGTTGTCGCATCTTCGGCAGCTCCAAATTGGAGCTTTGGGTTTTATCGGGGTTTACCACGATAAAAACCAATAATAACCCCTTATCAGGGTTTCCACTGAACGCACCCCGATAAGTAGTACTGTTGCGGCATCCCTGTATGCGTGGCATACACCTCTGCAACGCGAACAGGTTGTGACGCGGATAATGCTGCACAGCGCCGAGGATGTTAAGTTAAAGGCGACGGACATCCTCATGTCCTCAATGCAGCATGATGTTCTAGCATTGAGGGAGTTTCTCTACAAGCAGGTAATTGTGCCGCTTGCATAAGCTTCATGGATGGCATCGGCGTGGATGGCTTGACACACGTGGCATACATGAAAGGCAAACCGACACTCACATCGTGCAAAGGACCTGTGCCGGAAGGATAGTACACGGGGCAAATAGAGTGTGTCAGGAATGTGTGAGAGCTGAAATTCAACATACAGTCTGAAAATTGCGCTTTGTACCCAAACGCAGCCAGAACACACTCTCTTCGGGTTGCTTATACATGAGCTCACGGACGGGCGAGATACGGGTCTGGCAGAGCAGGTGCGTAAGCTATCGGGAGCCATGGCCATGTGGGCATGCATAGCAGTGCAGCGCTCGAGGCTTTCTTTGTAGGTGTCTGGGAAGCTCCAAATGTTGATTAGGAGCGGTCCGGGTGCTGGTTTGATGCAGTTCACTCTACACAGGGTCCCGATTATGCACAGTTATGGTGGCGTTTCCGGATGGCCGAATGGGTGCACTGTTTACAAAAGACTGCCAAGAATCCCGCATAAACAAGGGCAGCGCTGGCGGGGCTACAAGCACAGTGCAATATATCTGGGCGAGTTGGATGCAACCGCTTACAGCATGTGGATGTGGCAGGTGTGTGAGGCCATCAAGCTCCTCATGGACCCGGACACAATGGAGCAGCCCGTGGAGAAGAACGAGTTTTTAGAGGTTTTTTACGATAAATATCTCGACAAGTTAATCGGAGTTATCCTCAGGTGGGATGGGACACAAACCGGCCGCAACAGTGCGGGCTTTTGTTGTCTTAATGTGCATTGGCAAGGGATCGCGCATTGAACTGGTTTAGACCCGCCTTCTCCGTTTTTGCGTGCAGCGACTCGAGCATCAACTCGACCGGCACTCGTGCGGTGCCGGCGACCACATTAGGGCTTATCCTGGAGCTGCTCTCCTTCTGTGTGCAAAACCACTCGTACCGGATACGTTATTACACGTTGCGTAACCACCTGGTGGAGAAGGTATTGCGATTGCTGCACCGCCGTGAGCGGTGGCTTGTATGCGCTACTGTGCGCTTCATGCGGGTGTGTGTAGCCTTGAAGGAGGACTTCTTTACCAGGTGGGCGCCTAGCACGGCGGATGGACGCAGTCGTGAACTATTTACCATGTAGTCTTGGTGGAGTGCCTCCAAGGAGCATGTTTGGTATGAATTGTACAGGTGCCCTTCTGGGTTGGGTCCGGCTGGGTCAAACGTACTAATAAGGAATTTTCTGCCACATGGTCACTCCACGATCATGGAAGCGTGAGTCGGCCATAAGCAGTGACCGCGTAGTGTAACCGCCGTTCCCACATGCATGCTGGAACAGATACTTGTTACGCTACAACTGCTTTGGACCACTAATGGTGGTCTTTTTTGAAAACGGCGAGCGCTACAACCTGCTGAACTCGGCAGTGCTGGACCTGATTGACTACATCAGAAAAGAGAACATCAAGCCCATTCTGGATCACCTGGTGGGTAGTATGGGTATGCGAATGCGACCAGGCGTGTGAAGATTTTTTACCATGTACCTCTGTGATACGGTGTGTTTCGGCGTCAATTTAGTTACTACACGTTGCTCGTACTCTGTATATGCGAGCTCGGTACCTTTGTCTCTGCGTCGGGAGGGTGTGCATTGACTTCTATCTGGCATCTTGTAATCCTGCCTATCGTGCAGGTGGAAACGTACGGTCATCGTTTTGACGAGCTGACGTATGTGGAGACGTTCAAACAACTTCGGTTGAAATATGACCAGGCACCTGAGAGGGCTGGCAGCACGGGAACCGGGCCGGCGGGGCGTGGCGACGAGGAGATGACTGACGCGCCTGGCTCAGCAGGATCTGCAGGGTCAGCAGCTGCGAACCTTCGGGGCCGGACGTTTGCCTTCTCTGGTGGAATTTCACATCAAACACGGGTCGCGGCACAGCAGGCGCACGGAAGGAGGCGGAGACGTGATGACAGGGAGCCCGGTGAGTTCATATGGTAAACCTTGGGAAATAAAGGTCAAAATCGAACCCTTCGGCAAGTGGTTCTCCTTCATGAATTTGGGTTTGTCTAGGACAAACCTAGACAAACCTTGTCCTGCCGTCCTGCCGTTTTCTTCACACTCACACGAGGATCGTTATACCTACCGTTCGCATTCGCCTTTGGCGGCAGAATATAAATATGCAGCTGCCAATAGCCAAAGCCTTTCGGCCCATCCATGTTGCAGATAAAGACGAGGAGGATTATTTCAGTGAGGACGCGGACGATGAACAGGAGGATGTGCATTGCCCCCACGCGCACGTGGAGCAGCCACCAGTACGCGATAACCTTAATGCAAGTACCAGTGGTCTGCATGGGCCGAATCTGGGAACGCGCAGCAGTTTACGCGGCAACGGTCGCGATGGGCAAGGTTACAGCGGGGCTGGGGGTACAGATGGGGGCGGTGGCGTGGGCGTGACCGGAGGCGCGGCTGCTGCACCGCCTGATGCGGGAGAGCCAGGACAGCTTTTAAAAGCGCAGACGGCTGCATTGCACGCTGTCAACGCAAGCATGGAGAAGTCCGGGCTTCTCCCACAAGGACAGCCACAGGATGTCGGGCAGCAGGAATCATCGCGGCAATGGCCTGGGCTAGTTGATTACGATGACGATGACGATGCGGCCATTGGCCAGGAGGGCGATCAGGTTGCTCCTGCAGCAGAGCCATCACTGCAACATCATGAAGGGTCGGCGCAACAGCGGAAGGGTAACGGGACAATGGGCACGAGCGGTACTGCCCGGAGCCTGAGCCTTGACCTTGGACGAAGACCCCGAAGCGAGATGGAAGAGAGCAAGTCAGATGGCGGAGATCGAACCAGCGCAGTGGGGATCGGGCAAGACCATCGGAAACGGCTGCGGAATGAGGATGCAGGGTCGCAGGGCGGATCTGCGCACTAGAAGTTAGATTTCCAGCCGGATACCTTCATAGGCATAAGTGGCCTGGTGCGACACCATGATTGTTGTCCTTGGCCGTTGTTGAACAGATGGGAACGGCCTTGGCCGAGTAGAGCCAGGTGGTGATTCGTACTGCTTACACATCCGATGACCTAGTGGTTAATTGAGCAGGGAAGAATCTCGGTAGCTTTTAGTGCGACGATTCCACGGGTACCAAGGAAGTGGACGGATTATGTGTAGCGTGGGCCGTTGCATAGAAGCATGCACATTTCCTCAAATGTGAGGTGACGAAAGCATGTGTGGGCGTTGCATATGAGCATGAACAAGTCACTGTAACCCATGGTATGAGCGCGCACGCAAATGGCGCTGCTGTAGAATTTCGACCGAATTATGGCCTATGGGTTCCGGTGCGATAGCGTGTGACTAGGAGTGTCCAGTCCCGATGTGACTTTCACAACACGAGTGTTTTACTGTAGAGCATTATGCATGGTGTAGCCGCCTGATGTGGCTTTTTGTGGGAGATCCTGCCGGCAGATATGGGGAGAGCACTGGTTAGTTATTTGGACCAATCTATACAGCTTGCGATGTACATGTAATATGTACAGCTCGTGCATTTATGGGCTATTATGCCTCATAAAGTGTGCAATGATTGGGGATGTCCGCGGAAAGGAACGTACATGGTATTACATGTGTTGGTACTCAGGGACTTTTTGAGTCACAAGGGTCATTGTTCGAAATTCTCCACATCACATGTACGGAGCACTGTGACAACAACAAAATCACTCGTCAGTCGAGTGAGCCACCATTTACGAACATTATGTGTAACTTTAAAGCTGTCGTTGCAAGCATGGACGGATGTCACGCGACGTGCAAGCGATTTAGAATCGTAGAGGCCATAGGTTCATAGTTGCGCCATTTGTTAACCTAGTGCTTGTCCACCTATGTAGGAATTGTATTATGAACTGCCGCATCCATCCTTAACAGTATTAATACCTAACTAGGACCGTGCGCGGGCTACGCCTCGCCTGCCTCAGGTTCTCCCAATCCTGCTAGGCATACATACACTCTTAAATGACATGGTACAGCCCACCCGCGCTCAAGCGACCTCGGCAAATTGCGGGTAAACCTGTTACATACCCACACGATAGGGCTCCACGTTTCACGAAGCTCCCAGCTGGATTGTCCGTACCGCGGGTTGGCCCCCCCGCAACCCACTCCCTGGCCGGTCTCCAAAGCGTGAACCGTGGCCCCGATGTCCAGTGCTGCCACTGCGACCACTGCCCACGCTCCCTTGCGACCGGGCCGCTGACACAGGCCGACTGCCAGACGCTGACGGTGGTGTGCTGTTGCCCGATGGCAGTCTGATGCCCGCCGCCTCGCAGGCCTCCAGGATTCCTATACCGGGGTTGGAGGCTGCGAGCGCCTTCAGCTCCAACAGCATGGCGCGTGTAACGTCGCGGACCTGGTAGGGCGCCAAGGAGAGGTTGAAGGATAAGTCGCAGTCGAGGGCAACCTGCCGCTCATTGCCCGGTTGGATTAGTTAGCTCAGGAAGGCCAACGAAAGGTGCATTCAAAGTGGCTCTGCGATCCCAACCCCTGCGCATCCCAGAAATCGACACTGACATCGACACAAAAGGCACTGAAGAACGATCGTAGGCGGGCCGCGCAGCATCTCTTACCTCGGACAGCTCAATGTCCTGTCCCTGCGGTGAGTTGGCAATGCCCAGCTTGTTCCGCAGCCGGTCCGTGCGTGCCAAAGCGCGCTGCAGCTTATCACGCTGCTCATCAAGTTGTCGCACCTTTGGAAATAATGCAAACAAAAATCAGACAAGAAATGTGTAATGCCCATGCAAAGTTCTACGCAATATCAAAGGATTGGGGTTGCGGCTTCAAGATTCTTGAGCATACAGCTAACGCAAGCTGGGCTCGTAACGTTTACAATCCGTTGCGACGCCAACCCACGTGTGGCGTTCCCAGCACACCCACCGCCTCCGTCTTGCGCCGTGACATATCGTCCACCAATCCTTGTAGCGATCGCTGCTCCTGTGCCAGATTATTGAGTCGAGACTCTGCTACCTGCGAACGAGGAAAGGGGCCCACACGGCAGCAAACTCTAAACAAATTCCTGCAACCAAAACGATGGAACAGCGTACACCTAAGCTACGGTCAATCCAACAGCGCCTAAAGCATATGTGAGTGATTCTGTCTTTATAAAGCGAGAAGGCAACATGCAGTATCCTTTCCTGAGTACCGGTTGCAAGCGTCCATCTAAGCGACGGCGGGGTCCTACATTTGCACGACAGGTGCCCACCTGGATATCTCCAGCAATGGCCGCTTCGTCCGCCCGCCGTGCCTTCAGCTTATCATAGGCCTTGTCCAGCTTTTCACGCAGGACCGAGCGCTCCTCAAAGGCCTCTTTGCTGCTGACCTGCGGTATGTGCGTCGGGGATACAAAATTGTGACAGGCCGTGTCCAACATAGGACAAATCCACCCCAGGATGACAGATGACAGTGGCCCGCACGAGCATGCCTTTTTTATGCTTCCAAATAATGGAAAGACCACCTCATTTATCAGGTGGCTCCTTATGCCAGGTTGATGGACGTCCGTGACGATATGCATCCCCGCAAGCGATACCCCTTTCCTCTTTCTCACGTGTTCCCAAGGGCACAGCACCCGACCAGACCTGTGCCTAGACACTCCGTAGCTAGGCACCAGCTTACCTTCTTGTAAGACTGCGAGAAGTTTGTGTTGCAGGCCATGAGCTGCGCCAATGTAGCCTCCAGGGCTGCCACCTCCTTCTCTGCCACCCGAATTCGGGCATCCAGGTCATCGCCCTCCCGCTGCAGCGCCTCACGCTCCTGGGCTGCCTTGATCACGAAATAGGCCTGTAGGGGCGGCAAAAGAGGCATCAATCACGTGAGCAACGTTGCCCTTCAATAACAAGGGAGGAGAACTCGCGACGCTTTTGTGTCATGTGTTTGGTATTAGACGGCGGCCTTCAAGATGCTCGAAGACTGAGAGTCTGCTGTACGGTCACCCATGCATTATGTACCTGCCACTTGTGCAACAGGCAGATCAGGGAGGGGGACCGAAGGCTCGCCTCGAGAGGCACTAGGCAAACATGCGCTTCAGCATGGGCCCTTGAGGGCGGCGGTGCCAATCCATCCGGTAATTTCCCCTGACATGACCTGCCCCTGGCAACATCATTACCGTCCTTTTGTATTGATGTGTTCAGCGACTTGCACATGCTTGTTCTGACAATGTCGCCCTGACACGCCTTCGCTTCTTGGAACTCTTCGAGTGCACTGCTGTACCTGCCTCGCTTCTAATTTTTCTCCTTTTCGGATACCTGCCGTTACGCTCTTTTTGCCGTTTGGCCCTTGGGCCAAGTAAACACATTCACACAGACACGCACGCAGCATGCACCTGCGTCCGCTCCTCGCCGTCCTCTTCCGCGGCCCCCCGATTCTTGGCCGACATAATCTCAAACTTGGCCTGCAACTTCTCGCAGCGTAACAACCGCTCCTTGAGCTCCAGTGTGATCCGGTGCACATCCTCACGCAGCAAGCGCAGCTCCGCACGGAGGCCGTCCCTGCACGGGCGGCGGGGTGGAAAAGCGCACAAATGCAATGGAACCGGTGGGGGGCAGAGAGACGCACGCTTTAAGCACAGTGCATGCACGGAGATGCAGATGCCCGCCAGCAAGCGAAGAATTGTGCTGCTTTCCCCAAGTACCAGCATTATGTCGATGATTTTTAAAATTATGATGCTGGGCAAACAATCCCAGTTCCATTCCCTGCAAAGGCCCCGCTTCCCAAGGCTTCTGACACAAATCACAGCCGCTCATCCCTTTCACCGCCATTACCTGTGCACCTCCACCTCCTGCTTTCGCTCCTCCATGGACAATGCCAGTTGGGCCTTGCGGTTCTCCAGACTGAACACCTCGTCGGCGTGCGCAGCCAAGATATCTCGCAGCCGCTTCACCTCCAGCGCCAACACGTCATGGTCCACCAGCGCCTTCTCACGAGCTTCCACGGCAGCTTTGACCTGTCCATGGGGGGGCGCGATGGTGTGGGACGACAGACAATAAGGGTGTAGGTTCTGTCAGTTGGTTGTGGTTGAATAAATTGTTGCATTCCGCATTCCGCAGCAGGCCGGAGTTCGTTGCCGCTGGTAAAAGTGGCCTGAAGAGAGTCTAGTGAGAGCAAACAAACTTCCGACAGGTAAGTGTATCGGGTTCGGTCTGTGTGCCCTTCTGGTTCCCGCAATCCTTCCCCACCTGTCGGGCAACCATGTCGTTTTCCAATTTCAACGTGGAGATGGTCTCATCCAGCTTAGCCTTGTCCGCCCGCAGTGCCCCATTCGTGCGACGCGCCGCGAGCAGGTCCTCCTCTGCACGTTTGACCTGTTCCATAAGCATGCTGTGCTCCTGACACACGCTATCAAGGATGGATGTAAGCTTCTCGATGCGCGCGTTAAGCGCCCGAGTCTCCTCCTCACTGCGCACACCGCCTGCGCGGGCCACCTTGCGCTCCATCTGTTGCAACTGGAACTCCACGTTGTAAAGCAGTTCCTGTTGACGTACGACTTGCTCATCCAAGGTGTGAATGCGTGCTGCCAGGTTCTTGTTCTGGCCTTGGCCTCCGCTGAGAAGAGATGGGGAGAGCGTGGGAAAGCGGCCAGGGTTGTTTGGCATTGGCGTTGGTTGGGCCGCAAGCGGAACGTGTAATATTACCCGGCGGCAAGAGCGGTGTTACGTCGACCAGTACATAATGTCAAACCCCCCCTCCTCTGCCTCCTCTTTTCCGGTTTCCTCTGCGCCCATAAGTTCCTACGACTTTCCACACGTTCACCTGATTTCGCTGATGAGTTCTCGCTCCTTGGTCCGAAGCTCGAACAGCACCTGGCTCCTCTTATACTGCTCCTTCTTGAGCAGCTCATGCTCCTTCAGGACTCCCTTAAGACGGGCTTCTTCGCTCTTGCGGAGGGCCTCCAATTCCGCAGCCTGAGCGGCAGGAGATGATGATCAGGGAGGGAGCGGGACAAGGTTGTGTGTCAGAAGTACGCAGCCGATCTATGTACACGATGGATTTCCTACAGGAATTGCTTGGAAAGGACCGGGCAGCCCCGAAAAGGATCCCCGAAATTGAGCGGCTTCAACATAACAGGATGACACATAAACCCTGCCCTCTCCTGCCCCTCCCGTCCCATTCCTTACAGCCCACTCCCAGAGTCCGCTTCTCCGCACAATTCTGACGTACACCTCCCTTTGCGCCTTCTCGGCCTGCCGCTTTCCTACCCCTGCCCCTCCCTCGCCCCACCTTAGCCTCCATGGAGTCCAGATTGGAGAACTCGTTCTCCAGTTTGCGCTTCAGCACCGCGAATCGCTTGCGGGCGGCATCGAGCTTTTGACTGCATGACATCAGCGTGGAAAGGGATAAAGATGGGATAAAGTTCCGGAGCGATGCACGCAACATAGCCAAGGGTATAGGGGTTTCGACAAGCACACAGATACAGTAAAAAAAGAGTGTGATCTGTGTGCGACTTTATACCCTTGACAGCCGTCAAATCCATGTTATTACCCTCTCAACCCTTGTTTGTGCACCCTCCAGCCGCAGTCTGTCACCCACAGCCCCTGTATCCCCTTCCCTCACCGCTTCTGGTCTAGCTCCTCCCTCGCGCCCTTGTTCTCCGCAGTACGCTGCGCCAACTCCGTGGCTGCCTTGGATAGTGTGGCCTTAATTAGCTCCACCTGGTTGGCTAGCTCCTCTTGGCGAGACTGTTCCCGGGACAGCACATCGCGCTGCTTGGCCTGTAGAACAAGGTGATGGACAAGGGATGGGTAAGAAAGGAGCTCGGGGATCGAATGAGCTTGAGTTTAGAGTTCTAAATGTGGGTCAGGGAGCCAGCGGAAGGGGCAAATACCAGTACAGGTCAGTATACACGTATACACGTAAGCGGAACCTGGACCTGGCAGCACCCCAACACACCGCCCCCTCGCAGATCAGGCAGAAGGCCAGATAATTAATACATGGTAGCTTTCCACCATCGTTTCAGAGCCGAACATGTCATGCCAACCTCCCTTCGCCATGCAGTTTCTCCCAAGTACACTTACCACTTCCCGCTCGTAGTACGCCACCCGGGCGTCAGCCTCCTTGGTGTTGAGCACCTCATTCTCAAGGAAGCGCGCCTGTGCATCGAGCTCCCGCTTACGCTCCCGCAGCACCTCCTTCTGCAGAGCAAATTGCTCCGAGGCGGCGGCAATGGCGGCGTCGCGGTGACGCATGGCCTCCACCGCCTCCTCCCATTGCCGGATGAGATCCTGCCGCTCTATATGCAGCTTGCGGAAGTCCTCCGCAGCCTTGTCCAGCTGGATCTGCGCCGCCTGTGTTTCCACCACCTCCGACTCCAGCTCGTCCTTGCGACCCACCACCTTTGAATTTGTAGATGAGGAGAATAAGGCGTACATGGGAAAGGTGCGGAAGGGAGTTGAAACGAACACTATCAGTCTTGTAAGAATGGTGACACGAGACGTGTAACGCAGGTACCCAGCGCATTTCATGTTTCATGCCACTTTGGTTCGCTTTGTAATTCCCTTTTGTACACTTCTCCGTCAAACTTGACTTTACTGGAGATCGTGCCGGTGCATTATAACGCACCTGCTTGCTGACCCTCTCCAGCTGCAGCGTCAGCTCCTTGACCTTGGCGTCATCCGCGTGGCGGTACTTCTCCAGCGCCGCATTATCTTCAGCCTGCAGAAGCGGCGACCATATTGGTTTGCCCATGTGAGGTGCTTCTCATCGCGGGCGTACCTCGTACGTGGATTACACGCATGCTTCCGCTAAGCACGGGCAGCCAGCCATAGTGGCAAATGCATCTCTCCGGCAGTACCAGCACCATCCCCGGTATGGTTCTTGCATTGTCCTTATCCCCTAGCAATATTTACTACACACCCCATCAAGAGGTCGCAGGCGGATTGGACCCGGCAGAACAATGCTCCCAGCTGGATATGCCCTCTTAGCTCGCCGTCCAGGGCTTAGACCACCCTGGCAGTCAGCGCCGCTGGAGCATGAGCATAAGGCCCAAATGCTGCATTCGTTTTGCGTACGATTACAAGCAGGCCATGGCGCGTCGCCCCGGGCAGGGCCGCCAGGAGCCTTCATTCTCAGTCCAGGACTCCGGCAGCAGCACAATGGACGGAAGAGTCTGTTTGCAGGCGCCACTGCTGCCGCGGCTGTAGGGAGCCATTCCCGGCTGGCAATAGGTCCCCACGCTTTCTGGCTTCTTTGGCACAGCATGAGATGGTGCCGCAACGACTCGATCGATATCGGGTCCCTGATCTGCTGCTGGATCTGCGTTCCTGTTCCTGCTTCTGCTCCCGTCGGAACAGGCACCGTGATGTCTCATCGAAGCAAATTCTGCAACTGGCTAGGCCGAATGCTGTGAGTGCACGGTTAACTCCTTGCGGCTGCTTTTCCTCATTGCTGTTGCCGGGCGGAGAACTCCCCACGCCTAAAAGCTCGCTTAGGTTGGCACAACCACTGACACAACCTAGCCATTAAACCGAGCTGCAACTTTAGAGCCTGGATCCAGTTCCTGTAGGAATCCAGTGAGCTGCCTGTCTTGCGCTCGTTTTAATCCCTTTGACAAGATAGGGCCCCGTTAGGCGGATCTAAGGCTATTACTTGGGATCCCATAGGACGCCAAATCCTGCTTGAGCACCAGGGCCTTATCTGCAGCCCTGCTGGACATCCTAACCCTTCCCTTCCTTTATCTTTTCGTGACCCACATTACTTATGTACTCATTTTGCGTCCCATGCGTGACCAATGTTACCCCTCCAAAGCATTTTTCACGCTTTCCCGGAATACTAAGCCATGCACCTTTTGCCGCTCCGCCAGGGCCCACTGCTCCAGCTCCTCCTGATTCCAGTTCATTAACATTTTAAACTGGTCCAGCTTCTCGCTGTTCTTATAAATCTGATTCTGCAGGCTGTTAATCTTGTCCGCCAGCTCAGCGCGTTCGTTCGTCATCTTAGTCACGTCCTTACGGATACGGCTCTATAGACGCACAGGTGACATAGCAGGAAAGCCAGGAATGAGCAGGTTTGGAGGATAGAACAGGACTAGCATGCATGATTTAGGTATGATCAGACATCCCATGTAAGGAGGGACGTTCTTAATCCGTCTTCAGAATGCAGATGCCCCAGGCACACGGGCTGATCCGCTCAAGTCCCCACTCACCGCTTCACGTTCCGCCATGGAAGTGAGGTGTTTCTCGCTTTCAATTTCCTTATTCTTTGCCTCCACCTGTACCAGTGTAATGGTTGCAGTCAGCATACCACGAACAATGAAAGAAGGGTAGGCCGGGGAGATGTCACCCATATGCCACCCCTTTGTCGTGTCTCATGCAGGAAGAAAGACTTTCCGCCGCTGGTATCACAAGCTGAAAGTAACGAGCCCATACCCTAGTTTGTGTGTACTTCAGCTCCTGTTGGACATTTTTCAAGTGCTCGTCCATGATGTGCAGCCTGTCCATGTTCTGCTCCAGCGCGCGGTCCGTCCGCTCAAGCCTCCGCTCGAGTTTCTACACACATCGCCAAAGACGTGGCTTGAACAGTATCTTGGCTACTAGTACCGGACGAGTCGTGCGCTTTTGCCATACCGCGTTTTCCACATAGAGCTTCTCATTGTCCGTCCCCCGCGCAAAGGGCGGCAGGAATGACATGTCCACCTCCTCTTCATCATCACCCAGCTCCTCTGAAAAGGCATTATACAGGGCACAACGAAGAATTTCAGGGTCCATTCTACACAAGGTGCATGCTCGTTTACGTACCGTCCGCGCGATAAGGGTCGATATTAGCCATTGATAACTTTAGACTGCCAGGGGCAGCACGGCCCCAAAACAGCAAACTACCCCTGTCGTTGTGCCCACGACGCTTAGAAAAAAGGTCCGCGAAAAAGTTATGAAAGGAAAAATCTAAGCATTAGAGCATAAGTTCGTATTGTTTTTTATCTTTGCCTGTAACAGCAATCGGTGAGGCTCAGTCTCGTTGTTTCCACTGCAACCGTACTTGGAGTACGGCGGGTCGCAACTGAGCGCTCTCCAAAGAGCTGGAACTTTCCCAGGTTGGCCCTCTCACTTGGCTGTGCCGCTTTGCTAGCGCCTGAAAAGATGCCATTCAAGCGCTACGTTGAGATTGGTCGCGTGGCCCTCATCAACTACGGGCCCGAGTTCGGCAAGCTGGTGGTCATCACTGATGTCATTGACCAGAACAGGGTGCGTTCTTATTCGATAAATGTATCATTAATATTTAGGTGTTAGGGACATACCAGAGCCGCCTTGCCTCCCGGCCGCCACTTTGGCCGCCTTCAGCTTTATATCCAGCTAGAAAAGGACTTTCCCTACGTTAGGTTAAAATTATGCCATCTCCATTGCCGTTTGTAGGCTCTGGTGGACTTCCCCGAACAGGAGCGCCGCGTGGTAAACTTTAAGCGCTTGGCGCTTACAGACTTTAAGGTGGATATTAAGCGTCATGCGCCGAAGAAGGATCTGAAGAAGGCCCTTGCTGAGGCTGGTAAGTTTACCTTGTGGCTTCGGGAAAAATGGTTGGATGGTTGTATGCAATTGGTCACGACAAAGGCTGGAAATGTTTTCGACAGACTGGCCATTGGAAAGCATTCTAAATATAGGAACCTGGCGAGAGATGCTCTCGAGCAGGGACTTGGCAGCAAGCGGCCAACTTGTAAGCGTAATGGGAACCTATGGCACGGCAAGGCTGCGGGGCTTGGTAAAGAACGGGTAATAAAACCTATACTGGATAGCATGCTCTTATGTTTCTGGAGAGTTGTGGGGCAATGATTTGGGTATACCAAGCCGGGGGGAAGCACCAGGTTTTCATTAACGGTGCTGGGCCGCAGCACGGTAGAGGTACTGGTCTAGTTGGTCAGATTCGGCTACAGAAAATGCCTACTGGCATTTCAGGTGTCTCGAATGGACGACAAATACAATGCATACATAACCCCGGCCAAAGGCACAGTTCTGGTTGAAATTTCATTCACACGTCGATTCAGATTCAGTTTTGGTTGGGCTGTCTCGTTCTTTTGGGTATGGGTGGAAACGGATAGCGCGCTGTGGCAGTGTTCGGCTGTGCACCCTGCCTGGTCATGCTGTTATGGCGTAGGGCTGCCGTCAGGTGAAAAGCATGGCTGATATTAGGCCATGCCCACCCCTTCAGGTGTTGCACATTCTTATCCCCCTCCAAAACATGCCGTGCGAGTATCCTAGCTACACCGCAGTCGGTCTATTCGTACACAGGCGTTCCCAAAGGGATTTTATGGGGTCTCAGGTGATGGAATTGGCAAACTTGCATCGCGCAAGGGTGGTCGACCTTAGGGGGCTGGTCTATTGCTCATCTACGTCAAAATGATGCTGAGACCTCAAAAGTTTTGGGAATGCCAGCCGCACCTTTTGTTGAAACACCTATCCATCAAGAACGTTCAGTTCGTTTAAGGTTCAGTACTGGCCCCGATTCGCATTTTTTGACTTGTACATCCTACGCCTTTCCCTATACAGATGTTCTTGCGAAATTCAAGGCGTCGTCTTGGGGCCAGAAGCTAGCCAAGCAGGTTGCGAAGTCTGAAATGACGGATTTCGACCGCTTCAAGGCTGCTGTCGCAAAGGCCAAGAAGTCCCGCGCCGTTCGCAAGGTCTTCAACAACCTTAAGAAATCGGCCAAGTAAGCGCTGCTGACTAACCGCAAAGACGTACGACAAGCAGACGTGCAGATTTGTCGTGGTGTGGAGGGAACGATGGCCGATGGAATGATTTTGTAGTGGCCAAGGGCAGCACCGCGGGGGCCAGTGCGATGATCAGCTGCAGGAGGTCCTGTGTGGTGGTGCACCGACACCCTGGGGGGCGGCCATAGGGTTGAGAGGTTGGGACACTGACTTCTGTAATCGCCAGATGTGGTGGGCATTGCTTTGATTAACAGCGTTTCACCCATGCCTTCGGTCGCATAAAGGGAAAATCCTGAAGACAGTCGCCATATACTTGCGGGAACATACACATTGATATCTTAACACAGCGACAAGCGATCACTGAAGGAATGTAAGCATTTACATATTCCGAAGATGGGCTTGGGCATCTCGTCCAGGTTGTGCAGGTGCGAATTAATCAGTGCATCGGACCTGCTGTCATGATGAATGGTAATGGGACACGCAGCCAGATCTGACACTTAGATGGCAAGAAGCGAGCAAAGGTCACGAAAGTTGAATCGATTGGCCACTCTCCCCGACCACACATCAGCGTTAATAGGTATTCAAGTGAGCGTCCTTAAAAGTCCGAAGTGAACGTCCCAAAACACTTTCAGTCCTACATTAATGAAGTCTAGTAACAGAGAAATGTATTGCAAGTTCAAATATCACGATCCAAACCACAATGCGCTTGCGAACTGATCAAAGCATCACGACTTCCGCCTCCTAGGAGAAGCCATTGAGACGGGAAAATTCAGGAATGGGACAGAGTAGCCGGGGTCCCCGCTAGTGTCGATGGGAAAAAGTAGCGCTGCTGTGTTGCAACAACTGCATTTGCATCCTGCCGAAGCGAGCCACACTCTATCTCCGGTACGTTACGGTAACTCTCAACAGCACGCTTCGCGGCGGCCTGTGTAGTGGCGTTGGCGGCAGGAGGAGTTAGTTTTAATGAGCTGCTACCGGACCACAAGTGACCTGCGTCAACCCATACCTATGCACATTGTACCTATGCTGGAGCCGACATATCATTCACAAGGTCAGGGTGCTGGTCGATCCACGTACCACAATTATGACCAACAACCAAGGACTGTGGACGTAGGCAACGCAAGCAAGACACAACGGACCCCTAGTCCTGGTGCCGCACCATGCCATACGCCAGCGCATGCACAGGGTCCTCCTGTTGTAGCAGCGCCGCCACCATTCCTGCAACCAGTGTGTCCCCTGGGGCCCACAGCCCCGGAGGGGGCGCATACGAGAACAGCCACATAAGATAGCAGGTAGGCCTTTAAGGGAGGGAAAGATCATATAGGAGCAGGCACTCAGGTAAAAGACCTAGACAGCTGTGCCAACATCATCGGGACATCTGGCTGGAGCAGCTAGCACGCTACGTCGAAAGAGGAAGGAAACGGCGTCAAGATGTCGATTTGCATCACCGCTGCTGACAGATCTTGATAGGGTGGCAAAGACCGGCAATGGGCAGATTTCAGTCGGCTTAAGCGGAGGAGAATGACACGCACCTGCACCGTTGACACTGACCACCTCAGCTGGAAGCGCCCGCAAGTGTACTACCTGCACCATGCAGCGTTGCAACGGCTGTTTCACCGCTGCAACGTCTCCTGCCACGTCAAATCCCGCTGCGGCTGTCCACCAAGATGAAGACGGCACCAATGCCAGCGGCGCCGCCGGGGCTTCTTGCCTTGTCAACGGGCCCCGGCAGCTCGCATCCTCCCTGGACGCAGGTTCTATGGACATTCTTCCGCAACCTGGTAAAGCCCACGCGGCTGCAGCGCAGTGAGCGGCGTGGATGGCCCCTTGAGGGTGTGATCGAGTTACCGACACAGCACCTGCGGTTAGTCGCCGGACAGTGATATCCTGCCCGGCTGCCGTTGCGAAGTCCCCGAGGTCACTTTTGCTCCAACAACTGCCACTGCCGGTGTCGCAACCAGCAGCAAGACCAGGTTCGATCCTACTGCACGCATCCAGTGGCTCCAGAGGAGCGCGCGGGGCAACTGCGATGCTGGCGTTGGTGAGGGTGATCAGCGCCGCACCGAGAGACCCAAGGGTCAGCACCACGCAGGATGTGCCTGCGCCGTGACGAGAAGCTAAATATAAAAATTGCAACACCAAAGCCAGAATGACCAAGCAGACCTTGTCGAAAAGCCATGAAGATGGCAAGACCTGGCTGACGGTACCACTTCGTCTGTTAACTTCACGCACAGTCGCCTTTCTGTTGACGGGCGGATCAGCTCCTGAAGCTCCAAGCTCAACGATGTCCACATGCTACTCAACAACTGGACCACACGATGCAAGGCCTCTGTCTTCCCCGCCCGTCCCCGCACCCGCACCCTTAGCCAGCACGACCTCAGCGAAGGCGGCTAGCTGCCGTAAGAGCTCCACCACAAGCCCCGCCGCCTCCCGCTCGCCGCCACTGCCACCGCCGCCTGTACGAGGCCCGTCCCCAGCGTCACTCGGGAGCGCGGGCCGCGGCAGCAACGGAAGCCCCGCCACGCGGCGTACTTCATCCGCAATCGACATGAGCTCGGCCGCGTTGGGTGACACGAAGGTGGCGTACGGCAGAGCCGGCACCAGGCTGCAACCATACGTTAGGCACCACGCCGGTTCGTGTCATGGTGCGCCGGGTTTTGGAATAGCACTGCATGCGGCCCAGCGGACGGCCTAAGCGAGCTTCGTCTTCCTAAAGCAATGGCATGTGTGGCAATGGATGGCGAGACATACAACGCACGAACATGGCAACACAGCACGATGACCACATGACATGACGGCCTAATGCATGAGGTGAGTGCCTGCATGGTGCTCACCGGGTCGCCTTGGGCACGGACACCGGCTCAAGGAACACCGGCACTCGCGCGTGTGCAGCTATACGGGTGACGTATTCAAGCGCCTCCGCGGAAAGGTTGCCCTCCGCCAGCAGCATGCATGCCTTAAGGAAATGGGGGTATAAAGAGGAAGGTGAACCCAAGCTTCGGTAAAAGGATGCTGTGAAACGCATGACCTGAGTTAACACATGAGGTGTTCTTCCAATCCAGATACCTGCACGCACAGCCCGCATTACACCATGTCGACGCCGCCATCCCGCCAATCCATCTATGACATGGAAATCATGAATCGGCGGATGTGTCTTAGACTGTATATTGGACGAAACGCTCTTCCTTCCTGTCTCGCACAAACAGATGTACCTGATGTATTTTCGGTTGACACTCCCGTAGGCGCTCAGGCGTCAAGTGGTGCTCTACTGCCGCCACATCGGCAATGCACGCCGCTACCTCTCCACTCCTGCACATTGTTAGTCAAATAACGTTCAAGAATCCCAGTGCGGGCATAAATCGGCACCAACAGCTTGCATGACAGCCAGTAGTGCATTACTGCCAATACGCGCCCTACGCAACTTTACATGGGGCCAAATTGCCACAGCGGACACTCAGCGCCCCATATATCCCTGTGTTCCGCTTAGATGCTATGTCAGGCTAGGCTATGTCGCTGCAGCGTACCCACCTATCCAGCACCGCGGAGATGCAGGGAGTAGGTGCTCCAGAGAGGGTGATCAAATGAGTCAGATCCAAACTGCGGGATCGGCAGCGACAGCCACAGCAACGAAAAGGTAAAGGCAGTGTCAGGTGGACAGCAACCTGGCCCGTGCCTCGGCTTGGCTGCAAGGGCTTACCCTGCAGCACGACCGTGCGGCTGCCGCGTCGCGCTCATTACAGTAACGATTCCCTACAATTGTCAGAGATCACCGATACCAAACAAATGCAACATCCCTAACCGTCGCTCTCACCCCCTCCCAACCGCGTGCCTAAGGAACACACAGATCCCTTGATGAGCGTTTCAAGGCCTAGGGGCCCTATACATGCATGATCCCCACCAACTCACCGGAGCCTGCGTAAGGATGCGGTTAGGAAGCTGCCCGCCGTGTCATCCCCCACCAGTGACACGAATACAGGCGAGGGGTGCTCAGGAGGCAGCAGGGCGCTCAGAGCTTCCGCGATGTTGCGGCCCACACCGCCGGAGACCTGCCGGATCTGGGCATGTCGAAGGGGGCGGGGCGAATGTGAGATGCGAATGTGAGATGAGATGGTTAGAAGACCCCCCCGTGAGGGGAAGAGTGTGATAACAAACTGCCCAGGAGGGAGGCCGAGGGCAGGAACATGAAAGTAATGCGGTTAAGGTTATATGCATATGAATATCAAAGAAGTTGGTGGAATGTGGCAAAATGCGCAAGCACGGAAACGCAATTGCCGATGTTCCAGCGGGATAAATGGAGAGAAGTGAAGACGTATACTAGCGGAGAAGTGCGAAAAGGACGAGGTACAGAGGGACGGGCCAGTGGGAACGAGGAGGAGGGTTTGATCAGCCGAACGAGTGCACTTGCATGGCACGGTCCGCTTCATGGGATGGTGCATCTTTCCCAAAGGCAGGTTGCGAGGTGGTCTTCAGCGGCGTTATTCCGCTAGTACAGCAGCAGGAAAGTTTGGTCCTCACCTGTCCAGGGACTGAAGTGCCTCGCTGTACATCTATAGAGCTTGGCTGCGCCTGGCAGGTCGATGTATACAAGGGTTCAGACCGAACAAGCCGCGGCAGCTTAGTACAAAAGCTATGCATGCACCTGGATATCGAGGCACACACCGCCTATTATGACGAGGGGACCATTGGAAGCTGCAAACCAGGGCGACTCAACCCGGCTGCCGGGTTGTGATTGTGTGCCCTCGTGTTCAGTTGCTAAATGAGCGAGGAGGACAGCAAGTCGTCCATCTGCCATCTTCTAAATAAATGTTTCATGTATGGTATTCAGAAGAACATGTCTTTGGGCTTCCGTCACTTTGAAGAATTTTGGGACGAGCGAACGGCGAGGTACGACTAACGGCATCCGTAAGTTTGCCATGATGATAAGGTGCAGATCCATGGATGAGCTAATGCAGGACGTGCTTTCACAGGAGCGCTCCCACCAGCGTGGTTGATGCCTTATCGCGGCGGTGTCGCCGCGCACCCTCTGCGCTCTACTTAAAGATGGTTTGGTTTCATTGCGAAGACTGTGGAGATACCATCAAAAAGGTGATTGTGCAATGCACACGGTATTATTAAGCTCAATGGCTGCCGCGAAGCCGTCTTGGATCGTCCCCATGTGTGCAGCCCAAGCTTGTAAACCACTATCGTAGTTGCTCGGCAAGCCGTTTTTCTTGCGTGGATTGTCTTCAGACCTTCACGAAAGCGACCGTCAACGTAAGTGTAATCGGTATTGCGGCGGCGGTGGTTGGCGGCGCTGTAATCATTTCGAACTCGTGTCTTCAGGAATTTCATATTTGCAGTGAAATGGCTGAACGGGGAACATGTTCGGTCTTAGCGGCGCTGCGTCTGCGGTGACGTAGATGGCTTTCTCCGACAACACCGATCGATCGCGCCTTGTAGGGTCACACAACATGCGTCACAGAGCACGAAAAGTATGCACTTGCGGCGACCAAACCCGGAGGCTTCGCTGCCGGAGGCTTGCAGACAAATCGTGAAGGCGGTCCCGCAGCCGGTGCCCCGTCGGACCCGACCGGCCTCGAGTTCCTGTCCACTAGGCCACCATGGAAATGCAGGTGCGGCACACCAGTTTCTGATAAAGCCTGAGATGGTGAACTGTCATAATCGTGTTCGCGAATGGGTATGCTGGGATGGCCCGCGCCACCAGACGCCTCCTCGTAACCAGATACCGTCACCACACGTGACAGACATAGTTGCCACGTTGCTCAAATCGCACTTCATTCAGCAGATGATTACCTCTGCACTTTTCCTTCATTCAGTGTCTGCAACGTCAACTGCACCAGCCGGGAGACACTCGTGAACCATGCCGCCGGAGCCAAGCACAAACGGCGCTCAAGGGCAGCCCTTGCTGCTGCCAACGGTGGCAATAAGGCAGGAGGGAACGGGTCTGCAGCGAATGGCGGCGGTGCTTCATCAAGGGCTGGCGACGGGGGAGCACCTGCAGCCATTGGGACCAGAGCCGGAAAGCGTCAGAAGTCCTCGAGTAGCAGCAGCAGCTCGTCTGACAACACCAGTAGCAGTGACGATGAAAAGGCTGAAAATCATGGCACCCTTGCCAAGCGTCAAGCAAGCGGAGCTCGGGTCACGGTGAAGGGCAACGGCGTTCTGGCTAAACGCAATTCGTCCAACAGCCGTAGCGACAGCGAGAGCATTGATGATAGTAGCAGTGAAAGCGACAGCGACTCGGATGCACCAGCTGCTAAGAAACAAAAGGTGGAAGCCGCTGCCAAGCGGCCCGGGCGACCACCAGCGTCGGCGCCATCTGATTCAAGCTCTTCGTCTTCTTCCGATGATGATAGCGACGGTGACAGTGAGGACAGTCCAACGAAGCGTGCAGCAGGCCAGAAAGCAGGATGTACAGCGGGATCAGCATGTAAATCTGTCCAAGCCAAGGTAGGGAGCAACGTGATAGCCACCCTTCCACCTGCTGCAGCACAGAAAAAACAGGTCTCAGCAAAGGCGGCATGTGACTCCGCATCTGAAGAGAGCAGTAGCAGCGACGACAGCGGTAGTGCGGGGCAGACGGGGCAGCTGCAGCGTAATGTTATCGGCAGTGAGAAAGGGACCGGTGGCGGTATAAAGCTGCCGAGGTTACCATCGAACTCCTCCGACTCCGAGGAGTCCTCTGATTCAGATTCAAAAGGCCAGCCTCAGGATCTGGAGAAGCGAGTTAGCATACGGGCGGCGGCACCAGAATCAGCCCCCGCCCAAAAGGTGAATGCTCCTTCCTATAAAAATCCGTCGACCAGACGCAGAAACAGCAGCAGTTCCGGTGATGATAGCGACAGTGATAGCAGCAGTGATGACGACAAGGATGACAGCAACAGAGGTAGATCCGCTACTGGCAAAGGCCAGGGTACGGGAAAGGGTGTTCAGGCCAAGGTCGTGGCGGCCGCGCCAGTCCTTGCGGCGGCTGTGAACGCGGCCAAGGCTAAGAAACACACTGCGCCGAAGCCGGGGTCCAGCTCTACCTCGGACAGCGACGACAGCAGCAGTGATGATAGCAGCGACAGCGATGCCGTTAAAGTCAGAAGCCCAAATCCCAAGACGGGTGAGAGGATAGAAAGCAACAGGCGTGGCGTGAGGGTGAAGCGCTAAGTAGCCGTTGTCGCCAATATCTGAGATGTTCATGTTGAAGTTACTGTTATACATCCAGAGCTGACTCGTGCTCAATATCTTGTTGCTCCAACAGCCATGTGATTGGTTGTAGCATTTCCTGTGTTTCGTTGGCAATGGCTTGCGTGATGCTGTTGTTATTAAGAAGCTCCTCCGCCGTTGACCAGGTTGTCCATCTCAAGGTTGGCGTTATAATTGTCAATGTTCAAATCATGCGCAGACATTCTTCATTTGTCTCTTCAAAACGTCAAGAAGTTCGCCCGCCTGACAGCGGCGTTAAAGGAGGCGCTGGAGAGGAAAGCCGAGGTGGGGGGTACGTAGCACGGCGTCGCTTGCCTTTGTCCTGAAAGCTTGAAGCCCTGGATGTTCCCCGGTCCCTATTTCATTCCTCACGAATCGGCGTGCTCATGTGCTTGAGATTATGATTTCTAGCACATCCATGGCTCTGTTCCACCTGTTGATACATCGGTGACCCATCCTCTTGCTTGCTGAGAAGCTCACAAGCAGTCGATCGCTGCCGGATGCCGGATGGTAATGGTTGTCCAGGTCGGTCGTGGCGTGCTGCTTCGCTTGGTTCGTAAGCACTTGTTGGCGGAGAGTGAGTTGGAGGTGACAGACGTTGAGCTTCGAAAGGTTCGGCAGCAGGTGAGTTGGCGCAGGCTTCACAAGTTGCATCGCATCTCCTTCCCTACGTGCCTGAATGCTGCCCTTCATCTCTCTTCAAAGCCAGACCTGCGTGGGCCTTAAGATCACATTCCCGTGGAGCTCGCTCCGCACATGGAATGCAATTGAGTCATACCCGCGCTAAAGCAACGTAGGCTGGGGAGCATGCGCGTTATGTGCCGCACCCCAGTCGATTTCCACTTCCGGTGGGCCTGCCTGTGTGCTTACCCCTTCGGGGGCACCTCCTGAACACCAGGTGGGTGCCGGCTCGGACAACATCACCTGCCCACGAATCACCTACCCTCGGTTCCAATGCCCTCCTGAAGGATGCAGACCGCACGCAGACAACCAGCGTAGACAACCACCCTCAGCGTAGACAACCATTTCTTTATGCATCTTCACCACCGCCTGCGCCTTCAGGCGATTATAGTAACCTGCGCTTCTCGGCAGCTCGTTTCCTGAATTGTTGCCCAGTAGGCCATGTCCTTTTGTGCCAAGGCACAACGACGTACAATGACAGGCAAGGATACAGTTCCAATACCTCTTGATCCCCCGGACCTCCTGCCTTCCGTTCCGTACCTGAATTGCAGTTGGTGGCCAAGGGCGTCTGTGAATTGGTCAACCAGACACGTCTGACCAAGCCCAAGGTGGTGGCTGCGAAAAAGTCCCGGAAAAGCGGGAAGTAATGTCCGTGGACAGTGGGGGACTCAAGCGCGATTTGCGTTTTTATAAGGCATGACGGCAAAGCGGGATTTAATGTTGCGCTGGTTACGTGACGAGCGAGGTCTGGGTGTACGAGGGGGAACTTTGACCGACAGGCCGGCTAAGAACTTGGGACCGGGTCGACCCCAAATGAACGTCATTTAGTAGAACGTGTTGATAGGTTGTTATTTTCAAACACCTGAAGATGAACTCAACCACGAGTGTTGCGAATGAATGCACATGTTCATTGTACTCAATGTAGCACTTGCACGTCCAAAGAGGGTGCACGGTGAGCAAAAAGGGCACACATACTCCATGGCTCCAGATGGAGCGAATGTAAATCTAGGCCATTTCCATTGTGATGTTCAGGATGGCTCCAGCTGTTCGAGCACTTAGCAGCACAATGAAGGCAAGGTGTGTCAAATCCCACGTTCCATGTGCCCAAGGACACACCAGCCTAATACCTTGAATCTTTTTGGCACTCCTGACAAAGCTTCGCCACGAGGATTGATTTCATTCCTTTGTTACTTATGGGGAATAGGTCCGAACACATGGGCATTGCATATAGGTACAAGAACTCAAACCGAATCGATGTAATGTTCTTGTTCATAGCTAGGGAGGTCCCTTCCTGGTCACGTAGTCTGCGCTAGGCAGCTAGAACGTACCACCACAGCTAGCCGCTCAAAGGCCTTGAACCTTGTTTATTGCACTAACGCCAAGGCGGATATGGAACTGCCATAGCAGTGCATTTCATCAGCTTAATCACTTCCATCTGCACCGCCCCCCGTGCCGCTGCATTTCAGACCCTTCAAAACGCCGTGCAGCTCCTGAGGCGAGTCGGTGAAAAGTCCGTCGATAGCTGCACCCTGCTGCCGCGGGCTTGCACTGGGCTCCACGCTGTCGGCCTCTCCCCCCCTTACGTCATGCCCCTGGTGCAATCCCCTACCTAGCACCAACGCCGAGATTTCGTCTACCCATGTTTCCGCCTGTGAAAGCAAGTGCTCCCGAGGGCTGGGCTTAAACACGGACGCAAATACCTACACAATTGTGAGCGGGCATAGGGAAAATCTATCAGCCATCCAACAATCAACCGCGGAATGTGTGTAGAGTTAGCAAGGATCATCATGAAGCGAAGCGCTTTGAAGCAAGGAAACGGATACAACAACGTGGCGGGGTTGCGCCCATACGAACAGCTGAAAGCGACCAAATAAATGCGATAGCCCCGTCGATGAGGACGGGCTTCGTACAGTTATCGGCGCCGCAAATTGCATGAAATCGCCAGGGGTCACAATCCAACATCAGCGTGTTATAAACGCACGAGGGAGCTCGAAGCCGCAGGTTGTTGCAAGGATCAGACCATACCTGCAGCCCCGCACGCCGCATCCTGAACAGGAGATCCGAAGCCATGATTCCTTGTCGAACCCCCCCGGAGGCTGCCTGCCGGCCTTGCAATGACGCTGGCGGCCACGCCTGCAGCAGCTCCTGCCGGGCCACAGCCACTGACCCCGCGTACGAGCGGATACGTGCAAGGCCCTCAGGGCTGGTGGCACTTTCCCAGCTTTCCCCAGTGTCAGGTATTGTGGGGCTGGTTAAGGAGTTGCCGCATTAGATGGGGAACGTTGCGTTAGGCAAGGAGGCACAGTAGTGCGCGGTCCACTTCAATCGACCCGGGATCTCTAAGAGGTCAGACTCAGGTGCCCAAGACAACCGGCAAACCGTGTGATTACAAGAGAAATCTTTATACTGCGCGGAAGGTTGCTGTAAGATGGTGCTATGAGCTCGCCGCTAATCTGGCCCTGTGGCCCTCCAGTGGCCCCAGCCTGGTCCTGAGGTCATGCCTGGCCTCCTGGCCTCAGCACCCTGGGCCGTGGTCACCCTCATCTTTGAAACGACATCCCATTCCTCACAAGAAACGACACAAGACCAACAGCCAGATGGAGTCTGCGCACGACAGAGACGCGCGTTCACGTTACTGCAATACGGATGTGTGTCATATACATGAGGGCATACATACCCGATGACTTGAGTGAGGGGTGAGCAAGTCCGCTGTGAGAGGTACCGGAGGCTACCAACCTGAAGCGGAAGGAGGCGCTGAGACGACTAAGCCGGCAATTGTGTAATGACAGGAATATTGATTTTGGGGTTTGCGGACGGGTTGCATGCGTGATGTGTGCTGCTATCCCGCAGCAGCCCCGTAATATTCTGAAGCCCGTACTGGCTAGGCGCGAAGAGCAATAGGGCAGGGCGCATCAATACCAGCATAAACCTTAAGTTCATTGGACGCAGATCCTCCAAAGTCACGTGCATGTGGACAATCCATGACCTTGTTTGCAGGTCCGTATTCCAAGACTGCCACGACTGCAGTCTGTGCTTAAGACGGCTGCACATGGGTGCGCACCTCGAAGGCCATGATGTATGACGGACGGCGGCGCCACGCCTCACTGCCATATGGATCCTTCGCATAGCCGTACCGCTGCAGCAGACGCAGCAGCAAGTCCTCAAACGTGTCATTTTGAGACTTTAGCTGCACGGCTAAGGCACTGTTGTGCCAGGACGCTGCTTGGATGTGAACGGCGACACCCACTGCAGGTTCGGTGACCTGGGGGCCGGATGCAGCCATTGAATAGCCCAATGGCAGGGGCAACTCATGGACTTCAGGTGGCGATGGAGGAAGGGATCCGCGCGTTCAGGTTCGCGTGTGATTTCTTTGGGGCAACCACTTGGCCATTCCGCAGGCCATGTGACGAGCAGCTGCTGCAGACCATGTGATGCGGACACGGACACGGACACGGGCAGCGACATGGTGTAATGGCAACCTGCAGAGGCCGGGACGGTACTTTGTGTTCTCGTACTCACGGTAGCCATTTGTAGCAGGTCCTCGAGAGAGGCCACACGCAGGTCTGCTGGTGTGTGGACCTCGTCATCGAGACTCTTGGCGCCCCAGGCCGCCTCGTTCTCGGACACGGGCGTGGCTTCTCGAGACTTTAATACCCAAGGCGCCTCGCACTTATCCAAATTCCCTCCCAACATGGATTCGCCGATTTCTCCGGAAACCCAATCCTCATGCTGGTGCTGGTTTTGGTGTTTCCCGGCTTCCGAGGCGGGTATCGCTGCTGCATTCACCTCGCCCTCCGGAAAGACCGCGAGGAGCTGCTTGATCTCTGCGAGTGTCAGGTCGGAGGCCCAAACAACGGATCCCGCAGGACTCAAATCCCCATCACCGCTGCCGCCAACGCCGCCACAGGTTTCGGCGTTCCTAGTCCCTCGCTGTCGTGTCGCCAGCACGTTGGTGGTCTGGGCGATGTTGGGCTCGTGGCGGCAGAGCGGCACAAGGTCGCGGCTTAGTACCACATCACACTCAATGAACTGGGCGCCTGGCGATGCAGCGTCGCATCATTATCGTGATTTGAGAATACATAGCACGCAAGGAAGTGGAACCGCAATGGATGGTTTGAGGCGAAGGTGGCCGGTGGAAAATGGCCGAAAGGTTCCCCGGCAGAAGGTGCCACGAGTCTACACAGTCAGACGGCCCTCCTGGGCGTCATTATCGTGATTTGAGAATACATAGCACGCAAGGGAGTGGAACCGCAATGGATGGTTTGAGGCGAAGGTGGCCGGTGGAAAATGGCCGAAAGGTTCCCCGGCAGAAGGTGCCACGAGTCTACACAGTCAGACGGCCCTCCTGGGCGTCATTATCGTGATTTGAGAATACATAGCACGCAAGGGAGTGGAACCGCAATGGATGGTTTGAGGCGAAGGTGGCCGGTGGAAAATGGCCGAAAGGTTCCCCGGCAGAAGGTGCCACGAGTCTACACAGTCAGACGGGCCTCCTGGATCCCACGTAGCGCTTCACGAGGATTGACAACGGGCCAAGAGATGAAAACATGAGATTTGGACTGGCCCCCGGCCGGGAGCCCCCACAAGAATTTGTCATGGGTTGGTGATGCACATATGTGCAAAAGTGTTATGGACCCCTCATGTGGACTCAGATACTGTAATGCACCGGATTGGACGAAGACAGTGCACGACCCAGAGTGCCAAATCCACCCTTCCCTTACGCGATCCTCCCATCCACACCCTGCTCAATGGCCGCTCGATATGCTCCAATGCTATGCTCTGGAAAGTCGGCTGACGCTCCCCGGTACGCCATTACAAACGGCGAGCCGTCCACCTTAACACCGTACAGGTTAAACAGCAAGCGAGGCCAACATTAGAGGATTTGAGACATTCACCTAATCCATGTGATTGAGATCGGCAGTCGCCCTTATGATGCCTCGCACCGGAAGGATGCATTCGGCATCGCCAATTGCTTGCACGCCTTGCATGCAAATCAACAGCAAAACGCCGAACAGCAGCGGTGCGGCGTTCGCTACCAGACAAATAAACAGTATGCTACATCTTGGCGATGTCGGATTCCTTTTCGAGCGCTGCGCGCCTCGTATTGGCTGCTGTGCAATAGAGGTGCTTCGGCGCAGCATGGAAGAAATGAAAAACTGGTAGCAATTTGGAATGGATTTGTTGATCCGATGTACCTGCACCCTGCTGCTTCCGAAAAAACGGAAAACGACCTTGCGTTGGTCGTTGCAGCGACCCCAACGCAATCCCGTACGGGCATCGTCATGGCTCATGAACTTATGACTTCAAGAGGGTCATGACATAGAGAGTCCATAACGTAATGCGTTTTACAGGTATCATAACCATACCAGTTGGGCAGGATAAACCGCTGCGAGCGACTGAATGGGTGAGCTTGGTAAAGGAGAACCGAGGTGGACCCTGAAGGACACCTTTCTGCTCCTTCCGGCATTTAGCGGATGGCACTGGCCTGGGTGCACAAGGTGATCCCACAGGACCTGCACCACGGGGGATGGCGTACACGCCCTCTATTGACTAAGATGTTCATATTATCAGACTCGCAGATGCGTGGGTCAGCGCAGATGTGCCTTGTCACTTTTGGGGGGAAGGACAATTTTGGTACGGTTTCCCTAAGTGCTCCCTGCTTTAGCTTTAACGATTGTCGGGTCACGTGATGGAAGCTAATCCTGCTCATCCATGCAGCGCATGGATGAGGAATGAGGACGAGGCGCCGCGGTGCGGAATTCAAATGAATTTTCTGGAGCGCTTCTGGAAGCGAGCTCCCACCGCGCTCCGTGTCAGGATTGGTACCGTCAACTCATCAATCAATCTTGGTTACTGCTGGCAAGGCTGCTACTAGTCTGGTACGTGCTGAGAAGCACTGGCAACGAAGCGGTGGTCATCCAAGTGACCACCTCACCGCAAGCTTACGATAAAACATGCAGTCGTGACCTCCCATCCGATACCTGTGGCCGAGATAGGGAGAAATCAGTATATCCCCTACTACGGACAGCCGCCAAGCACCTAACCTCCGCGCAATATTCCACAATACACCTGTTCTGCTTCTCTACGTCTGCCACAACGCCGAAGCAATCAAGTTATATCCTGGAACCTCCTCTCGGTTGCTATCGTCCGTACCATCGTCCGTACCATCGTCCATACCATATTCCCAACGTGTTTCGCTGGCTTTCCCATAACCCATACCGCCAAGCCTGACTTCCGGTTTCCTCGAGCTACGAAATAAGCTCTTCCCCTACCACAAGTATCCCAGATCCTGACCCGCTTCCCCGCATCCCCGCATCAAGACCACTCGTAGTGCCCTCTTTAGCGGGCATGGCACAACCGGTACCGCCGTGCACCTCATGCATGGCTCCCGCAACAGGCTGAGCGTGGTAAGTGGACCTCGTCCAGCCGACGAAGCCATCCGAGTCTGGGTAGCCCTCCCAAAGCCGAAACGGTCATCTCAGCCCGCCCTCCCGTTTGCAAAACCCGTCCACAATTCCGCCCTCTTTGATGTTATTATTTCCTGCCTCTTCACAAACCCTTGGCCCGCATGCGCTCCTCCTGCTCCGTGCGTTGCTGAAACCACTCAGCGCTCTTGTCCTTTTCCAGAGCCTCCGCCAGCAGCTGGGGCGCAGCCGGGTCCCGCATCGACAGCGCCCGGAAGCCAGCGTCTCCCACGAAGCAAATCTGGAGCATAATCGGGTGGGAGGACAACCGTATCAGGCAGGGGTGTCGCATGAGGGCCCGGGATCCTGCAAAGCAGATGGATGATAACTGGATCTATATGCACCAAAACGAGATTTCCCATGCTTACATCGCATCCTAGCCGCCGACCTACCAAAGCGCGGCCTTGAGGCTGACAACTACACTGCCCCCACGCACATGAATGCAAGTATACTGAGACGAGTTTTCATAACTAGCCCTTGCAAAAAGGTCCTTACCTCGTGACCATCCGGATCCTGCAGGATTACCACCTGCACAGTGGCCTTCCCTGGAGTGTCCAACGACACATACGGTGTATGTACGGTGTACCCAGCCGCTCGCACGTCTGCCTCCAGCTGCTGGAGCTGTTCTCCAGAGCATGCAAATGCGACGCGGCCGTAACTGCCGGGGTTACCACAAATAGAGGAGGACAGCGTGATAAGAGAAACAGGTTATGCATTGACAGCAACAATCCGTGCGAGGAATGCACGAGCGTTCGGGTTACAATGCAACATCTTGTCCAAAGGGATAACTTATTTAGCAAGTGACTTGGTATGACCTGTATGACGTGATCGAATGGACTGGAATTTTGTTGCGTCCTCGGCGCGCAACCGCACCTCCATCTTCACTTCATATGTATATACGAGGGGGGGGACTACGGGGCTACGGAGCTGGGATAGCCATATCCACGAGGGCAGAGCTTTTCGACCTCCCCCACCCCCCAAAAGCCTGTGACTCACGCCGTGCCTCGCTCCAAGGGCTGCTGCGCCGAAAGCTGCACCAGCCGCAATTCACATTGCCCGGTCCCGCAGCTGAGAACCGCCTCTGCTGGGCCCGGCCGCCGCGCAGAGAAGCCCAGGAAACCCGACCAGAAGGCTTTGGAGGTCACTCCGCCCGAAGACCCACACAAGGGCCCGTACAGGAAAGGGAATGCAAGCGGCGGCGTGGAATTTGCAGCGTGGCGAGGGAAAGAGTAGAAGAGGACGCATGGTTCGGTAGGCGATGAAAGTGAGCGCGTGTTCAGGCCGAAAGAAGGCCTTTTTCACACGATCACCTGAGGAGATTTAACTTGCGCACTGAAAACATCTTCAGGTCTGGACAGTGTTAGGGCACTCGCGATTGCAATCCCAACCCCAACTCCGTGCACCCACCAAGGGACCGCTCTAGATCAGTCACGTGTAGGCATAGCTCCGTGATTGGAGATAATAAGGGCGGATGCGGATCTTCATCAAGTACCCAGAAGCGGTAGCCGTCAGGTGCCGCCACCTCCAGGCAGTCAACCATGGCCGGGGCGGAGCCTGTTCGTGTAACACCTGGTTGTTTTCCGTTGCCAGCATAGGCCACTGCCGTTCCGAGACCCTGAAGGAATGGAAAAAGCCAAGATAGCGCGAAGCAAGTGCAGCTGTCTAGGTGGGACATGTGGTACAGAGATCCAGCCGCTCTATGATTCACATTCTACGCGGGCCTCGGGGGAGCCGTACTGCTGTTTATCCCGAATGCAAAGCAGTTAAAAGGAAGACAAGTAAGGACAGACAGTAGAGGATGAGTAAACATAAGTCGACACAGGGGTGGCGGGAGCAGCAAGGCGAGTGACCGCTGCTCCCTAGTGGTTGATCTCGTCATAGCCGTGGTACGCTGGCCGGTTTTTAATTGCTGTGCTGATGGGTCGTCTGCGTCAGCCACGCGAACTAGTGCCACGACTAATAATCCTGTGTGTATGCCGTACCTTCGAGACCAGGTTACTGTACACGCGCTTGTTGTGAATCGTGATGCCCATGTAGTCGTTCCCTAGCTGGTACGACTTGACGCCTGAACAGGTTAAAAGGTAATTTTGATGCGTGTCGTGTCGGCTTCATGGCAACTTAACACCGCGTGACGGCTCACGCCGCTATTCCCAACCTCCATCACCTTGTCCTCTTCGCCGCATTCCAAAACTCAATTTCTTGACAACCTTCCCGGCCGTAGGCAACGGAGTAGTATGTTGCCTACTGCGCAAATAAAGCACGTCTGCATGAATTCCCGTACGCACCGTAATTGTAGGTCAACTCCAGCACGAAATTGTCGTCTTCTGAGCCATACCTGTGGAGATCCGGCACAAGGTCGTGGATTTGGTCATTGCGTCAACTATGCAAGGTGGCGACCGGACCGGGACTCTTACTGAGCTGTGGAGGTTACCTCATTTTCGTGAGACCTACCACATTGGATGCTGCCCTGATGGATTCATTCCGGTTTCAGGGCGTAAGGGGCACACGGAACGGAGCCACCATGTGCCTCACCCGATCATGGTCTTCGACCATCTGCCATCGTAAGGCCCATTGCAAGCCGCCGTACAACCCTCCGAAAACTGCAAGGGTAGCGGGTGTCAGTGCAGCTGGCTGTTCTCCCTGCCGCTCATGCAGCGGGCTTTGCATGTGAGTCATCTCAGCCGTCCAGCCCCCGACCCCAAAGCAAACCTCTTCATGCCGCAGCGGTTCCATCAGTAGGAAGTCTTCAAAGAAGCGAATGTTGGCCGTACGGTCCCCCACCTGAGGCCCCACCAAGGCGCAGGAGCAAGGAAGGGTACAAGGTTTCGGAGGACAACCTCGCCATCTGCAAAATAATTTGATATTGGACAAGATCCGTATCGACTGTTGGAAGGCAATGGACGGTTTTCTCCCCGTTTTCCTTCTTATGAGGCCCAACCGTAGGAAATTGCGTTTAAATTCCGGTGCACGGCAGCAACAATCTGAAAAATATTCCATATACAATGCTTTACCTTAAAGACCCAGTGGAGATTTCGGCATGGAGATGGACCCATGACTTGTCGCGGCAACGCTTGTGCGTATGCACGCTTGCAAAGCCTGCCTGAACAGACAGGTAGTCGAGCTATATTTTGCATATGAAATAGCATGGAATTCATATCCGAATATTTCCGTACCCATTTGGGTCAGAGCAAACCTTCAAGTAAAACATCAGTACATGTTACGACGACCGTATTCCTTGAGAGTGTGCTTGCATCGAACTCACATTTGCATAGACAAAGGATCTTTCCTATTATTTGATCATTTACGCCTGAACATTAAGGCGTTGACCGCGGTATGGGACCTTCGAATGTCACAATATGTATTACGTAGTTAATATGAATGTTATAGCATCATTATCTAGGTTGTGAATACTGAACATGTCGCAGCTTCAGGTATCCCCGCCCGCGCTTGATTTTCCAAACGTGGAGCCGGGGCAGGTCCTGAGCACTTGGGTGACTTTAAAGGTAACGATCAATTATTTTGATGATTGATAACATTTTGAAATTACCTTTTCAGCATGATGTACACCTCGCGACATGCATGGCACGGATGCTATACAGTCTTTCATAGTGTTTGCCTTGTTACATGCATTCTACCCCAGAACCTCGATGCACGAACGCGCACTGTCAAGGTTCGGCCCCCCAAATCCAAGTATTTTGCCCTAAGGGAGTTCTTCAAACCTACTTGCCTCGCCGGGGGCCTGGAGACGCGCTTCGAGGTGAGCAGCAACCCCAACACATCTCGCGAAAGTTCGCGAATCGAATTCGGAAGCAGTTATATGGCATCAGTGGGACTGGCGGGATGGAGCAGGGATTTCGCTGCAACCCACGGTTCCCGCCGTCCCCGGCCGCTTCGCTATGCACGCTGCTGGCAGGCCACACCTGGACCGCCATAGATTCTCTCTAACGATTCCGACTTCTCCGGGGTCCGGTTGCTTATAGGTCTTCTTTGATGGTGACAAGTTTGAAGCCGACCGGCAGTCCGTACAGGACAAAATCGTGATCCAGACGGAGACGGGCAGCTATGAACTTCAGGCAAGGATTCCAGACAGCTAATGCAGGCGGGGTGCGGGTGTGACCAAGTATTGGCTAGCTGATGGCTACCCAAGTCGCTAGCTATGGCACACGCACCTTCGCAAGGTGCTGACGGACGCCGCAGGTGGCGGCTTGGCATTCTAATGGGTCCATCATGAGTTTGGTGGTTAGGGGAGGAACCGCAGACCCACGCAAGCAACATATAGGGCCACCCTGGTGTTCGAGGGCAACCCTGCAGGGTGAACCGGACGCTGATATGATAGCACAGGGCCCTCAATCGCGCCTTACAGTGCTGCTTCATTGGAGGCCGAGGATTTGACTCATCCTAAGTTGGACGGTCCTTAATCGGGCATGGCGGGGCTACGCGACGTTGCTTCGGGATGGGGACCTGATTGGTATGGTAGCTGTCACTTCGGCCGTCGCGTTTGCAGCTGAAAAAGCAACGGCTCCTGCTTCTGCCGCTGGCCCGCAGCTCAAGGCCACGGCTCCCAAGGCCGAAGTGCGCATTTTAGGTGACCTGATTATGGGTCTGCTGCCCAGTGACAGCAAGGCCTCGAAGTGCATCCAGCTGGTCAACGATGGTGCTGCACAAGCCCCCTTCCGGGTGGAATGGGACAGGTGCGGGACGTCCTGGCGAACGGGCTTCGGGCTCCCAAAGTTGGCCGGGGGCAAGAAAAAGGAAGCGACTTATCCTCGTTCCGGCGATCTTGCCGCGTTGCTTGGGTCGGGTGACCACACCTGGGGACAGGGGTTCTACGTCGTGGGACTAGAGGAGGACATGGCGACCATACGAAATATTAGGGGAATGAGAGAACAATGGAACACGGGAAATCAAACGGAATCATCACAAGGTTGGTGATGGCAGCTGACAGACTCGGTGGGTGGCCACGGTGAAGCTTAGGACCTGATGGCAGGCGAGGGGTCAGGTGGGAGAATTTGGTAAGATTTGGGACGGGGCCACATTCAACGCGGAAACCAGCAATCAGTTGAATGCACTCCCATTGGGCAGTGGGCAAATTACGAAGTGCGGGAATAATACTAGTGAATTCCTGACAATGCTGTACCGTATGGGCTTCAACCCCTGCGGCTCTTTGCCATTCAGGAACCTACCCATCACGGTGGAGCCAAGTATCGGGGTGGTGGAGCCAGGGGACGTGCCGGTGGACCTAGTATTGACCGTCACCGTCGGGGAGCCCGGCTCTCTGGCCTCCGAGATCTCCGTGATCATGGGCTCCATAACAAAAAAGATCATGCTCACAGCCACCATAATTAAACAGTCC
Source organism: Volvox africanus (assembly GCA_030268105.1). Classification (NCBI taxonomy): domain Eukaryota; kingdom Viridiplantae; phylum Chlorophyta; class Chlorophyceae; order Chlamydomonadales; family Volvocaceae; genus Volvox; species Volvox africanus. The sequence continues at coordinate 1,928,240 of BSDZ01000021.1, read as the reverse complement.
TTCGACCTAGTAGACAGCTCGGGAGCGCTCCTGAGTGAGGTGCGGAGGAAAGCTTGAGGTCTCAAGAGAGCTGAGCACCAGTGGGGTTCATCTCGGTATAGGCGGACACATTTGAAGGATGCCAATCTTGCGGGTCCCTCTGCCAGGCGTGCCCGGAGTCTAACGGCTGATCATAAACTCCGCCCTGAACCCTTTCCACCTAATTAATCTATCCGGGGCTGCATGCTCCTTTCCGCTGCACCACAGCATGGTGCTCTATACCCTTCCTATTCGTTCACGGATATACACCAGTATCGCCACCCTTGCGTGCCACCCTTCCCTTCGTCCATTGCAGCTGGATTTTGGCAGCCTTTATTATGGCCAGACCTCAGAGCGCGAGGTCACTCTATTCAATAACGGCCCCGTGGAGGCGCGCTATATCATAAGCTATGGTACGCTGGCAGAGATGCGCTCCAAGGTGGACGACGAGGCAGCTGCTAACGCCGATCCCAACGACCCTTTTGCTGACGTGATCATGGCCGCACGTCAGCGCCAAAAAGCGCGCAACACTGGGGACAACCCCTTCCACATCACGCCGCTCTCCGGCGTCATCGCCCCGTATTCCAAAGCATCAGTCAGCGTGCGCTACACGCCCACGGCGCCGCAGGCCAGCAAGGGCTTCAATTGCCTGGTGCCCTCATCTGACCAGGCCCTGCGCACCTTCGAGTATTTCGCTGTCGTGGAGTTACTGGGGTTGCCGACCAAGATGAAGCTGCCCATCCGCGCTCGCGGCATGCCTGGCGGGTTGCGCTTGTCATCACAGTCGCTCACGTTTGGCGACGTGGATACGCACAGCTGGGCTGACCAGCTGCTAGGTGTGACCAACACCAACTCGCAAATGGGCGCAAGGTATCAGGTGCGCATATCTGATGCGCCGGAGGAAACCTCTTAAATTATCTAGCGCCCGGTAGCGTTTTAAGGCACGGTGCAATTGCGGGGAGGTGTCATCACTGCTAGTCTGAAGGCCCCGGGCATCTCCCGATCGAACTTGGCCAGAATGGTCCGTTCTTTGACAGCTGTACGTTGAGAACACACCCTTAGGCCCTCTCCATGCCTTCTCGTCCTTCGTTCAGGCTTCACCTGGTTTACACCTACTACCTCCCCACTTGTGTAGATGATCAAGTCAACCCCGTACTTTTCGGTGGATCCTTCCTCGGGCAGCATCTTGCCGGGGGCCACCATCCAGGTGGTGGTGAGGTACCATCCCAAGGCCATGGGCAAGCACAAGGGAAAGATACTGATTAAGGTGCGCAACGGTGTCCATGGCAATACCAAGGTATGATGATATCGTCTTTGCCACATGCGGTCCACTGCAGCGGTTCGCTGCAGTGACAGCGGTCTGTGGTTCGTGCTTCATACATCGGCCACAAACGCATGGCTGCCGCATGCACGTGCATGAGATGCATATAGTTGCCTAGGGACATCTGCCCACGCCTGGCCGTGTGCAGGTCCTTAGTGAGCAGGGCGAGACCATCCAGGAGCTGAACCTGGAGCTGTCTGGTTCGAGCCTTCGCATGGGCACGAAGGGCCCCCTTGTAGGTGGCACAGACAAGCTGCCGCAGGACTTCGAGCGGTCCCACAACTTCGTGGACGAGGAACAGGTGGGGTGTCTGCAAGTATTCATGGGGCAATGAGCAGGGTTTGGTGCTCCTCCGCTGCCACATTTTAGCAGAGGGTAGTGAAGGGGTAAAGGGAAAAGAACAATGTGTTCGCCTTTGGGATTTACTCTCTGAGGTCTTTTACAATGCTAATTCAATCCTGCACCACCATCATGCTGGCCATAACGTTGTAGGCCATGCTTTCAACGCTAGAGGCGCGGAAGAAGAGCACCCGGCTCCTGACCAAGCCCTGGGACAAGCCCGAGCTGGGGGACGCTTATAGGGAAATCTCGAACAAGGAGACTATGTCGCGGGCGGAGGCGCAGGCTGCGGCCGCGCACAAGGAAAAGTACACCGCCGTGATGAGGGCGCAACGGACAGCACGGGAGGCCCAGCGCAAGAACGGACGGGTGGGCAGGGGGCTATGGAGTTCTGAAAGGGAAAGGGTGCCGGGGCCCGTTGGCGGACATTTGAAAGAAATATACAAATAGAAGGAATAACCAGTACCTTTCCGGTAGCCTTTTTACCTTTTCGGATGCCGCTTCAAGTCTCTTTACTCTTTCGATCGTCCGGCCGCTTTTGGACCGAAGGAGTGCTGGGTTCCGTGGTTCCATCTGATTGGCCATCCGATGCGTTCTTTTGCTTTTGCCTGCCGCCTTACACTCCAATTTATACCCGATCTTCACAGCCCTCGCGCATCTATTCTACAAAACCAGCTAATCCCAAAACTTCTTGTATACGCTGCCTGAGCACCACCTCTATCTCTTTAGTGCATAATCCAGACGCCGCTTTTCATGCCATCATGTTGCCGCCCACATGCAATATTCCTTTCCCTCGCCACAACCGCATGGGAGGTCCGTCGCGCAGGTCATTTTGTATTTTTCATGTTAAGATGCGATGATCCCAAACTCTGCCCGCCTCACATCATCAGGTCGCGGAGAACGATGTGAACCTAGGCATGGATACCCGCAGTGGCCTGATGGCTCCGGAGCCCAAGCTCAACCGCACTATCGATCCCCTTTGGCGGGTAGACTCAACCAAGGAGGCGGCGCCCCGTATGCTGAGGCAGCTGGGACAGGGCGATCTTGAAGGGGCGCACCAATGGAAAGCGCGGCCCGTGTCAGAACAGGAACGAATCGATGTGCGTTCTCCTTGGTGGGAAGGGTGGGACCGTGGGTACAAAAAGTTGAGGAAAGCGGATTGGAGTTATACCGTGAACAGGAGTGAATAGGGAAAGCGATCGCGGGAGGTAGCGGAGCGCTGGCCGCACGGGCCATTCGCGGAATCCATTCCGGTGAAGCAAGCAAGCTCTCCCCCTTCAACAGCTGCTCAGAGAACTGCGCGAAAATGGGGACAACAAGCTTACGTTCCGCTCGATCCCTCTAGCCTTTCACTCCGTTCTTCTTCTGCCCTCTGTTCGAAATCTGCACCCGCTAGTGTTCCCGCGAGCTGAGCAAGGACGAGCTGGCCCGCCTGGTGGTGGGCCCCCGCATGGTGGATTTTGGCAAAGTATCCATGGGCTCAACCAACACGCGCCACTTTGTGCTGCACAACACGTTGGACAGCTTCATCAACGTGGTGCTAGACATTAAACACGTCGAGATGCTGCGAGATACGCCCTGCATTAGCCAGGTCATCCCCCCGGGAGCCAAAGCGGACTTCCAGCTGGTGCTGCAGGTGACCACGGGATGGCGGACGGGGATGTGAGGTGGCATGAGACGGGCAAAGGGCTTCGAAAGCGGCAGGCTTATCAATGGCTGGATGGTGGGCCTAGCAAAATCGACGGAGTATGAATGGGGAATGCTACGGTGACCGTGCGATAGAGAAACCTTCTCCGGGAAAAATTCTGCGGGCGCTTAGGGACCTAGGGAGGAGGGTGGACCACTCGGCAGATGAGAGATAGGTGTAAGGAAGGCAGCCTAACGCGGGGATTTCACGTTGCAAGGATGTTGGCCGATGAGGGTGGCTGGCGTGAAATTTCGTTCCCCGATACAGGCACTAGAAGTTGTTGTCGCCTAAAACCCTTACTGTGGCGTTTCACGCCTTCCGAAACTGTTATGCAAATACCGTGCTGTTGTGTGTACGTTGCCCGGATTCCTGTGCGCTACCGAATGATGACTGTGCAACTTTAGTAAACTCGCATTCTCCGTGGCCCCGTCCCCAACCCTTCGGACGGCACCATCACAGGCCACCGAGATTCGTTCGGTGAACGAGAAAATCGAGTACGTGGTGAACGGCAACCATGTGCTATCTTTCCCACTATCTGCTGACATCGTGCCAGTCAACCTGGACTTCTCTGCGGAGGATCTCAACTTTCAATTCAGCCTTGATAATTGGGACGAGGCGGTGGAGAAGATCCTCATCCTTGACAATCCACATAAGTTCCCTGTCAGCTTTACAGTCGAGTCCACGCACCCCAGCTTTCTGGTGGGTTAGAAATCACTCCGGAAGGACACGATCCATGCAAGCGGCCCCGGGCGTGCGGGAATTTAACCTCCCATCCCTAACAGAGGATGGGAGGTTCAATTACTGTTAAACATGCATTATAAGGATTTGGATGGTGGGAAGAGACATTGGGGACTTGCTTGGGCGCCTTCGCGCTTGGCTTACGGAAACTGGTCTACACCAGATATAGTCATGCCCGAGTTTGTTGCCGCGGTGGCATAAGGGATCTTCATAATCGCGCCTCTCGGGCCCACCCCGCCCTCTGCCCCATTACCCTTCAGCCTTATCCTGACGGTTTGGCATCGCTTCATCCATCCTCCCATCCTCGCCCGTAGGTGTCGGCCGGAGGTGGCGGTGTCATCCGAAGCCAGTCCTCCGTTGAGGTGGTGATCCGCTGGTCGCCGGACCTGATGGGGCCACCCAAGCAGGAGGGTTTCCTCATCATTAAGATGGTGGGAGGTGAGCTGATGGTTGGGGGCTATAAAAACGCAGGAAGCATGTGATAGGTGTCAGAATGGAGAGAAACTGTTGGGCAGCTGTTGCCTCACGTGGCAGCGGTATCTACATAAAGACCCACACAAGTGCTGCGCTGATAGGTGGCCAATGTACGTGAATGTTGCTGCCGCGACAGGAAACGTCCTACCTGTTGGTTTACTTGAGAATGCACACACGCACAAACACTGGTAACTACGTAACCTGCCCTGCAGGCGAGGCTCCCAAGCGGATATACATGACTGGGGAGCTTCCGGAGGGCAGTGTGCGACCCAAGGACAAGGAGTTGTTTGTGTCGGTTGTGCCGGTGGGCATCCAACAGTGCGCCGTGCTGCAGATCAAGAACCATGGCAGCCGCGACACAGCCTTTCGCTTCCAGCCGAATGATCAGGTGGGGCCGCTCTAAAATCTGGGGTAAATATTACAACGGAATTATGCATATGGAGAATGATGCAATGGTGGAGATTTGGACTGAGGGGTTTAATGGAACGTTACATGGGAGGTTATTTGAATGGCCGTGGCAGGCAGGCGACGGGAAATGGTGTGTATGCGCCAGGGTGTCTGCCGCCACAAGTGCTATCAGCTTCTGGGCAACAATTCGGCGTGTACGTTACGCTCCGCATTATCACAAACATGTGCAAAACGGCTCTACCAATTGAGTTCGGCTCCAACCTCTTCGTCACGCATGCGCCCGATGTGTTGTATGGTCTTTCGGCTGCGTTTCTGTTTACCCTCTATTAATCCCACAGCTCCTCGCCAAGCCCAACGGCGGCCGGATTGCCGCCGACGAAACTCTGGACATCGAGGTGTTCTTCACCGCTACGGAGCCGGGCGTCATGTCCAACGCCCTATTGCTGGAGATGCGCGGGGGAAACATTGTCAAGATACCTTTCCGGGCGGAAGCAGTTGTCCCCAACGTGGAGATTGAACAGGTGCAGTTCTAGTCGCATGAAGCAGATATTGGAGCGACAGCGTATGAAAGCAGGGAGGGACGGGGTGAGATATGTAGGCTTTCGGGGCCTATCAACCCGGAACGCTGTGATGCAGTACATATGTTTGCGTTTAAGGGCTATCCTGCCTAGCTGCACCTAACTTCTCGTCGGGACGTTGTCTATTTACCCGGTCCCGTGTCTCACGTCAACGTATTCAAGCTCGCCAAAATGGAACTTTCCGCCTTACCTCGCCTCGCGCTCCCCAGGACGAGTTCAGCTTCGGGTCCGTGTTCGTGGGCAGCTCCTCCCGCCTGCCGTTAACGCTGCACAACACCTCCCAGGTGGCCGCCACGCTCATGTGTGACTTGGTGGCGCACCCAGACCTGCAGCTGCTGTGCCCAAAGGATGCCTGGTCTACTGCGGACTACGAAGCGTGCCCACTGGAGGCCATTGGTGCCACAGGTGGTCAGGTGCTGGGAAGCCGCTTCGGCAGTGCAAGGGGGAGCCGGAACGGCAGCCGTCGTCAGTCATCGTCGCTGGGCTTCAGATCGATGTGTGAGTGTGGGTATGCAGTTGAGGTTCGGGCGGAACTAGAGCCTGAATGCCCCCCTCGGGGATCCAGTTGCATAGTGTTGCATGTAAAATTGAGTGAGACCATATTGATTCTTTTCACCCGTGCCTCTAATTTATTCATATTTCTAAATTCATTTGCAGCGCACGATGGCTTTAAATACCGAATCACCATCAACCCTGGCAAGGAGCTGCCGCTGCTGCTGGACTTCCGGCCCATGGAACAGCGCGAGCGGGACGTGGAGCTGGCGTTCAACCTAGTGACGGCGGGGGGCAACGCTGTACCGCCCGTAAGGAAGGTATGTGCGCGCTGAGCGCCCATTGGGGCGACAGGGCCAAGCACATTCGTGTAGGAATTGTATGCATGATGTAAGCTTCCTCCGCACCTGTACTGGTAGCAGGCAGAACCCATCTATGACTCTTGAATTGCCATGCGCCGCTTTATACACGGGCCCCTTTAGGTTGTGACGGGCCGGGGGATGAATCCCCGCATCATTCTGTCCAAGACCTTGGTCGATTTCGCCAACAAGGTGGTCATCCGCTCCAACCAAATGAAAGCGCCCTACGTCATCGACCTTTACGTCACCAACCAGGGTGCGGCAACGATACGGCCAGAAGGCTGGGGAGGTTGAATGCACGCCGGCAACGGCTTTGTAAATTCGTTGCTATGGCAGCGGACCTGAAAATTCAAAAGCCGAAATGGAGCCATTGGGTGGATGCGTGAAGTTTACATGTCCAGACCGTAGAAACGCATGGGTCCAGGAATGCAACTGCGAGGGGACTTTACCTGCGCGGGCGGAGTCGAAGACATTGTGCATACCATGTGATTGACTGTTGCATTGTGCATGAACACGGGCAGCAAGAGGTCTGCAATGCTGATCGCCGCTTATCTTTGTTCTCTCGCTGCAATTTGCTGCTGTAATTTCTAGAGGAGAAGCCGGTGGTGGTCTCTTTTGGTGAGCCGTTCCCTGCACCTCATTCCGCGGGCCTGCCGGTCAAGGGCATTTACACCATGGACCTCACACCGATGCAGCCACTGGAGGTGCGCCCGGCTGAAGCGCGTTGATACGAGGGTGTGACCTAGTATGCCATACTGTGCGTATTCATTTGCGTGGCCAAGGGTAGCAGCAAGTAAGCCCAGTAGCATAGCAAAGCTAGCATTGGAACAGGCGTGTGAAGGGCCAAGGATACAGGACTAGCTTTGAGAACGTCCACATTTCCAGGCAGGAGATACGTGAGAACGTGCTATCTTAGGGTTTAGGACACACAGCAGTTACGTCCGCGAAATCCTCTCTCAATTTTCCTGCCCGTCCATCCTGTTATTACAGGTGGGCGCCCAGGAGATGGTGGGTGTACAGCTCCGATTCTGTCCCCGTGACTCGCGCGCCTACGAGGCACTCATCCCGGTGTACTTGGACGACACGACGGATGAGCCCTACCTGCACATCGAGGTGCAGGGTGTGGGGCAGTATCCCAGGTTGGTGGTGGGAAGGACTGGGGTGTCGGTGGAGAGCGAAAGAATAGGGGGTTGAGGTGATAGAAGGGTAAGGGGTGGGCACATCTTTGTTGACAGCTATGATCGAGAGTTCTATCGTAACTTGGCTTGGGAGATCAGAGCCACGGAATTACGGAGACCTGACGTCTTGCTCATTTTTATTTAGACTCCGCAATCCCAGCGGTTAAATTATAAAACAAAATTAATAACAAAATTAATAAAATTAAATCCTTTTTAAATTAAATGTTATTGCCTGCTAATCTGGTTTGCGCACAAACCTTTAGCCTCCGGCAATTTAGTAAGCTTTTTTGTCATTTGGAATGCTTCGGGATACCTCTCTGGACACCTCCCCCGTCCACTCCCCCATGATAATATCCAAGTATTTGCCTGCCCTTCAGCATAGTCGTTCCCTGAATACGGCCTTTCCATCTAATACCCTCCATGGTCCCTTCCTACACGCGCCCCTGTCGCTGCCCACAGGCTGTCTTTCGACATGCGTGAGTGCCTCCTGCCGCCCGTGCCGTTAGGCCTGCGCAGCACAGCTACTTTCTACGTCATTAATAATGGTTACGACAACCTTGAACTCAAGTACAAGCTGCCTGCGGACGAGGGCCATCTGCCTATGGAGGTGGAGTTCCCGGAAGGAACTATCATCGGTGAGCTGGCGATTGGGAGGAGGGGCATTAAGGAGCGGAAGAGGCATCGTGGGGGAGAGAGTGGGCGGGTGAGTGACGAGAGCGGTTGTCACACAGATCAAAGGTGGCAGGTGCTGCTGGTGTTATAGTTTGGAACGTAACACAGGGAAGATGAATATCTACGACCACGTCCCCTATCAATCCAAACTGGTCCGCCTCTCCCGCACATGTATACATTCTACATACCGCATCTGAAACGCACCTACCCAGGCCTTGCCAAGGATCGGCTACCGGTGGTGGTATCCTTTATGTCGCCCAAGCCCATGTCTTTCACCGCCAACATTGACTTCATGGACGAGGACGGAAAGCGCTTCTCCATGTCCGTCACCGGCACGACCGACAACTCCTTGCTCACACACGGCGCCTTCATGGGAGTCAACAAGAGCCAGCTGGTGTTCAGCCATGAACCCGGAATGCCGGTGTTCCTGGAGGAGGCTGCTTACGTGCTGCCGCCGCCGCATATGTGCCTAGGCCCGGAAACATCGTGTCGCGGTGTGTCGCGCTACCTCAATGCTACCACCACACGCGGTCCGTTCGACAACCTGGGGCATCAGATGATGGTTAGCCGCGGCAAGCTGCTGCTGGAGATTGTGGAGATGCTCAGTGGGAAGACGGTGCCTGGCAAGGTGCGAGCATGTTTTGTGTTGTCACGTGAACGAGAAGGGGACGGGAATGAAGAAACATTGAAAGCCCAAGAGCGCAGTTTGGAGGCGATGAATCAGCTTCATCGCCCCCTCTCCACCTGAGGTGTAGCAGTAATTACAGTCCCAAAGGCCGTAGGCGCAGCATCAGCCACTATGACCTAGACCTTCGGTAGCCGCAGGAACAGCAGCATGACCAGAAGCTATTTGCCCACCGCCGCTCACTCATTCATTCACGGCGATGCCCACCCAAACCCACTTCAGATCTTCAAGCTGAGCAACAACCGCAAGGAGGCAGTGCGGCAACTGCTGCAACAGTACGACGCTGTTCAGGTGTTCCTCAAGTCGCACGGCTGCTTGCTTAATGCCGTGAAGCCCGAGATGCTGCTCGAGTATGAAGACTTCTGCAGGCAAGCGGAAAGGCGGGGTCACACATCCAGCTAACCATCCAGCTGATTTATCTAAACATCCAAGAGGACATTTCCTATTGCAAACTGGTCCCGATCATCTGGGCCAGACTCGTGTTGCTTAGCCTCCTTCCTGTCTTGCCAAGTCCTAAAACCTCTATCATCGTTATAACTACTCTCTGTGTTGCCGTCAAAATCCCCTTCGTCGCCCGGTTCTCTATTTCTGAGGGCACTGATGCCATTCGTGCTATCCGCGCGGCTGCAGAGTTATGAACGAGCGCAGCACTGCCGCCCCAGATAACAGCGACGAGTTAGAGGCTCTGGACATGTGGAGTGAGGTGGAGGCGAACTTCCAAGTGGTGTCAGCCCAGGCGTGGAACTCCATGGTACTTCAGATCTTCAAGGTGTTTGTCTTAGGCAGAGTTACGCTCAAGAGCCTACGAGCGATGCCAGGTGCGTGGTGATGTTGGGGTAAGGAAGCAACTGGAACGAGGGCGCCACGTATAATCTTATTAAGAGTACAAGCTTTTAGGTGGGAACGTACCGGTTGTTACATTACCTCGCAGGCTGGGATGCAGCCCTGCAAACTCTTAATTCTTACCGGGGTCCCTCCATGTCCGTGACACAGATCCCTGTCGGGTCACTCGGCCCCATGTTCATCTGCCTCCCACCAGGCTCTGAGAACCTGGAGTTGCCCCCCGACTCGTCCATCATTGGTTCCAACTTCTATAGCGTCGCGGAGTCAGCGCTTCTGGCTTGGATGTCTGCCCACTGCACCCGGGAGTTTGGGCCCAAGTTCCAGCGGATCACAAACTTCGACTCAGGTGCGGACTGCTGGCCGGCCGTCGGGACATCGTGCCCTGTGATAACAGAAATCATAAGCACCAACGCAACTACAATCACCCTAGCTGGCCACAACAGACTTAGTCGCGCCTGAGTTGGCCCCGGTATTGCAGTTTCCGTTGGGCAATCTACCGCACCTACGGGTGGCCCTTTCCCAGTTATTTGCGCGGGATACGTCGCGTCTCTGGCCGGTGCGCCAGACAACGCAAGGGGCGGAGCGTTGGTTTGGTCGTGTTTTGTCGCAGTGCGGTTTGGAGCGGCTTCGGCCCGTACATACCCTGTACAGTCTGCGTCGCGGCGGTGCTTCCGCCGCTCGCGCGGCGGGGGTGCCCCTGGATATTATCGAAGCCTTCGGCGGCTGGGCCGCAGGTTCCTCAGCGTTGCGGGAGCACTACCTCGACTTGGGGGTTCGTGGCTGCCCTTATGCGTTCGCGTTTTTTAGCCCTCTCGCGGCCCGGCGCGTCGCGCCAGTGGCGGGACAGTTTTTCAACCGCTGAGAGGGGGTTTCTCTTCCTTTGGCAAAGTCTCGTAGCAGGAGCTAATGCGGGCTATGCGTAGCTTAAGCCGGGTTAGCTGCGGTACAGGACCTTACGTCCGATGAGTGGTACGACTCGAGGAGGGCGATCCGTGTCCTCAGGTTCGCTATAAATAGCACTCGCTAGCTTTATTACTTATCTTGTTTTTGTTGTTCAGCTCTGATCTCTATCAAATGCGCGTTCCATATAATGCAGCTTTGTCCCCTCTTCCGGCTCCTTATCCTCATGCTCCCCTCGTAGATCTGTCCGACGCCAGCGTACTTTTTGCATTGCTGTCCGGCTACTGGCCCGGACTGGAGAAAAAGAAAAAAGTGTTGCGCCTGGATTGCCGGGACGAGCAGGACAAACGCGAGAATGCGGAGATGGTGCTCAAGATCATGACGGTGGGCGGGGCTCTGGGGACGGAGGGATCGCGGGCCATATTGGGATGAAAGGGGGGCGCGGATCCACGAGTGTAAGGGGCCCAACCCTTCGCCTATGTCAGGATCTCCTTCCCGGGGTTTCGACCGGAAACATAACCAACCTGGGGTATGTGGGTGACTAGTGCTTTCTCCACTTTCTGAACCCTTTCGCAACCTCCCTAGAGCTCGCTTCCCCTTGTGCGCGACACTGTATGCCGTGCAGGACCTTGGCCTTCCGTACGAGATCACCGTGGACGAGATCGTGAACCCCAACCCACATGACATGATGGTGTTTGTGCTATATTTACACCACACGCTACCGCAGTTCGTGCCGCGATCCTGCATCGACTTTGCTTGCAAACTTGGGGAGACGCAGGCAAGGGCGCCAGCGATGTTGTGTGGGAAAGGGTGTTTGTCTGGCTGACAGGAGAGTTAAAGAACGCCTGCAAGGTTCCTGTTTGGGTCTGGTAGGGGCCAGGCCCAAACAGGAGTACACCAACTCTTATTTCCTTAATTCCTGCTTTAGCACCAAAGCCTTCTGCTTCTTCAGCTGCACACAGATGCACATCGCATGCCTGGCTCCCGTGCCCCGGATAACTCCTCCGCTCTCTTGTTTCTCCGCTTTCTTTCCGCAGTGCAAGGAGCTGGAGCTAACCAACCCCAGCAAAAAGGCCATTAGCTATTCGGCCCGCTTGGAGGGGCACCGTGACTTTTCCATTGAGTCGTCCTCGCTGCGGATTGAGCCCAAAATCTCCGCCAAGCTGGTTATCCGCTGCACGCCCACCAACACGTTGTCGCAGGTAGGTCCTTGGGTTCTTGGGTACACCAAGTTACTGTACGAGCGCAAGCGCTTACAGGGATCTGCACCGATTGTCCAGGCGGAGCCGTGGGTTGCTTCTTTACGCCGGGGATCAAGAAATTCAGACGCTGCTTGCCAGCAACTTTAAACCACACACGTATATAAAGTTTACAGAGTCAATTACGTACTTGTTTTCACATACTATGTGCTATCGTATACCCCGTGTCCACAGACCTCCAGGTTGGTGCTGATGAGCAAGCGGGAGGGTGGTGTGCACGCCGCCACGCTTGTGTTCCAGCTTGCCTGCAAAGTCAACACCCGCGCACCTCTCAAACGAGTGCGTACTGAAGGTCCTCTATACGAGCTACAGATGTTTGAGTTCACCGTCACGAACCCCTTTCCGGCGGGTACGTGTGGGGTGATATCGGAGGCTTGGGCTTGTGCAACATGCACCACGGTGTCGTGACACGCGAAACTTGCATTCCATGCAGACCATGATGTTTAAATTTCTTAGCTAGGCTAGAACGGATGTGCTCATGCGCTGGCACTGATTGGTTGTTCCTCCATACCCGCACCTATTAGTATCGTGGCGACCGTCCACGTCCCGCTGGAACCGACAAACTGCTTCGTTCGTTTATGCAGATGGCGACTTCACAATACAGGTCTTGCATGAGCCCGCGGAGCCTCTTCCGAAGAAGGAGGAGGACCCCGCGGCTGCAAAGATCAGCCCTGCAGCGGCGGCCCGCAGCCGGGCCGTCGGCAAGCGCAGCGGCCGCAAGGCCCAGCAGTTCGGTGAGTTTAACAGAGGTATGAACGGACGGGCTGGCCCCTCGCTCTCCTCAGCGTGTCTCGGCTCTTGCTATCCCCATAGAGCTTATGTAGATGTATTTCCAATGGTTCCAAGGACAGCCGCGGACGCAAGCCAACAAGCTGCGGCAGCAGCAGCGTGCTTTATGGAGTATCCACTAACCAGCCATGATATGCCCATATCGCCTCGCATGCACCCGCACCCGGACATCGCCAAAGCAAATACGAGCTAGCATGTGCTACCCATGTCCGCCGCGTAGGTTGTACATTGCTTGCAGCCTGCTTCCGCGTAGCACGCTTGTTATGTGCAAGTGGCACTAGACGCTCTGCTCCCCTGCCCCTACACCAGCTCTACCCCCGCTTCTTCCTCTGCTGCTTGATACCATCCCGCACGCCTTCGCTTCTTCACCACAGAAACCCCAACTGCTGAAGAGATCGCCGCCAAGTGGGGCCGGCTGTGGCCGGACGCCTTCGGATTGGACCGTAATCGGTTACGGCTTAAGCAGAACGCCTCGGAGCGCATCAAGGGCTTCTTCCTTCCCTTCAGCATGACCACGGCCTATTGCACAGTGCTATTCCGAGACAAGGACCAAGGGGAGTTCTGCTATGAGCTTGTAGGAGAGCCCGGGCTGCCGTCGCCAATCATGGAAGTCAAGGTACGGATGTGCGGGAGTAAGAGATGTGGTGGAATGATGTAGAGGGAGACAGGCAGGTAGCGACATTGAAAGGTTGGCTTGTGTAACACGGTTTCTCAGCGAGAGCCTCGTGATTCACACGGTTTCATTCGATCGCTGGCAGGCGATCGCACAGGGAATGTGTTGTCCGGCAGACTCGGATCGCCCATTCCATCTTTGGCGGCCCTTTGCCGTTGTTAACCTCATCCATGCCCACCCCTACTGCGCCTCCGTCTACGTCTGTTACGTCAGGGCAACGTGCCGCTGGAGTCTCCGCAGCAGGTGTACGACCTATTGCTGCCATTCCAAAACTCCGCATTGGAAGCGGCCAAGAGGGCATTCCAGGTTCGCACGGGCTCTGTGGATTGGAGTTCCTGGAATTTCTATGGCCTTCGGTGATGTATGTATACGCGCTTTTGCATGCGACGGGAGTGCATTGCCATTACCGTTCATTTTGCACCTCATGTGGTGAATAGTTAGGAGGGGGGATTGCGCTCAGTGTTTGTGATGACTCGGGACCCGGAAGGTCTGGTGGTGCGAGGAGTGCTAGGAAAGCGGTTTTAGGAAAGTGGACCAGTGCATGGACCACCATGCGGCTGGCCATAGGCGACGGGCAGGGGGAATGCTGGGAAAGATGTTGCGCCTTTGTGTCTTCTCAAAACCTTTTTCATTCCAATGCCGCCTCCCATGCCTTTTCGCTCGCAGGAGAAGCATCCGTTGGCCAAGGATAAGGAGCAGGTGGCGCTCCTTAAGCAGGACCCTTTTAAAGGAAGTGAGTTTGTGCGGCTGGCATGGCGCAGCGTAGGAGGATGGGGTTTGCCGTGGAAATAGGACATGAACCTTGAAGCGGACTTTATCGGTACTATTCACGGCCCGCGTGCGCAACTAACTTCTATATGAGTACCCCACGTGCATGGCTTGTGTTCCACCTCTTGGCGGCGCTCCCAAGGGTCCTCGGCAGCGCAACGCAATTCCACATGGACTGCATGTTCTTCTCTTTTGCGCCCTGACAATCCGCGTGTAAACTTGCTTTTTAGTCTGCGGTCTAATGCAGGTCCTGCCTGGTCCTGAAGAGCTGCTGAGCTAGTTCCTCCTCTTTGCTCCTCCAATTTCCTGCCCATTCCTTCAACTTCCCGCAGACGAGATTACGTATGTGGTGACGCAGACCAACAGTTTGATGAACGCCCCGTCCCACATCTCCCTCTCTGCACGCTCGCTCCTCATCTATGCCACCGAGCCTCAGTTGCCCGCCTCGCCACCATCCGGCGGCGCCCTGCAGAGCACTGCCTCCGGTGCCACCGGCATTGTCGGTGGTGCCTCCGGTGCAATCTCCAACCGCTCCGGTGGCCAGCGCAATCCCAATGTGCTGCCACCGCCTGAGCCCAACACGCTTCGAATGCATTTGTCACCCATCGGCACTGGAATCTACCCTACCCGTATTATGCTCACATCCCCACTGGACGTGCGCGTCATCGATCTAGAGCTCACGGCTCAGACCATGACGCAGAACTTTGTGTTGGAGTTCAACACGTCGGCGAGGCAGCCCATCACGCAGGTTCGTGAAACAGGGTATTGGCTCCGAAAGGCCAGCTGCCGGGGTCTTGCCAGGCTAAGCGCTCCTACCGCGTGCGTTAATTAAGATGGGCTGGGCCTTGAGTGTACACTTCTTCCTCTCCTACACCTTCCGCCATCCCGTCTTCCGCTTATGCAGGACATCCCGCTGGTGAACACAGGCGATACCAACATGACGGTGTCCGCCACCATCAATGGCAATACGTGGAGCGGTCCGCGGGAGATGATTGTGCCGGCGGGGGGCACCGTTATGTACCCACTGCAGTTTAGGCCGCTTCTTCCGGGTAAGACCAACGGCTAAGGACGTTAGGGAGGGGAGGACGAAGGGAGAGAGGTTCAACCGCGCGTCTTGGAGCCGTACAATTGTATTTGGTTTCAAGCGAAGTGGCGTGTGGGATGCCTCCGGGGTTAGCGCTGTAGGTTGAGTTCTACTACCAAACAGCCGGCAGTGTTATATCTGCCCTCCCTGAACGCCACTATCGACGCCCGAATCCTTCAGGTGACGTTAAGGGCAGCCTAGAGCTTGCCATTAATGCAACGGGTGAGCGCAACACATACACACTCCTTGGAAGAGCGGCAGAGCCGCTGGCAGAGGGACAGATTGTCATCGAGTGTCAGGTGAGAAACGCGTGGGAATGGACGAGGAAGAGTACGTGTGTTGCGTGTTACCTAGCTAGGATTGATACACAGCAGCCAATTGCACCTTCCTTCCTTGAGGATCCAGCCATGCAGCCAGCTTGACTGCATCCTCAACCGGAAGGTGCAGTTGGTGGGCAAGGTATGTTTTGCCGTTCTGAGCAATAAATGCTGCACGCTAGTCTTGTGCTCCATGATATGATACGATGCGTGTTGCCTTCTTTTCGCACCAACCTGCATTTGGCTTCGGCCACCTTCCTGCGTCCACCAGGCACGAAAGCCCGCCACCAAACAGTTCAACGTGCCCAACATTATGGGCAGCTCCACGGAATACAAGGTGCGAGGGGGGTTCCCGTGTGTTTCAATGCTGGTCACCTCGCTGGAATCTGGCACCGTAGTGGAATACACTGCTAACACTGAATGCTCGCATAGACCCCATGCCTCCGTCAGCGTTTTGTCTCTCTCCGCCTTGTGTCTATGGCTTAAGTGCACAAGTGTTTCGACTTAAAATTATTTTTTCAACGTAAATGTTTTTCCGCCGGATCTCTTTTTTCCACCTAGATCGGGCTTCTTGTTTCCGTGCATGGCAGTCATGAATTCCTCCAATCAACTTGATCTTGTTCTCCACCAAACACTCCTTTCCTTTCCGCGCTCCCGTTTCGCTCCTTACCCTCCAGGTGATGTGCGATCTGGACTTCATGGTGGGAGTGCCCCAGGTCAAGGTGCCACCCGGACTAGCCAGCCAGTACAAGATCACCGCCTGCCCGCAACGCAGTGGCACGTATAATGGTATCATCACCTTCACTACCGCGGATGGGCAGTATTGCTGGTACGTTCTGCCGCATCTTATTCGCGTCCGGGAGACAGGCTTGGGTTTGGGCGAAGCCAACCGATAAACTACTTCCTTCCGAGGTTCCTCCTTGAGGAAGCTCCAATTGTCCAAGTCGTGGGTGGGCGAAATATTTATGAGGAGCAGCCGTCCAACCTCGTTGCTGTCTCTGGAAGTGCCTCTCTCCCCATCTGCCTCTCTCCCCTTCTGCCCCTCTGCCTCTCTCCCTCTCTGCCCCTCGACCCATATCTCTCTCCTTGCCTCCCCGCTTCCATTCCTGCCCGCCTGCCTTGCATTCGACAGAAGTTTTGAATGGAACAACCGTTCGCACACAGGGACAACGATCCCTTGCCTTACCAGGAACGTCCATTTTCATTCCTGGGCCCCACTCACCCATTAAGCCCATGTTTTGGTGCATGACATGTGCTCTCTCTGGCGGATCCTACTTATCCCCAGGTTCACTCTGGAGGTGCGCGCCTCCGAGCCGCCTGAGGTGGGCACCATCGACGTGCGTGCCGCCGTGCGCACTGCCGTGGTAGTGGGTGTCACGATGGCTAACCCGCTGCGTAAGGATATGGAGCTGGCTGTACGCTACTCGGATGTAGCGTTGTGCGGACCCTCCGTGGTATCCCTACCAGGAACTCAGGAACCCGTGAACTTTGAGTTCTTCTACGCACCACTGCTGCCGGGCACCTCTAGCGGCAGCGTGATACTTGTCAACGATGACGTGGGCGAGTTTCGATACCTGGTCAATATGACCGCTGACCCCGCACCGCCGGATCAGCTGCCTGACATGACCGCGGAGCTGGGGCGCTCCAGCCGGTCCCCGCTGGTGATAGAGAATCCGCTAGATGTGGCGGTGTTGCTGTCGGCCACTAGTAGCAACCCGCGCAACTTCGCGGTAATGCCGTCCATGGTGAGTGGGGGGACCGGGGATGAAGGGGCGGCGGGGAGGGGAGGTCAAGAAGGAAGCGCCAGGGCAGAGACTAGGCGGTATATCCTGGACGACAGTTGGGATTATAATCGCCCCCAGGGTCCTAAGCAGACTGCTAGGATGTGGCCCTGCTTTGAACCCAGTTGTGTACCTCTGTGACATGTAAGTATTAATACACGGTAGCTGCCAGGACTGAAAACATGGATGCGCTTACCCTCCCTTCATTGGCATAAAACTATGCAGGTTGCCCTTCCCGCGTACGGCAGTGCTGAGTTAATGATTGAATACACTCCCAGCACTTTGGACCACGAGGAGGAGGCCACCATCACCGTGGACGGCGACGTGGTGGGCACGTGGGAGTACAACGTGAGTTGAGGATCCGCCATCAACTGAACGACTCACTCATGGGTCTGTCCAGCCATGAAAAGGGAGGCGCGCTAAATAGAAGGGCATAGCGGGAATGAGCCTGATGCTTACAGAAGAGGAGGTACAGGAGGAAAGCAGCTATGGGAGGAGGTCCGTGTAATGGCACAGAATTATTATGTCAACAGTGGGTGTACCCCGCCTACAGGTGTGGCAAGACGCTCAAGCGAACCGGACGACGGATCTCGCCCGTGTCCTTCAGCGGGTCATGCATATCTCCCCATATCTCAGGCGTTGATGCTTCCTACTTGTTGATATTACCCTGATACGGTCTAATGCTAAGACCCGAACCCTGCAGATCCTCTGTTACTGCCCAGGACTCTTCTGTTTTCCACATCCATCATTACAGCGTTGCCAAACAACACAACCACTGCGCGCAATCACAGTCATTAAGACAAGGAATCCACCCTTCTGACCATCAGATTCGCGGACACGGAGAGCTGCCCACTGTAATGGAGGCCACCACCATGTCCACGATGCTGGGAGGCCAGGGCCAAACTATTATCACCTGGCGCAACCCCTTCCCTGAGGCGGCCAGCGTTAGCGTGCAACTACGGACCGACGAGCCGCCAGGCGTCTTTGAGCTCCTGCGGCTGGGGCCCTACAACGGCAGTAGCTCATCCAAGGCACTCACTGGCATCAACTCCTCCAGCGCAAACAGTATTCACGGAGGTGTACCCGGGGCTGGTCCGGGCAACGGCGCCCCCAATTTAAGCGGTGTCATAAGCTTAGGGCAACGCAGTTCCACGCTCACGGTTCAGGAAAGTACGGTACAGCCATCAGGCACGTTGAACGTGCCGTTACGGTACACTCCGGCAGCGCTTAAGACATGTTCTTGCGAGGTGCTGGTTGCAGTTGAGGGCAGCAGCTATAGCCTCAATACGCTGGTGTGGCGCTTCCCAGTGCGGGCGCTCACGGAGGCCAGCCTCAACGGCGTCGTCTTCAGGTACGGACTCCAGGTATCTGAGACCAAGGTATAAATCGGATTTTGGCGGAGAGCGTTATGAGTTTGACACTTTTGTGGCGTTATCAACTTGTCTTTCGCCATCTCACCTCCGCGCCCCCTCGCCTCGCCAGGTACAAGTGCAAAGCTAGGTCACGCATCGAGGAGACGATGGAGGTGGTGCTGACGGGGCTGCAGAAAGTTGGCCCCGAGGACGAGTTCACACACGAGATGGTTCTGCCCACAGAGCATAGGTGCGTGACTGAGGAGTGGTGGCGTCAATTGGTTGGAATGAGGCCGGTGGGGTAATGGGCCAGGACAAGGGGATGTTGGCCAGCGGGAGCGGTGTAAAAAGGGGACAGCGAATACACATGGACTCAAGAGTGGCTGGGCACGATGCGTTGGAGTTGGCTAGAGCCACCCTGCCACATTTCATCGCCTTTTCACCTCGGCCGAAACGTCTATCCATCGCGCGGGCATCCATGCATAGCCGGTAAGCGCTGCAGCAAACGCAGGGCGCTGCGAATTTCTTCCAGTGGCTTTGTCTGAAGTCCAAGTCAAGCTGTCTTCCTCTAAGGCACCTCTCCATATTCCCGAACCCCTTATCTCTCCTCCATCACCGCAGAGCCTTCCTGGAGCAGTCTCTGATGGTTGAACCCGTGGGTCCCAGCCCGGTGCGCCTCAGCCGCCCGGACGTCCCGCTGCGCTATAAGGTTCAGTTCGCCCCGCAGCGGATGCTGCCACCGACCTCCCTGGAGTTGGTCATCAACAAGTCCACAGGGGGGAGGTGGCGATTCGAAATGCAGCTACAGGTGCGTCAAGCTTCAACCGTCATATGCCAGCAGGTCCAGCAGACAGCCGGCCAGCTTGTATGTATGTGTGCGTGCGGAGCCTCTCAGGTCTATCCCTGCGCCTGGTGGCCTCCATTTCTCTGTCCCTCGCTCATTTCCCTGGAGACATGGACACGCACTCCTATAAGCCAAGACTATAGCAGGTCTAGGTTGTGGCGCAACTGGAGCGAGATAGACCTCAATTTTAAAATGTGACTCGCTGGACTTGACTGATGGGTTCAAATGTGCCGCACCCCAAAACCTCCCGCTGTCCCGTTTCACCTTCTCAACCCGTTGCCTCTTCGTTCCCCTCCACCTCCCGCCTCAGGCCACGGAACCCGACCTGGATGGCACGTTGACAATTGAAGCTGCGGTGGGCGCCACCTCCTACGTACCGCTGCGCCTCTACTCTTCCTCGCAAGAGCCACAGCCCTTCACTGCCAATTTCCCATCCGACACACCGCTCGTCTTCAATGTCGTCCCCTCGAAGGGCCTTCTGCCGCCGATGCCACGCCCAGGGGAGCCCGAGCCCGAGCCACCGCTGCAGGTCTCCTACAACTGCCGCGAGTTCGGCAAGGTGGTGCGCGGCCGGCTGCATGTCCAGACATCCGATATGCACTACTCGTATGAGCTGCGGGGCCGCATGCCTACCTACGTGCCGCCCAGTCCTTCGCACTTCACGCCGTCCGTGGATAACCGGCTAGATCCGTCAGTTGAGACCCGGCTGAGTCTTGGGCGACCGACGGGCAAAAACTACGTGGCGTCAAACATGCGGGCCACCAAGGGGACGCACGATGGGGGCGGCCAAACTGGGCCGAACAATGCCACTACTGCTGCCAAGAAGCGATGAGGGCGCGGATAGGCGATGAGGGCGGGCGCGGGGAGTGATATACTAACGGTATGGCTACAGACAAGTACTTAATAACAGGTAGGTTTGGAAGGGAGAAGGAAGGCGGCAAGGAAAGGAAGAGAGCAGAAGACTAATATTGGGAGGATGGGGAGGGAGGGCTGGGTAGTGCAGTCTGGCTTACTCAGGTTGTGTGGATGTGCAGGAGTGCAGCGTTGGAGACCTTAGGGACTCTCACACGGAGGTGACGCGTTGGTGGTCTCAACGGAGAAGGAAATGGTCGGAGGCGGTTCCGCGTCTATTGATTACTGGGAGACGCCCGTTGCATGGCGGCCTGGCTTTCCTTTGGCCCCTTGCGTTTGAACCCTGATTTGGTGCGCACTGGGCCGTCTGAGCCTGCATTTGCGGGCGTTCTGTACTCCATATGACCCATATGACCTTCGAACTGGAAATCAGGGTCCTTCTGCTCATTATCGATGTATATGTGGGCGTGTGTTTGGGTTGTCGGGCAAAGATTGAATGCTTATGACCGTGGATTGTGGACTGTGGCGGATGGTCAAAAGCGGTGTTGCGGAGTGGGTGAGCCTTCGGGCAACACAGAAGAGAGCCGTGAGAACGGGGTGAGCAGCGAAAATGATGATGCAGTGACGACGCCCCTTCCGAAACCGATTATATAATACGTGGGGGTGCAGAGCTGGTTCTCCTTTGGTTTTGGTGGTTACTGTAGAAGTCGTGCCATAGGCTCGGGACGAGCTATACCAAGCGTAGAGAGCTGGGACGGGCACTGCTGGATCGCACTGAAAGGACTACATCGCATCAACTGACGTTCCCGGTGTGCTGGTTACATACGATTGGACCCCGACTCCTGGTCTATGCTGAGGAGCCGCGGTACCGACACGGTGCTAGTATGAGGGGCTGAGACGCCCCGACGCATAAGCCTCAAGGTAGAAAACACACTTTTTCCCTTGCAAAAGAGGAATGCCTTCATGCTTCGGCTTTTTTAGAAGACTCATAGTGACTCGACCCTCGCGCTCGTGCGGCGCATACGTTGCCACATTGCCAAGATACTGTAAGTAGGCTATCTGTTGATATGGGGAAGGCCGCAGGCAGGCAATGCTGCGCATGAGGGGCATGGATGGAGGTCGAGAGATCACGCCTGGAGTGCCGACCTTGCACGGAATGTCAGCTGCATTGTTGGTTGCTGCCCACTTGCTCCGACGGCATGTAACTGGACACGATAATGCATCGGGATTCAGCCCCTGACGATGTGTCACCGTGGCCACCGGCTAAAACACTGCTTACCTTTCAATGCGGGTAGTTATGCCAGACGCAACGCGGGTCCATTCGAAAGCACAAAGTGTATGATTCTGCCGCGGCTAAGCATGTGCAAGCATACGCTACCTTGTATCGCAACAGAAACGCGACGCACGAACCGTCCGCGTCATTGAGGGTCACGTTGCCGTGTCGCAAGTTCCTTGTTGTGGCTACGGGACGTTGGCGTGCCACGTGACAACAAGTTATCTAGTTTTAATCTTAGCTAACATCCGAGTCTCCTGACAGGATTGGCAGGCCACGGCAAGATTGGATGAGCCGAAACCTAACTAACAAGCCACGGCATCCGAGCGTACCTGAATTCGCATATCTGACAGGCCTGATTTTCACTTGCGTGGGTAAGTAACCTATAAGTGTGTATTGAGCATGTACTTTGAAAGTCTCCGCGCCGGTTCGCCTGCCTTATTGGTCGCCCCGTTGGATTGGAAACAAGGTCACGAGGCCTGTCAAATAGAACTCCAAAGTTAAAATGATGTCATTAAACGCGTTTCGATATGTCTTACATTAAAATATGTCCACTCCGGGATGAGCGTCATCGTTTCTAGGACCCAACGTCATGCGACGCCACCTGCGCTCTCTCCTATGGTCGGCCGGGTTCATCCTTGCATCCCTGCAAGGCATAGCCGTCAGCTCCTATTTAGAACCAATCGAAGGAACTTGGGTACCATTAAATGCCCAGCAGCTGGTTAAGAGGATTCTGCCGGCGACGTTGCAGCGCGAACGTATGCGTGCCCGCGACGGCCGCTTCCTGTACCCTGTAGTGCGCGACGCTGTACCTGAGGGCGTCCGCTGCAATGTGACAGAACGGTCAGTTGCTAGCTTGCCCTTCACATTGTGCCAACATCGCGCCCGAAATGAAAGCTGGCCTTACACGGAACCTAGCTGTGGCTTGTGTTGCTTCCCCAGAATCTGTACCCATCTCAGATTTCCACCCACCAATTACATGGCATAAAGCCATAGCTAATTATTAAAGCTGTAAGTCGCGCATAATTTCTATGGCGCTAAAGTGGTTTAAAGGTGTTCACATTACTACTACTAATACTGCAGGCCGGGGGGAGGGAGGGGTGTACAGCATCTTATGGCAACCCTCAACATTGATTAGATTGGTTGGTGTTGCTTGAAGTGACGTACAGAAGTATGCTGCAGGTGTGACCGCCACAATGTGTGCGTGCGGGTCTGTACGCGGGGGACGGTGGCAATAGACCCCTGGCTGCGCTTTGCTGTGGACTACCAGGTGCGTCAGATGGGCCCAGCTCACGGAAAGCCCTGCAAGCTTAGGATGAAATACCTTCGTGTTGGTTGAAGACCGGATTGCGAGATCGGCGTCCATGTGAGGGGCGAAACTGCGGCTGTCCGCTTCCTCCCTGCAGCCCGCACCGCGCCACGTATCCCTATGGCTTCCGTACCCTGCCTGCGCAAACGTTGCATATATGTGCGCGCGATTTTAATCATGGGGGGCCTTCCGCCGTCTGGCCGTCCGTTGATGCCCGAATTGCTTGAGGTCAAATTCTAGTCAACTTTGCATCGCTTGTGCTAAGTAGGCCTTCCTGTCCCAGAGTCCACCTCCCCAACCTATCCATGCGCAGTGGCGATTATCCAGGCGTCAGCCGCTGTGTTTTGCCCAATGGTTGGGCACCCACAACTCCGCCATTACCTTGGCGGATGGGTACGGCATGCATGATGACTTGTACACTCAGTACCTGCACTACCTGGGCCTGGCGGTACGATGTTGTAGACGACGATCTTACGTGCGTGGCTCTGCAAAAAACATGCTTGAAATTACGATTCGTGGTTGCTGTCTTGACATAATGAATGTACGGTGCGGCCTTTTTCGGTTGGCCGTGAGAAGCATGCGGCAGGGGGTTGCGAAGTGCTAAAGATATATTGTGGGAAATCCTGCTACATCCACTAGGTTTTATTGCGTTTCGATACAAATTGCAGGACCGATGGGCCGGTGTTGACCAAGGCAGAGTACTTTTGCTTCAGCACTCCCTAACGCTGACGAGGGCCCCGAGCCCTTGCCCATCCCCACCTCAGAGAAGACAGCCGTGTTGAAAAATCTGTTTTCATATTGCGCTCATTCCCAGAGCGGCACCCAGCGGCTGCTCACGAATAACCAGGTTCTCTCCCTGACGGATCAGCTTAACCTTGGGGTGCGCTTTCTGGAGCTTGATGTCCACTGGATCCAGGTGCGGGTGACGACATCAGAGCAGTGCAGAGCTGAAGCTAAATGGGGACTGGGAAGGACTCCGACAAACATTTCCGTTGGATTTTGATGAGCCAAGGACATCACGCGCCACAAGATACGAAGTTTCGTTGGTTCGTGGTCCTGCATGAACGAGGTTGTGCGATGTTAGCCTCCCTATGGCCAATGTCGCAGTCTGATCTCCGCATAGCGCACTGCGGCGGCTTTCACTCTCCCCGCCTCAACAAACTCGTTGAGATGATCAACGCGCTGGCCCGACTGTTCGGTCAACCCCCGGTGGAATGGGACGCGGAGACGCTAGGTTGCGATCCCTCTCTGTCATCCCTACCCGTGAAAGACCAGCGGTGAGTGATTCCGGGCTCTTATGTCTGGTATATATGCCAGTATTTATAACCTGATAGAACTGGGTAAGACCAGGACTCGTGGGCCCTATTCCTCCCTTTGGTTTCACGTTCCATTTATCCTAAGCTGCATCGGTATATTTATACTCGCCAGATGTTATGGCGGATTACGCCCGCTCCGCAGTGCTACACGCATGTGTCGCAATATACCCGCTATCGGAGGCATAAGCAACAGCAAGGGCACGCTGGGGCCTGCAGCAACTATGGCACTACAAGCAGCAGCGTCGCTAGCGTGGCCATCGAGCCCCTCGAGTTGTGTTCCGCTTCGCAAACGTCTGAAAGAGGGGGTCGTCGCGAGCACCCACAGCATCTATTTCACGCAGTTCGCCGCAGGGCACTCATTGATCGGAACAGGGCGCCAGAGTCGATGATTCACGCTGCTCTAGCTCGTTACTACCGCATCATTCTCACCGCGTCTGGTACCGCATCATTCCGCATGCAGTTTTGGCCTTGACTAGCGCCTATCTTCCGTATCCCCCTATTCCCAAGGTTTACTATTTGGTTGGTACATTGCAGCGCTAGCCTTCAGCTGCAGTTTACTTATTCTCGTCTTCCCTACCCTTCCATCTCTACCGGTACGTCAGCGCCTTTGCCGACGCAATGTCGGAAGTAGCGGCCTGGCTGACCTCCCCCACTAACCAGGACGAGTTCTTAGTGCTGTACCTGGACAACCAGCCCGACCTGCAGGCTTGGGGCCGAGTGGATTCGCTATTGGGACAGGTGAATCGGGATGCAATGGCGATTGGAAGGATTGAGCGAGGTACGGCAGTAGAGCCAAGAGGAGGGGAGGGGAGGGGAGGGGAGGGGAGCCAGATCGCGCCCAGATCGCGCCCGAATGAATGAAGTCCCCGCTGCCCCTGAACCGCCGCATATAGGCATGGCCTCCTTGCAGGTGGTCGCTGCTATTTCCCCTGTCCTCACCCTTACGCCTTCGGAGCTCAACAACATCAAACAGGAACGGGTGCGACGCGGCTGAATTATCTAGATGCATCATTTGCTGTATTGTGGTGATTTAGTATTCGTGGGTTCTTTAAGTGCCATCGTTCACGAATGCCCGAGAGGCACCATGAAGTCCGCCGTACAATCATATAGTTTGCAAGTTGGTTGCTTCAATTGATCTCCGTTTGTCATTTTGTCGGGCAAAGAGTTCAAGGTAGAGTCGGTGTACGGCGGTGTTACAACCCCGGGGTCGGGGATGTAAAGTCCGGGGAGCTTGTGGACACTGCGAAGCTTGGCTGGAATGCAAGGCATGCGTTCCATGCGACGTATATTTCCTTGTAAGTGTGCGAAGCTCGCGAAAAGGCAGGCTTGTACGGCGTATGAACCAAGGAACTATGCCGAGCGTGGACGAGCTCATCCATGTCTACGGGAAGCGTCTCATTTTGATGAGCGGCAGCGATTACGGCGAGGAGATGTCGTGGTTGGCGTTCAGCTACCACTCGCTCTGCAATCTGGACGAGCCATTATTCCGGTTTGTGGTGGACCGCACGGTTCATTGACACAGCACAGTCCCGTCAGAACAAAAAAAAAGGAATTAGCTAGCCCCGGGAGGGGACAGATTTAAGAGAAGCCGAACTGGGCAGCTGTAAACCAGAAGGTCCAGCACCATCGTGATGGGGGCCTGTTCCGCACCGAAAGGTCGGACTTGTGCTGTGTGGATTCAGTGCAGAAATCGGTATATTCGGTAAAACTTATACCCGCAGCGTAGGGGTATTGCACAGACGGGGCCCCTCTTCCCCGCAGTGCAGGTCAGGTTCCTTTTCCTCAGTACCTACCCTCTTGCGGCCCCACAGCGGTGCTGCATCCGGTTAACAAGTGACGAAGAAGATAGACATGGCTCCCCAAACTCCCCCTTACACCAGGGGGTTCCGCGGACCGCCCGAATGCCATTTTCACAACTGGCATCTCAACCTAGATACCCCGGTCATGAGCGGCCGGATGTTCCGTACACCTACGTGTAACCTGATGTACGGCCCGTACAACTGCTCGATGCTGCGCGGCACCAACACGTGAGCACGGAAGGGTAGTTTTATGCCTTTAGGGCAGAGGTCATTTGGGCGATTTAGAACGCATCTCAGGTGCACCCGCCAGGAATCCTTTTGCCTCCCTTGCTCAGGAAAAAGGACCCCATGTATCCGCGTTACGTTCTCAGCCCGCAGCTGGACGCAGAACAACTGCCCGGAGCCAACTCCTGCGGCATTAACGTGCCGGCACCCGACCAGCTTACACCGCTGCTCGTACAGTCGTATATATGGAGCTGGGCCGAAGGCCACATGCCGCTGCATATGGCGGACGCGGCGGAAGCGCAACACGGCGTCCTCCACGCCTCTAACGCGGCTGCGGCACTGGCAGCGGACGGGGAGGGCTGCTGCGTGGTATTGCGTTCCCGGGACGGGCGTTGGGAAGTGCTGCCCTCCTGCAACTGGACATCCTTCGCTGCATGCAGGCGGAATGCAGGTAAGTTGCTGGCAATTGGAATGGAGGGTGTGGAGAGTGTTGTGATTAGAGAGCTTCGGTTGGTGTGGGCTCTTGTTGTGGGCTGGGGCCGTAGATACAGACTCAAGGGCTGCCTAGCGCACTGAGCTTCAAGTCGAGGTCACAACTCGCAGATGAGCCAGGCTGCGAGACCCGGCTTGTCTCGCGTCGCATCCTTCCACCACCTCCATATGGCGCATGTTGCAAATCGCACAATCGTGTCTTTCCTGTTGCATCGACTCGAAACCTTTCCATTAGGGGATCCACTGTCTACTGGACAGCTCGGCATAGCATCCCTGTCCTGAACCACACCATGCCTGATCGACGTTGGCCGCAGGTCCCCAGCACGTCCCTGGAGCGGACGCCTGGGCCATAGGGCCCCTGGAACCAGCCGGCGGAGCCACCGCGCGCTGTCCCCCGGGCTATCTTCCGTCTGCACCGCATACTGCTCGAGAGAACTGGGAGCTGTGGCAGTTGTTGAAACGACAGCATCAGAACCTTATTCAGCAACATTCGATCCAGCAGCAGTCACGATGGGCTCAGTTGGGTGGCCCGACAGATTGGGGTCTGGACTCAACTCTGGGAGGGGCTCACGGCAAGCCCGATGGCAAAATTGGCCCCTCTGGCCGTGGGGCCAAGAAGATCTGTCAAGCGGTTACCGGCATCACTGCTGGAGATCGTCACTTAATCAGACATTGTGGCGCTGGTGATAAGCCTTCGCGGCACGACAGAAGAGGAGCTTTTTCGAGTGGGGACGGCCCTGGACGAACGAGGTCGACCTTGGAGTTGGTACCACCGCAGCGAGGAGCTCTGCGTGCGAAGAGCTCCTCAGAGGCCTACCAGCCGCAGGTAACCCGACCTCTGCAAGAACGGGAAGCGGGACCGGGCTTGGTGACGGAGGTGGAGGTGGAGATGACATCTGTAGCTGCGGGTGGCAATGCACCGCTTTCGAGTGATTACCAGCAATCAGAGCAGCAGCGGCAACGGCAGCTACAACATATGGAAGGTGGTGTCCTAGGGGGGATTCCGAGTGGTGAGGTGGAGGTGGAGGTGCTGGTGGTCCTAACTCTGGACCGTGTCAGTTGGCTCCCGGTGGACCTGGTGTAAGAATACCAAGGTGCCGCACACCGAGGCACGCAGGGGGAGACCTAATGTAGACCTTAAGACGAACTTTAAGGCGTTACCAGTCCGGCGCCAAGTCGAAGGTGCCAATGAAGCATTTGGCAAGTGGCGGGATGTGGGAGGTGCGTGTGTGTCTTAGCCGGGTGGTCCGGCAGAAACTGCTCGATGTTTTCGTCCTCATGGCATTGAAGAGCCCCCCACCTATGATCACGCTTGGTGTATCACCCGGACACACACGCAGAGTGTTCTTAGACGTAAAATGAGACAGCTAATCCTGGTGCGCCAAGGTTAGCTTCAATGCTAGCACCCGATTGTGGATTTTGTGTCTAGCTGGCTCGTAGTCGTGCTTACGTTGTCTGACGCAAGGTCGGTGGGGCCCCAAGGTCCTCATACAGAGGTGGATACATCATGTCATGTCCTATGTGATTTGGATGTAGCAGGCAGGCGTGACGCTGCCTGGCCCCAGCCTACTGATCGTGGGAAATGTTGGTAAGCAAGTGGTGAGAGTAGGCAATACTGCTCCACATGTCCAAACTGTGGCTGAATTGTAGCTGCTGCAATCTAGCCGCTGGTGCAGGAGCTGCCAAGACTGCTGCCCTGCTTTAGACAATCATCAGGCCCGCCAGGCTCGAGGACACCTGGATAGGGTGCTGCACTCCGCAATATGACAAGGCGGAGTGCAACACCTTATCCAGGTACAGCAGCGGGCCGCCAAGGGAAGATGCGACTTGGCTTGACTATTAACTACCTTTTGCAGTAATCAATCCTCGGAAGTTCCCAAATGCGTAGGTGTGCGTTTGAGCGGTGAAGGGTCTGCCAGGTGGAGGGCAAGATGCGAGATAAAATATTGACATAACACGAGGCGTGCCTGAGCTGCCCCTACCCGCATCCACCCCTTCCGAAAGCGTTGCCAAGAACTAGAGGTTTCTTGGATCTCCTGCTGCAACCAAGAATTGGTTGCGACTCCGTCGTCTCTGCCTTTCACACGCCAACCTCACTTCCGCATGTGTAACGGCAGCATCCTTTCGCACGCCAGGCTCATGCCCGACATCCAATGAGATATGATGCCATCCTCCCGAAGTTGTATGTAGATATACCGCACGCAATATGCACCAAAACGAGACCGCGCCAAGAAAAATGTGATTTCATGGCAGCGGTTGGAACCCACCCCTAGAAATCACCATTAGAGACAGCTCCTGCTCCAACCCAGCCACACACTGGCCAGGTCTCATCAGAAAGACTGGGACCGAGCGCTGACCTGAACCCGGGGCTTTGTAATGCAGTGACCGGCGACCTGGCTCGGGGCCGCGTTTGCGCACTGCTGTGTGGTTTCTGCTGCATGGCCTCCGGATCACGCCGGCTGAGGCCGCTGCCAATGAGCGCCTGCTCACTGCCGCTACCGCCGGCCACACGCGAGGCCACAGAAGAAGCCGTCATAAGCCGCCGCCCAAGCAGAGAGCGTCTGCGCTTTGACGACCCGCCTTCCGTCGGTGCAGTGGGCACCGAACTTACTAACTGAGGTGCTCCCAGCATGTCCACACCCTCCACCCGCTTCTCCGCGATGTTACCGTCCTGCTGCTCCTCCTGCTGCTCTGGGCCCAGCTCGCTGCTGTCGCCTGTAGCCATCTCGCTCCCGTTGATACTGCTTCCATCGGCTGTCGTCGTTTCCGCCAGAAGGCTTGTGACTCCGACCAGACCTTGCACCTGCCCCCGGCTCGTGCCCGCCAATCCAATAGCCTCAGGCGCGTCCTCCTTGGCCCCCTGTGCCACCTCATACATGATAGCGTCAAGGCGGGCCATGAGCGACCCAAATCGATACAGCTCCGTATCCAGCGCGTTCAGCTCCCATAGCGCTGGCAGGTCCTTTGGCAAGCCGTCCTCAGGGTCCGAGTGTCCCGGGTTGGCGTGACGCTCGTGGAGTCCCCAGCCCAGGCCGTATCGCATCGCCTGCCTGAACATCTCTTGGTCCTCCAGGACCAGTATGACGTCAAACTGCTCTGCTAGCAAAAATCGCGCCAAAGCCAAGTGCGCGCGGGTGATACCTCCGACAGGCAGATTGAACACGGCCTGACCCAACAGCGAGCGTATGAGGTAGTTGTTGGTTGGGGCAGGCATGAGGGACGACCAGTGGCTAACGCTGTAATTGCCTGCAAAGTAGACCTGGAATTTTGACACGCGAGCAACAAAAAGGGAGATGCCATGAGCGAGTGATTTCGAGGTCCGCGACCTGTATGACATGTACAGACACCGTATCGAAGGGCAAAGTCTGGCCGCACCTTCCGGTCTTCACCGCAGTGAGCACGGTAGCCATGCCATACGTGGCGGATGTGTGAGATGACCCGGTCGTGGGGATGCCGGATCTGCAAGTAGGGGCAGCCCCGGGGCATGTGACTCAGCAAGGCCGCCGCTGTCAATCCGGAGTTCCACCAGATGGTGCTTGCCGGTGCCGTTGTTGAGTTGTGTGCGGTGCAAACCGTGGCAGCCATACCTCCAGAAGTGTCACCATATTGCGGCAGGCATGTGCCCTGCCTGGATCCACTTGGCCTCCAAGGGCTGTGTACTCGTTGGCGTACAGGGTATAGCCCTGCCGTAGGAGCCAGCGCCGGCGTTCGTCACAGCTAATCTCCGTCCGTGGCCTCATCGTCTTGAAGCCGTTGTCGCATTTGGTCTTCAATGGGCCATGAAGAGCTCTGTGGATTGCGCCGTCAAGATAACGAGGCTGTCGGGAGGGCGTGAGCTCCTGAACTCAGTTGTTAGTTACTACAGTGGTAATATGTGACTCCTCCAAACAATGCGCATGACGATTCATGCCACTTCTTAGGCAGATGTATTAGTCTATAATAATAATGTATAATAATGGCTTGCAATGCGAAGTTTGATGTGTTGCGAGCTTCCGACTACGAGTACCACGACAACTGCGATGCCGCAAGCCTAACCGTCAAACCCCGCCTTGTCAGTGCCGTTCATAACTGCAGCACAAACTTATTGAATTTAACAGCAAAACAACATAAAACTTACTTCATCCTTAAATTTGGCTATAAGGCAATTGTTGTTAGGCGAGAAGCTCTCCGTCTTGCAACCGTTGGCCCTAGCCAGCTGACAGATGGTTGTGCCACCGGACTTGCTTACGTGCGCAAACTCCACCACGCCTTTATTCCGGGCAGAGCTTTCGTGTCGAGCAAACAACTGCAAATAAGCAATGACACTGGTTTCTCTACGGCCAAACTCTGCCCTTGTGCAACGCTAAGTGGACCAGCATCCGTTAAATTTCCATACCTTAAGTAAAAGGCTCTGAGCACCATTTGTCTCTGCTCCTTTTATGAACCGGCCTTTACGTTCATAGCGGAGCGCCAAGCTAGCGATAACAATTCGCCGGACCAAGGGCCAAGCTCGAAGGTTTTCAGGAAGCTGGCTAATTAGATTTTTGAGTGAGATAACGATTTCACTAAATCCACTTCCATCGCGTTGCACGAGGTCTTGGGCGCCGGTGACAATTTCTAATAGTGAGCTGTTCACATGATTTGCAACCGTGTCCATCAGGAAAGTCTCCAACAAAGCATTATGATCTGAACCTGGCAGATCTGATGCATCGGTGACGTGACTATATCGGCCGGTTTGCACTTCGTCTTGGCGTTCGAGCCACTTTGCAAAGGCATTATTGATATCTGTAGATTCAACTGCACATAATCCATTAATAATAACAAAGGCACACGCTATGCTGTGCAATTTCATGATAGCTGAACAGACAGCTTAATCATCGGACCATGAACGGCATTGGTGGGATAGTGAAATTACTTGACATCTAAACATTTTATATGGATGGATACTAGGGACAATGCAGAGCCGCGGCCTTGATTATTACTGCCGTACATTCAACCTGAACCTCAATGCATTCAAGGGCTTCGGCGCACCAAGTACAGCATGTTCATAGCCATGAGGATCCTTGTTGAGCGGGAATGGGTGCATTTTGGACCCCAGTTAACGTCCTCGGCCTCGCTCAGGGCAACTTAGCAGGGTTTAGCTTTCCGGACAGCTGTGGTGCAAGATCCAACTGCAGCATGCTCCGTCTCAGCGATGCAAATAAGTTGAGGTGGAGGGGTTGCGAGAACTTACCCAAGCAAGGGATGAAGGGACACGTGGTAGCGATGTATGATGAGTGAGATCACGAGCTGCAGTAAGCCAACAGCAAGTTGGCATATGCAGCAGGATGCAGCGAAGGAGCTCTTGTATCACATCGAAGTGCTAGCTGGCACACCCAATTAAAGCCTCTTCAGCTTCAAGCTCCAAGGGCAGGGCCGCATGCAGTCGTCATTCGGCCGGCAAGGACCCTAAAGCCTGATAACTCTGCCACTCAAGCACGACAGTACGCAGGTTATGGGGCAACCTCGCACGCACCTGTTCTGTATGTATTATAGCGTCATATGGACCAGCAGCATACAGGCATGAAGAGTTTCTCACCGCAGCTATCTGAACTGCTTTTTTTCGTCAATTGTCCGCCCAACGAGTGCTTCGCACCACACCACACACTGGGCCATAAGTTCCTGGCCCATACGTGTATAGCTCCTCCTGCTTTTTTGCTGGAGATCCGTGCCATAACGTATCACCTTTATCAATGACTCATGGGCTTCCGGTATACTGGGCGGGCGTCTACGGTCGCCGCATCGTTAGGACTGCTTGGAACCAACCCAAGCAGTGGGAGGAGCCCAGATGTTGCGGCTGGCCTGAACTTGCCTCAAGAGAGGCCCAAAGCTACGGCTGGGATGGAAACCGTTACCCGGGACGAGGATTGAAGGATGATTGAATGGTGTTAAAATGTATATGCCCCATAATCACAGGAACGGTACCGTTATCCCAACGATTTCACGAAGTCGCTGCATCTCGCATCTGGAGAGGGGTTACCTGGCATCTAGCTTGCAGCGGCATCTAGATACTCTCCTAGCCGCATGTACATATTTTAGCCGCCACCCCCTTTTGCCGCATCCAGATACGAATCATGCTACTTAGTACCAATATGGCTCCCCGTTTGGGATATTTTATTATCAGAAGAACGATATCCGCAGCCAGGTGCTTAACTGCATCTGAGGCCCGTTAATAGCCTCCTCGCCAATCGTACCGTTCAGCGTTATCTCGTTAACATACTGTACCGTTAACCGTCGTTAACAGCACTGATAACGTGGCGGCAGCGAATGCAAGGTATAAGTGTATATGTATAACATGCCGTTCTTCGAGCGATTTGCGGACTTTCCCTGCGTTGTGAAGGTGGCATTTCCCGTTTGCAGGTTGCAGTCCATTTGTTGTAGACTCGCGGTTTTCGGTTAATTTGGAAGGAGTGGGGATATTTTAAGCTTAGAACAAACTTATATGGCACAAGTTTATATATCCCAATTAAAATCACAGCGACGTATATTTTTGTTCCTATGCCAGGCCGCTTGAGGATGCAAGTGGCACCGCGTTCAAGCTTTTCTCCTTTGCCGCGCTGCCGTCCTGCTCGGACTTGGCCTATAAGGTAAACATTGTGCTTTTCTGTTTAATTGAGTCGGTTTTGGGGTATCAAAACCTGCAGCTTAGCTACTACCTCAACAGGCCGACGCGGGGCCTTTCCGTCGCGTTGCGCGCTGAAAACACAACTCAAACGACAACGCAAGAGGTAATAGCTGTTTTTACACAACCAGTTCGTTGTGTCGTACCCAACAAAGCGTTTATGACAACAGGTGGCGGTCGAGAATGCAGTGCCCTTGGAATCGGCTCCAGGTGCTGTGGTACTTCCTTCAGCACCAGAAACTCGAAAGGGAAATACCGGGGTTGCGGTTGGGGCCGTTGCCGCTGCCGTACTGCTCTTCGCGTTGCCACGCTTAGGTGGAGGCTCTCCGCCAACGCTCGCAACGCTGGAGCAAATGTCCACACCCCTCGACGTGGCTCTCGTTAACGGCCGGCCAACGTTGGTTGAGTTCTATGCCAACTGGAAAGTATATGAGGCTGGTCATCAAGCCCGCATTGGGGCTGTTAAGTGTGCGGGATCCTTGGGCGCAGGGCTGGGTCACGCAGGCAAGCAGCGGAAGCATTGCAAAGTGCCGTCACGTTCAAGAAGGGCCAATTGAAGGCAAGGCAATAGGTGCAAACCCTTCTACGAAGGAACTACAACGTGCGGTTTTGATAAGTTCAACCCTACATCCTTGGATGATACCGTTGGCTAAGTCTTTGACCACCCCTTCAAATGTTTTCCCTCATGCCCAGGTGCGAGGTGTGCCGCGAGCTGGTGCCCGACGAGTATGAGCTGGAGAAGCAGTATCAGGGCAAGGTGGGATTCCTAGGGTGCTTTGGTTCGCACATGCGTTGCACATTCTGAGTTTCTGGCAGCGCTCGGGGATGTCGCCGCTAATACATTGGGGAAATGCGTGTATGCGATTCCCAGGTCTGTAATGTAGTATCTAAATAGTCGGACGCTTCAGTGCATGTGTGATGCCCAGGTGCCTCATGCTTGGTCCATTTGGCACATCATCACACAAGTGCGGCCCACTTGGCAGGTGAACTTCGTGATGCTCAACATTGAGAACTCGAAGTGGGCGCCGGAGGCAGCAGAGTTTGGCGTCCGCGGCATCCCGCACTTCGTATTTTTTGACAAGACGGGCGAGCCGCTTGCAGCTGCAGTTGGCAGAATGCCGCGCCAGGTCCTGGAGGGTAAGCTTGTGACTGATGCCCCATGGGCATGAATTGGCATGCTGAAGTCATT
The DNA here is from genome assembly GCA_030268105.1 of Volvox africanus. Classification (NCBI taxonomy): domain Eukaryota; kingdom Viridiplantae; phylum Chlorophyta; class Chlorophyceae; order Chlamydomonadales; family Volvocaceae; genus Volvox; species Volvox africanus. The sequence continues at coordinate 1,893,586 of BSDZ01000021.1, read as the reverse complement.
TTGTGTCCCGCGTTCCGTAGTTCAGAAAGGACAAGGTTGGTCGGTCGAGGCTTAGGCTTAGCCAGCTAATGGTTGCATCTATTACCTTCTTGGCTTGCGCGCAGGTAACCTGGAGGCGCTGGCATCAGATGCGCCGCTGCCATATGCCGGGGCACAAGGCAGGACCTCCAGCCCAGCTCCCCCACCAGGTGCAATGGCGGGGCCCAAGCAAACTATGCCTCGTGATCATGCTTGATGTCTTAAGAAGACATGATTCCTGAATCATCTTAACTTAACTGTTACCGCGTGACTGAAAGGCGCTACTAAGTCATGTGATATGGAGTGGTCTATGTTGCAACGGCGGTGACGTCCCGCATGATTGCTGATCGCGCGCTGAAGAGCGCGTTTGCCTGTAGCGACGGCCACTGCGCGTGAGGTTTCGTAGTGAGATAGCCTGAGATTATTGGTGTGTGGCTCATGTGGGGCACCTGTGCGGTACGTGTTGCCGCGTTTTCACCTAAATGCGGACGTGCGTGAAACACCTTGATGGGGCCAGACAGGCTTATATTTGCGTGCGTGAGGTTTCTAAGAAGTGACTGGAGTGGAGGATTTGAGAAGAGAGAAGAAATCAGTTGGAATCAGATGGCTTAGCCAGCGGTGCGCGTGTAGAGCTAGCGCACGGCTGGGCCAGACCCCACCTCTCGAGGAGCCCGGTGGCTCCGTGCGAGGGCGCAAGTAGAAGGCGTAGTCAGGGAGTTGGTGTTTAATAAGTGTTTTGCATGGCCTGTGAAGGGTGACGGCGAATTGATTGAGTTTGTCCACGCACGAGTGCACGTTTCCCGCTTCGTTTGGCTTGTGGGTCAGTGCTGAGCTGCCGAACCACGGGCAATATCCGTAAACTTACAATGCACAGCGTTTTGCTGAGCTGATTTTGGGTGGTTGGTGCTGAAGCCATAGGAAGTGACCAGATACAGCTGGCTTGCATGAAAGTTGTTGGTAATGGAGTACGGCAGGGATGATCTCGCCCCTGGTATGCTGTATTCTACGCTTTCGTTAGTCGCGCATCAATCATTTGGCCTCCAGAGGAAAGCCGGAAGTACAATGTATGGCCGATGTACCATCAACCCGCCATTGTACGAGATCGACCGTTAAGTTTCCATGCAAAGCGTGTTGCTGCGCAAGTATTGCTCCATACGATATCCTTCCCCCGGATGATTAGCCTTACGAAGTATGTGAGTATTGTATGGGAACGGCTTCCATTATCCAACTTTTTCAGCCAACCAAAAATACAGGATGCAACAAACCAGACAGGTTGAATGAATTGACATTATCTTTATGACTACTTCCTGTTCTAGCGTGGAAAGAACAGTGGCAGAACAAGGAGGAATCTCTTTAGATTACGACCGAATGTGAACTCTGAAGCATAAGAGGAATTGATGGACAGATTCGATAAATATCAAGTGTGAGCTGTGCACGAGTTTGCCTTATGCATCAAGGCACAGCAATTATGCACAAAGTAGACAGTTTCCGTACGGCAATTGCGGAACAGCGAGACTAAAGCACAGGAAGACCACCAAGAAATCCTTTTCCTTCGACTGATAGTGCCGGAGACAGGAAGGCAAAATGGTGAAGTTCCTGAAGGTATGTTAGTCGACTTTAGGCGCCTCTTTAGTTGCTCTGGCGGCTTTTGCCCTGGCCACTTTGACGCAGCGCTGGTCACTCATACGTGCAGCCTGGGAAGGTCGTCATTCTCTTGTCCGGCCGATATGCCGGCAAGAAGGCTGTTATTGTGCAGAACAAGGACGACGGCTCTTCGCTGCGGCCATACGGCCACGCCGTCGTTGTGGGCCTTGCCAAAGAGCCGCGGAAGGTGGGCATCATCTTCGTGTCCACATTAGCAACCTTCTGGCTGTCTATTTCCAATGCCGAAGCAGTGGCGGCCTTGGTCGGCTGATGTCATTCACCTTATCGTGCATAAATAATCCAAACAGGTCATCCGCAAGATCAGCCAGAAAAAGCAGGCCCGTCGTTCTAGCATTAAGGTGCGTCGAGAGAGGGCTACAACGGTTTTGGACAGGAGTGTTTTGATTGCTGAAAGCTGGCGCGTTCAGCGTGCAGCAGCGAATACATCTAGCATTGGCTTATATGTCCGGACGAAACTATGAAGTGCGTGGCGAGCTTAACCCAGGGGCCCTTGCAGTATGCTGCTACCCCTAGGGTGGTTGGGGCATAGCCTTAGCTCAGGCTCGCAACCTAAGCTGGAGTTGTAGGCAAGTCCTTTAACTTAGTTGGAGCCATACAAGTTGCAACGAATATTTGCAAAGGCGATATTCGTTGCATGGCGTATGGCTCCCAAGTAAGTTGAAGGACAGGGGGCGCGTACGGGAGGAGACATACGGTGGCTGGCTCACCGGGGCAGTGCATGGGAATTGGTGTTTACATGTCTCCCCCATCTTCTGCCCAACAGACCTTTATTAAGACGGTCAACTACCAGCACATGATGCCCACTCGCTACAACCTGGACGTGGACCTGAAGAACGTTATTAGTCCTGAGGCGCTGGAGACTGCCACGAAGAAGGTGGATGCTCGTAAGGTACGTACCCCGCTGCCTTTTCACAAGGGGACGTGACATGAAGGTTGGGGCGGGTTCAGCTTGAATCGGTCTAGGAGGTCTATTGGGTCCTAGCCTGATATGGGCATTGCCATGGGCTTGGGGAAGGCGTACTCAACAAATGGTGAAAACCCTAAGATTGGGGTGCAATTCTGGGTGGGTTCGATATGCAGCGCATGATACACACGAGGAAATAGTCGAAGATTCAGGCAACGCACTGTACAAGGATTCGGGTTGGAGAGCAACCCCTACCTGAGTTGCTGCTCTTTGAGATACCTAAGGTGTTTGAAAAAGTGGCATCGCCTGATGACATACATTCTGTAGGAGGCGAAGAAGTTGCTGGAGGACAAATTCAAGTCGGGCAAGAACAGGTGACACTGTTTTTGCATGAATGGTGTCAGGTGCCGATACATGGCCTTCGGCCTCGCTGTGCGTAAAACTTCTAAGAGCATGCTGGAGTTCATCCTTTCTGTTGGCATCCTGCTTATTGCCAGGCTTGTTCAAAGCTCGCGCTGCGAGCATCAGATTGAAGATTTGCAATCGTTGCCCGTTTTGAGGCCTACCACAAGTCTGACGTAGGCTCGCCTTATAACCGCAGGTGGTTCTTCACCAAGCTCCGGTTCTAAGCATTCATGCTCCCTTAGCTGGGCATATGGCGTGTACTCTGTAACGGGGCTGAGACTTTTTTGATGTCTTTTCCTGAAAATTTGTCACTTTTTGCACCCTTTCGTCACCCAGTTGCCGGTTATGAAGAAAGATTATTGGTGATCGGAAATACATAAGTAAGCATGATGTGGTGCCCGTACGGGGTAAATCTTCAAAGAAAGAAATAAAAGTTGATCGCCAAGTTAAAAGTCGAGCGGATTATTAGGTGCACAGCAATCGGGACGGGCGGTTCAAGGGAGCCCCTCGGTTGCATTCTTCGTTTGAGCCAGGAGCCAGGATGTTGAAGGAATTGACGCCATAGGGACACAGCAGAAACCAATTGAGACGCGTCACCTTCTCCCGTACGCACGGTGCTTGCACTAAAGATCGAAATATGGAAAAAGAAAGCCGGTGATTTTTCCCTAGTTGTGCCAAGAAATTAACTTAATTTGCAATCAATTACAAGCACTTGGTATAACAGCAGAGATTTCCTGCAAATTTTAAACGTAACTTACGAAAAGTAATTAAACAATTTGATGACTATTTTAGCCAATTCAAACATTTTAAGATTTTTTATCAGTATATGGTCCTCAGACCATAAAAGTTAAATGCCATAAAAACCTAAAAATATTCTTGCAAATTACCATAAGGAGAACCAGTCAATAGAGCTATGCCCTCTTTCTGCTAAACCTGCAAATGTTTTGTTATAAAGAAGGAGGAATGAGGATGGTGGCAATATCCAAGTTATTTGGGATTTGCTATGCGACAATTTCAATTATACTTCAGATAGAATCTATTGGTAAATTGTAACCCTCTTCCTACTAACAATTGTCCCTTGTCTTGATAGTGCCTTTTTTATTGACCGTACGTTCTTGGTGCTATAAGTATGGTGCCTATTTCAAGGAAGTGATTAAGAAACGCGAGTGCGGCTCTAACGTGATTAAAGGAGGCTACACACCATCTGATTTTCATGCATACTTGGTACCAGGGTTTATTTGGTTTATTCTAAAAATTTGTTTTTTGCTGTTTGTAGAATGATTTACTGTTTTTAACGCCAGATTTTTTTAAAATACGGATAACCTTGTGAGCGGAACAGGTGGTCAGCATTTGCAAAATCGTAGGTAGTACTTCGGAGATAGTACGGAAGTAAATCCATGCTTCCAGCTTATAAACTTTAGCTTGAGTTATAACATATTTTGTTCATTTCCTTTCTTACAGGAGACGAATTAATAGCTTGGCACGAAAGACAAATGTTCACTCGTTTCCCTCTCACAATCACCTATCTACAAAGATTCACCAAAATATGCTCACGTTATTGTGGAAGTTGCTTGGACTTATGCCTAAGTCACAGCTTGGACTACGAAGCAAGCAAAAACACATGAGGTTTAAAGAAAGCCAGGGTGCAAAACACACACGCTCACACTATCACGCTCACACTATCAAACAGGATATATTTCTTCGAAATTTTCATCTCGCCCTCCAACCTTTCTTAGGATAGCACTTTGGCCTTTCCATCATGCAAACCAAAATCCAATGACCGCTGCTCAGTTCTACACCTGCGCAGTCTCGGTCGACACCTACATCTAGGTCCTCGACACTTACAACGTTCCCGAAAATCAACACCTGTTCAGGACACAACCAGCTTCCAGCTACCACAGCTTGGAAATGAAATGTACATTCGCTGCAGCCCACCTGGCGCTGGGATCTGCCTGACCACAGGGCAAAACACCAAATTAATCGTTGCCAAACAAAAGGCCCGAGAGGCATGGCGAGCCACACCTGTAAGGCCCGGGATTCACATAATTGTGGACGACATGCCAGCTAATACGGCTGACAGGTTCAACAGCCACCTGCCGGCTGTTGAATGCTCCCGCCGCCATTCCAGCTCACCTGCTGTGGTCGGCTCCGCCCACCTAGAACGGTACCTTCCAAGCGAACCTTTACGACAGTGGCACCTCGCGGTCAAACACCCAGCTGAATGGCGAGTGGACGACCTTGGCCTTTGCCTTGCGCGCTGCAGGGGCGTGAGCAAAACACAGTCGGAGGCCAGTGAACACACCGCTAATGAAGGCAGCGACAAGACATGGCAAAACCTGGCGATGACGCGAACAGGCGAATTTCCCATATGCCTAATATTTCCGACCTTGCCAAACGCCCTCAGCATTGGACCTCCAGGATTTTGCCCTTCAGTACCATCATCACTCCCGCCATCCTATCCTTTCCAGATGCTTTGAGCTTTCGAGATGAAGTATGCTGCGGAAGAAGCGGGTGCCCCAAATTTTAGAGCGTACCTGCAGCCTTCTCAGCCAGCTTCCGAATCCGGTCTGGCAGCTTAACGAGGTACTCCTGCGCGTGAGCAGCCTCGCCGTTCAGACCCGTGCGCTCCGGCACTTTCCAGCGTCCCACCAGGTGCTCCATGATGTCCGCATAGTCCATGGCGGTGTACGTGCCTGTCTTCTCAGCCACCGACGAGAAGTCCTGTGTCCAGTCATAACCCGATTACCAACGAAGAGAGGAAGGAGAACCGGCTAAATAAAATATCCAAAACCTTCGTAGGTTGCAAAGGAAGAGTGGGGCAATCCGTGCAAATACTAGCGTGGCGAGGATGCCGATTGTGGTCGTTGATCCACGAGAGTTGGAGCACAATGAAGCCTACGGCCTGCCCTCGGGAATATCAGTATCCCTTGCATCACGGGCCGAATCCTGGAGGGCAGTTTAGTACCCTTACCCTGTGATTCTTGCGTTTCCATTTCTCCACTCACCGCAAACAGGTTACGACCTGTTTTTTGCTCGTGCTCGCCGTCGTTCATGAGATGCGCAGGCATAACGATCTGCTTCCGCATCATGTCAGCAAAGGCCAGCATGGCGCCGTTCTGGTCCCGCTCGAACAGTCCGTCCATGATCTGCAGGAGTTCATGTCATCACCAGAGTGCGGCGGATAAGTGCGGCGGATAACGCATGAAAGTCGGAATCCTTAGCAAGTCGGAATCCCACACACTACAGATTGGGCCAGGGTACGCTAGAACAGGAAGGAATCTTGCCCCACTACTCCAGATAATTGTAACAGCCTTGAGCATCTTGCCATGAAAACACAAGCCGAACCCAGCAGGCTCTACACGAACGTCGCGTGATTACAGAATTCTGATGTGGTTTTACTCCCCCCTCCCGCCTCCCACTCATACCTTGGTGTACGCAATCTCGTGCCGACCCTCATCCGAAGCAATGGAACCACAGATCTTCGCAAGCACCTCATCGCCATACTCCAGAGCATGGCGAGCGGTGTTTCCGTGCGAGACCTGGGGAGATAGCCCAAGATACAACATCGAGGACCCGAATATGTTTCGGAATTCCCAAGCCGCATACCCCAAGTATGCCGCATGTAACGCACATCGCACATGTGTGAGGCTGATGCAGTGATTCAAATTGGACCCTTAGCAAATTCCCCCATACTGGCCACCACACCTTCGTAGCGCGCTCTTGGAACGAGGTGTAGCAGAAACCTAGGTACGGGTTGTTCTCCGTTTTTGGATCCATGCCGCTGCCGATGAGGTTCTGAATCGTAATTTCAATCGCCTTCAGGTTCACGCGACCAGTCAAGTACATGTACTTGTTCATGATGTCGCCGTGGCGGTTCTCCTCGGCAGTCCACTCGCGAGTCCACTTGGCCCAAGGCGTCAGGCTGGCGCCCGTCTCGTCGCGCACGCCGTCCAGCGTGTTCAGCATGGTCATATAGGTAGGTAACGCCTCCTCAGTGATCATGTCGCCAACGAACACCACAAGGTAGTCATCGGGAAGATTCTTGACACGCTCCCGCAGCGCGTGTACCTGTGTATGCGCAAAGGAATTCAGTTGTACTGAGCATCAGAGCTAGGATGAATGCAGCGCACAGCAAAGCGTGACGGAGCTGGGCACTCCCCTGGTATGCGTTGCACCCGGGCTAGTAACCCCGCCCACCTTATCCAGGAAGTCAGCATCCTCCGATGGGGGCAAGAAGTCCGCTGGCTGCCAGCACTTATCAACGGGCTTCAGCAGCGGAACCACCTGAAACGAAGGGAATCCTCACGTTAAGGCAAAAGACCGACACGCTCCGACATGCTCTGAGCCATCCTCCCAACGCTTACGACGTGAAACACATCAGCGATGCCTTAATTATAACCAAAATTTGACATACCTGGGTCTGCAGATAACCGTCCTCTAGACTGCGAACGACGTCGAGCTGCGCCTCGGTGATGCTGTGCAGCACCTGTCCGTTCATTATAATCGGCCCTTGAACGCGAGGGGTGAAGGTAGAAGGGGCAGCGGGCTGCTGTGGTGCTGAAGCCACTGCTGCACGGACCACCACTGCCCTTCCCTGAGACAAAGCCGCCTGCTTGCAGACGCCTGCACGGTCCAAAAGAGGGATGAATTTAAATTAGTTTAAAAAGTTTAATACATAACAGAACATTAAAGAACATGCAACGGTAATTCTGACAGAAGACGAGTCCCATCTTCATGATACGCGCATCTCGCTCCGACCGCCAGGGCAATAAAGATTTCCAGTGCCAATGGAATTAATTACCAGAAATTAGCCATTACTGAATAGTGCCGTCACGATTGGCTTGGCAACGTAACTAAACTGCCGCAGGTAGGCGTTTCACGTCAACAGTATCGTGCCTTCATGCTTACCGCGGCGCTGCGCGATCGGCTGTCCAACCTGCATCATTTTGCTGCGATAAATATGAGACAAAGCAGATCGTTGGTCACAACACAGATAATGCTGTTCTGGGCCTCCACACGCTACACGGCTACGCATTAACTCAACACGGTAAACAGTGTAAAGGAAAATTCCGACTGAGTGATCGATAAATAGCTGTATGCGTTTAACACATAAGTCTGTTGTACGGTGTACTGGCCTCAACGCAGGCACAGCGGACCGTCGGGACGCGCCGCCATAGCATTGTCAAAGTACAATTTATATTACATGTTTCCATGTCTGCATGAGTACAGGTTTGTGTCATTCGCCATGTAGGTCCGTTAAATTCGAACTGGTAACGGTGGAACGCTCACAGCGCAGACGACACTGTTTTTCCTTTTTGACTTAAGATCTTGCTGTACTTTCTCTGTCTCCTGATTTCCAAATTCCATGATTTTAGCAGTTTTGCGGAAATGGCTTGGGGTGGTCCTGCTGCACAGGTCCTCGGCACAGTATTGTGCCCCTAGGCGCCTGAGATAGGGTGTGCAGTCCGCCTAGCATATACGGCCAGGGGCCTACGTGAGGGTTACGAAAACGGGATCCCATTTTCATAATCACATCCTAGTAATGGCAGCTGATGAATTTAAAGTTATGTCATATCATGATACATGAGCGCAACGTTCGCTCCTTAAGACGCTCTCGGTGTCCAAGTGCATAAGACTACTTAACCAGCGATACCCACGTGGAGGGTATTGCGGTTGCTGTATCTTACTATGTATTCTGGATACCTGAGTCGGTGCATGACCATGTACATGAGGGGAGGAGCTTTGTCATGGAGACCCGAGGTTCAGCAATGCTCCAGCAGCGTTTCCAGACGGCTTCACTGACAGTTCTAAGGACCCACTGGTACATCTCTTATTTAATTGACACATGCCGATGGCGGGTTTTACAACATAGACGCACGAGCTCCCCTCCGTGCACGTAGGGGCTTGTGACATAACAGGTCCTCGCCTGGGTGGTGATGCCTATCGAACCCGTCACCATAGGAGGTTCTTCGATCGGAACTGGAGGCCCCACTGGCAATGCACGCCGGCTGCAGCACCGCATCGTGGTTGTGGAAATTTGGAGGGATATAGGTTATTAACCTTAGCACGCCTATTTTTGTAATACACTCTCCTCTCCGACTTGACGGTGCAAGCACGCACTCCCATAGGCCCGTGAGGAGAGGTGTACCTAACAGGGAGTGCATGCGTTATCGTTTGCAGCCTTTCAGCTCCTTTCAACGTCCCCCATTGCCAAGGAATAAGCCGCAGTTGGGTTGGCTGGCAGAGCGGTTGCAGAGGATTTGCCATGTTTTGCCAAACTGTCACGATTAAAATTTTCCATGCTCGTTATGATCAATGTGTCCATGGAGTGGGACGTGCATCTATGAATCACTTATGGGACATGAACAGCGGAAGCGCCTGGTGCCCTTTTTACCAAGTTGTGTGTGCACCGCTATTTTACGAGTGCTGTCATGGGGCGTTGCTGGAACGGCCTTTCCTTCAACGGCCGTTATCCGTAGCTTTCCTTGGTTCCTCGGCAACATCACCGTTGCGTCGGGCGAGAGGGAAACCCGTTGCGCAACCAGTCAATTATTGGCTTTACACGATCTTAATGTGACCGCCTCCCGTGGGGATTAACACATAATCACCTGTCCCTTACGACTTTACAAGTGTTTATGCAAACCCACAAAGAGCCTGTGAAGCGGCTCCGGCAACTGCGCGATCCGTGTGGTTCCTATGGTCGGACTTCTCAGACAGCTAGGAACAGCTTCATGCCTCTCCAGGTCCCGCACTCACCCGGCGGTTGCCCACTGCGCATGCTAGACGCAGGTCGTTACGGGGCTGAATCAAGCATACCTAGTGGTTGCAGACAGTTGCAGGCAGTTGGAGACAGTTGCAGAGAGTTCCAGACAGTTGCAGACTTTTCTGATGTTGTCAGGCCCTGGCCCGTTGTCCACCATATCCGTACATGGTTCGTCTTACTGAGTAAACAAGGTGTTATCGTGCTCCGCAAGCTTTGTTCCCTGATCGAGTACGGCGTGCTGCTTGAAGCAACCAGAGCTGGAAGCAACATAGCACACGGTTTTGGGCAACGCTATTTTTTCGCCTTTTCATTGCGGCATGGCATGTACACATATAAGACCAAGAAACTTCGAGCAAATGTCAGCACTAGAGGCGACAGCTGCACGGAGTTTGATATTGCGGCCGGCTTTCGGTTTTTTGCCCAGGCAAGGTTGGCCCGGGTCGTGGGGGTGAGTCCCTCGAACTCCAACTTCGTTTATGTCGTTGATATTCATTAACTTCATGAGGCTCGTACCTGCTCAATTAACTGCCTTACCTGCTCATACAGGAAGAACTATCTTATCAGGGGGGTAGATATCTTTGTTACAATTTCTTTCTTAATGAGATTTGGTTCGTAGGGAAGGGGCAGTTGACGATGGAAAGGTTTGAATACGTTTCCGTGTTGCGCGCCCGCGCACTCCAGCTATCAACCGCTGCCAGCCTCGGCCCATCCAAGCACAAAAAATGTTTGCTTACCACTCTTTCAGGATTGTAATAAGCGTTACTGCATGCACATAAACACCGCAACAAGGGAAACACATTTCTTGAAGCAATCAAATCCAGCCTGCGCCAGCAAACCCACCGCGCGCGTGAATCCGTCGACCCGAGGGTCTTCAATGGAGATTGGTCATGTTTACACGGCTGCACCTTATGCCGTTTTTGTTGCTGTTGTTAAGTTCAAATCCATGGCTTGTGATCAGCTCCTCAGTCGCCATGGGACGGGAGCAGAGCCAGACTGTGGCCATGACCGGGGCTTCATTCTGTCGGCAGGCAGCTTCGGAAATGCGTGGCTTCCTTCGGGCAGCCTGTATGGTACTCCGCATATCAGTGGGCCACAAGCTTGATGGTAGGCACGGCACCGCCGATTGTCCATGCAACACCGTGGACGCAGACAGTAAGGGCGACAAGCAAATCGTTGGGGACACTCCACCAGTGGCAGAGAACAGCAATGGCCGCGCCAAATCGTGCTCCGCTGCCACCAAGCTGTTCGGCGTCGGCGTTCCCAACCCTAGCGCCAGGCGTTTGCAGCAAGTTGGGGAGGTTCTGAATGCTCGCAACCGAACGCAAAGCCTTAGTCCGTTGCCCCGGTCACAGTACAGGCAAGCTCCACTTGGACCTTACTCGTTTGAGCGCTGAAAAGAACGGCTGAAAAAGCCTTCCTTTCAAACGACACAGTCTCCTGTGCATAGCCAGGCGCCAGGGTCGGATGGCTTTTTCCAGAGCTATGCCTGTTAACTATTACTCAACGATGCAGCGCTAGCTGACGAATCGCCCTTCCCGACCCCGCACACGGTGCTGACCACAGGAGCCCTGCTTGCTCGTGTGCATGGTCCCGCGGGGCGGCGGGATGCGCTGACGCCACTCGTTTAATCTGCCGACTGGCTCCTACCAGCAAGATATGCGAAGCTCTGCAATCACCGTCGCGAGATGATGCACTTGTTCTACGGTGTATCCAGGCATGCGGGGCACGTAGTGTGTGTGTACGTGGCAACCTGTACGCCCAGGGCACTGTGCGCTGTATGCTATATGATGCTGAGGTCCTGGATGCACACACAGAGCCGCTTATTGAAAGTAAGAAAGGATTTCGAGTTATGAACCACTTAGTTACGGTGCAGCACCAATAACGCACCTATACCTGCTTCAGTTGCTCAGTTTGCTGGCGCCCTTCAGAGCACTTCAGAATTCGTTGTATCCCTTACAAAGCGCCTTAGGTTGCCTCCTGTTCAGTGCTTATCCCGTCAGCATCAGCGCATGCTGTAATCACCTGCAACCTGCTGCTGTCCCGGCCCGACCTCGATCCCACCTGGACCACAGCGTATTTGCTCGCAGCTTCCGCAAGCAATCATTGCAACGATTACCAATGCCTCTGTTGCGGCTCAGCTTCCCACGCAAGCGCCACGGGCTACGCTACTGCAAAAGCCGGAGCAGTTGCAGCCCCCACGCCAGTCCGGGCAGCCTAGCGCCCAGGGACAGGAGGCCGCGCCAGCTGTCACAACTCCCACGGCATACCCCCCATGCATTTGTGCCTATCTCGGTCTCGGATAATCTGAGTGTCGGACGGCAATCAAGTACACCTGCAACGAAAATGAGCTACTCGATCCTGCAGGGGACGGTGGGGGGTTCGCTCAATTGATATCGCCCGGCAGCGCAGCCGGATTGGCTGCGGGCTTCCGACGCCAAGGTCCAGAGGGCCGCCGGATGCTCGCTACAGGAGATACGGGCTTTGGCTTCGGATCTGGGTCGGGCAGCAGCGTTATCTGCTCTCTTGGCCCAGCCTTTCAAGTCGGGAACGCCAGCAGCCTCCTCGACGGGTCCGCACTTCGCGCCACCTACAGACAGCTGCGGGAGGCCTGCTTTCCGGATGCTATCACGGCCCCCTCATACTGTAACTGCGCTGCGGTGAGAAAATGGCGAATGCGGCCAGAATGCACACGTCCCTTCCTCCGTGTGTGCGACGTGACATTCACTGGTCATGGCGGCGTAAGGTTCCGCGATGCTAGCCACCAATGGAAGCCTTTTTGCACGCCCTATGCAGCTTCCGGAGAAAGTATCGATAGTGTTTAAGCATAACCGTACTTCGTTTCATTCCAAACGTTGCCCGGGGATATCATCCGGCTTACAGCACATGGTGACATTGTGGGGAGTGCTGCAGTCTGTGCCAGCACGGGGCATTGTGGAAATACGTCATGTCCCAACAGCAGCCTAAAGAATTTATGCATAAGTACCCACCCACCAAAATTGCACCATATGCCGCAGGACCCGTTTTCCGCCAACTGTGCCCTCTCGTTGACTAGCCTTTGCAGCGCGGGCGACCCTTTATGCCGCCTGACGCTGGAGGCGTGGGAGGGTCAGGCGCGCGCAACGGCTGTCCTGCGGAACTTCTTCAACAGCACCTGCGGGACCAAGGACGGCAGCGGTTTGGCTGAGATTGCGAGCTCGGACTCGGATGAAGTCGGCGTGCCTTTGCGCGCCGGGGGCGCGGTCAGAACCAATGGCAGCGGTGGCGGCGCTGCGGCGCGAGCAGTGGTGGTTCGACTGGAGCTTCCAGGTGCGATGCGTAAGCGGCTCTGAAGCCAGCTGAAACTCCGCTTGTTCCCAAGGAAGCTGGTAAAGCGAACAACAGACGTGAGCTTCGGGCGTTTTAAACCAAGCATGAAAGGCCCTCTGCTGGTGTGCTTCATACAATTCGTCAGGTATGGGAACAGCAGGGTGCTGTGGCCCCACCGTCGCAATTATTCGGTGCTTGGGGTCTGACCTTCCAGACCTCGAATTTGGTTCATGTTGCTATCAAAAAGAGCTCTGGTGGTCCGAAGTATTGCCGTACATGCCAATCGGCCCTATCCAAGCCCGCTGCGCAACCGATCTTTGCCTAGGGGTAAATCGCACTGCATTCGAGGAGTGCTACCAAGACATGCTCACGTCGCGAATTGCTGCAGCGGCGGGAGTGCCGGAAAATGCCGTGGAGGTTAACAGTGCCATGGAGCTGCCCGCTGCTGGCATGACAGCACGACCCACCAACGTCGTGGGCTCCCGCACCGTTGCTGCCATACCAAAAGGGGCTTCATCGCCTTTCCTGACAGGCAGAAACGCTGCCATAACGGAAGCTAGACCTGCAGTGGTGGGTCTGCCGCCAGGGGTAAAGCGGTCCACCGGAGTATTCAACGGCCGTGCACAGGCAATCCCCAAGGGAGTGGCTCTTGCAAGCGCACAGAGCAACGCCTCCGGCGCGATCAGTAATCCTTTCTTTGCTGCGACTGGTGGCCGGCGCCTGGTGCTACAAGCGCAAGGAAGTACTGGCGCGAGCCCCACGGTCCTGCAGGACGGGCTTCGCGTGCGCTCTTTGCTGGTAAGACACAAAATTTGGTTTCAAGGTTATCTGGAGCTCTCTATCGCGGCTGTCAGAAGCGGCGTCCGGTTTCCCTTAGACATCGTCGCTGCATACGTTAAAAGGTGCCCGCACAGTAATCGAGCGCCCCTCCGTGTACGCCATAAGCGTGTTGCACATCGTTCTGTTTTGGGGCCGTCCACGCGGTGTCCACTTTGGACTTCTAAGGGCTGTGTCCGAGCACCCATCATATTGATGGCTCCTGAGAGTCCTGTTAGACACCCCTGGTGCCACTCCCTCCGCCTTATCCTGCTGGCTTTAATCATTTAAACCAGAAGGCACCCCGCCCATCTTCTCCGGGCCCTACTTCAAACTAGGTCACCTTGACCATCTCCACGGACAAGCCCCTGATAACGGAACAGAAACTGATATCAGCCCTGGGCGATGAAACCTGGCTTTCGGAATTGGAGTTACAACTCCGATTGCCTTACGCCGTGTCATCATTCACCACGGAGACGTACACGGGCGGGGATTCTGAGCTGCAGGATAGTGAAGGTGGCCATGGGATTGTTCTGTCCAACAACGTCGAAACCAGCACAACGGCATCGCCACCGCCGGGCATGTCAGCTTGCTCTGGCCAGACAGCGCCAGGCAGTACCTCACCTACCACGGGCGTCAGCAGTAGTCCGACACCCCCGCCTTATCTCCCTGGTAGTGATCATCTGAAGTCGCCAGGTAGCGGGGTCAACAATTCACAGGCTCTCATCTACACCGGCGACAATGATGGTACCAGCAGCGGCACTGAAACTGATGTTCCTTCGTCACAGTTCATTCAACGCACCGTCATGCCAATCGTGGTTTCGTGTTGGGTGGTGCTATGTGTGCTACGGCAGCAGTAGTAATAGTGATCCTCCTTCGGCGACGGCAGCGGCGCCGTAGCTCCTTCAGTGTTGGCACCTCATGGTGGTGCAAGAACCGGAAGGGAAGGCATTTGGCGTTAGCCGCTGAGGACACCCTAATGATGTCACCATCCCAGGTCGTTTCCCTTGTTAACGCGAAAGCCGGGACGCCGGTAACCCCTGTCATCAAGGTTCCTATGACCAGCGGCAGATGCAGCGACGGACCGCAGCCCACGTTCTCCGTCTATTGCAGCCCACCGGCTGAAGACAGAATTATCAGGGCAGCTGGCGAGGACAGCGGATTCACATTCCCATCATTGACACCCGAGGCAGCCGCTGCTACAGCTGCAGCAGCGACGGCTACCATTGCAGGAGGCACCCGGGGATCCCAGGAGACGCGGAAACTGGAGAAATTGTCAATCCTGTCAGGGGGCGGCCTTGAGGACCATGCGACCATGTCCATTACAACTGGCGGGTGTGCAAAAAGCGATCGAATTCTGGGCGCTATCAGGACCACGCCACCTGCGAAGGTCCAGACTGGGGCTGGGATGCTCAGCCATGTGGATTTGGCCGAGCAGGGACAAATGCCAAAAGAATCTGACTCCCCGTTGCTGGGACTGCAACCGCCGCCGCCGTCGACAGCACCGGGGGTGTTCCCACGCGAGTCTCCAGGGGACAAACTGTCCAGCGGGAGCGATGGGCAGAGCGCCACACTAGGCTTAAGGAGCATTGGCTTACCGCGCTCAGATTCTGGCATATCGGGTACAACCAACGTGAGTCACGTGGCGCAATTGTCACCGTCTTGCAGCGTATTTATGGGGCGTCCGTTGGAAGGGAGCTTGGACACGTGAAAGGGAGGGGAGGTAGCCGGCAGCAGCGGGGGAGGCCATTTAGAAGCCTGTCAGTGGCCCTGCGCAGTTGTGAAAACTCTTCAGCGACTTCCAAAACTCTATCTTGACTTCCTTAATTACCCAAGTTGGTCAATTGGGCTCGTCATAGAGCCGTCGGTGAGTGATTTGGCCACTACGATGGGGTATCATGTCTGCGGCTTGCCGGCACGCCGACGGGGTGGATATATGGGGTGCAGGGAAATCTTTCCTTGCGCGAGCTTCCGACCGTGATCTAGCCAAGTAGGCTTGCCTCTGCTTGCTTGCAGAACCGATCCGTTTTGAATTGCGCGAGCTGCGGGTATTGCACTGCGTCGCTAAGAAGCAGTGCATTCGCCTAATAAATGGATTCCTGCCTGGTCCTTCAGCTTATGTGGGCGGCGACGCCTGAACGCGAATGTCATATGCAAGAAGGAGGGCATCTATGCACACTTACCTTGAAGTACGAAGGTTGCATCAGCATTGCAGTCCTCGACCGTAGCAGTGCCATGGGGTTACATAAGAAGAGGCGAAAATCTCTACTTCCGGGTAGGAGTTCTATGCCCCAGCAATAGGCTTCCTCCGCGCCCGAGCGGTTTTCCTTCCAACATTCGTCCCATGTGGCCCGGCCTTATTCTCCCACATAGTCAAGTTAACCCACAGTATTTTGGGACTCTTTTGAACATTCTGCGGTACGCTGGCCGTTCTGATCTGGCTATTGTACTTGCCCGTCAAGTGCGTGCACAAGCTCTGAGATCGCACGTTTTAAACTTTGAGCCTTAAAATTTATATACAAAATTTGAATCTTAAACGCTAAGGCTCATCTCGCTCACCTCGCTTTGTCGTCTCAGTGCGCGGATGGATCCGTATATGAGTGTAACCGCGCAGCATAAAAAAGAAAGCATATCATTTCATATGACATCATACATAGGATTATCACGAGTACCACATGCGCCCGGTACAGATAATAAGCAAAGACCATATCCGATCATCTGAAGATGAGAGTGTGCGAATACCGGTCCGTGACATTGGATATCCAATAGCTACGATCCGGATTTTCTACAAGGATATCCTTTCCGCTCCCAGGACAAAAAGCCTTCCAAGTAATTAATCCAAATGAAGGACATGCTGAAAATCTATGACCGCGTTGCCGTCCTGGCTGGTTGTACGGGCAGACATCTGCAACTGAGTTACTAAGCCCTCTAGACCACTTGTCAATGCACTGTTTAGATCAGTCGCAATTACAACCAAGCAGACTTAAGGACCCAAGCTGACCGCGATCCCATCTGCGAGTTTCCTTCACAAATCACACCCGAAGTCGAGATATTCAACCCATATGGCTTGGGGTGTTGTATGGGTCCAAGCTACCCTAATGCTGATTCGGCTCCCACCCCACCCCACCCCTCATACCCACACCACGAAAGGCAGGACTCAATGCTACGAAGCAATCAGGTCTGGTTAATGCCGGGCTGGAGTGCCTGTGCACTGCCACATGTACAACTTCGTCCTGCCACGTCAGGAGTCAGGAGAGAGCTCGCTCAAAGACGCAGATCACCACTAAAGGCAGGATTCAATCAGCTGATGTTGTATCACGGGGTGAGAGGATCTCCGTTCCTGCTTTTATTTCAGTGGAATTCACTACCTGCAACTGTGCTGAGGGGCGTTGGCGTGCGCCTGGTCAATAACGAGCTTGATGTTAGGTTGCACAATGTGTACATCTTCATGAAGGGAGCTTGTTCCTGACTGTGGCTCGGAACCACACGTACTCTGGCCGAACAAGTTACTGCCCAACGGTATCTCTTGGCCAAGGACGGGCGTACTTGGGAGCTGCAAGTAGCGGGGGAAAGGCAAGAACCACGAAAGAAATTAGGCTGGGGCAGAAAGATGGAGAAACGGATAAACGTACGGAGTACATCTTGCATATACTTAACGTTGAAATTCCAAGATTCAACATGTACCCCCTATCCTACACACAACAGAGGTGCGATCGCTGGAAAGAGATCGAGTCACCTGGCCTGGGATACCAATGTGCGGGCACTTACCTAGCGAATTCCGAGAACTCAAAAGCAGCTGGACAAATATGGGTATAATGTAGTGGTGGGTAATAGCGACGGGAAGTTAAAGACAAGTAGACGGACACGTCCCGCCATAACAACCAAGTCGTCGCGGTGGAAAACGGAGAGGGAGGGACCAGGAGAGAGCTGTCGAGTAATCGTAATCCCCCTGCTGCTTCCTCGACCCCGCTCAAACCCTAACCCGCTCCGGTCACTTCCCAATGGGATCATTTCCATTATTCCTGCACAGACCCAACTGGCGGGAAGGAGGCGACCACCAGGTTGCACACCGCGTATCGACCCACCCAGTACTTGTCAATCGGTTGTCTTTCCTTCCCAATTACGTTGCCGCTCTCGTCGTACAGAGAAATAGTGCCCACACGATCGCCGCATGGCGGTGCCAGCACGAAGGAAGCATCATTGTTCTGCGCATTGGCCTGTGCCCCGAGGGTAGGGTTGGGCTTTTGTTAGTTGCAGTTGTTGGGTTGCAAATGGGAGATAAGGATGCTTCATAATGATCCTTATGATATAGCAATATCAAACATCAGGCAATTTACGACTTTTACCAAGGGCATTGAAAAAGATGCAAACGCGATGCTACAACGACGTGAACAGGAGACATATCTCAACGTAGTTGGTTGAGAAAGCCTTCAGTTTGGATGGTGAGGGGGAGGCGAGTGCCGCAGGAAGAGAAGGTATGAATATCAGGATATAGGAAGCGATGCTCTTGGATTCTGATGACGCGGAGGAGGAACGGGATAGAAGGAAGGTTGAGTGGAGCAATGCAACGGGGTAGAACACAGTGTGCCGTCCCTCCCCTTCCCGTGTGGAGTAACTTGCCAGATTCCTTTCATACCTGGATCAGAACCGATACCTTGATCCTTTGCTCCTGTAGCACCCGCAGCAGCGCCTGCCGGATGCGATGTAACTCACCCGCACCCGCCTTATCAAAAGTCGCCTTTACACGAATCTGGGCGTCCATGACCATGTTGAGGGTGGTCCTGCTGCAATCGTATGATTCCAAGATGTCCAAAACCTCCGAAAGGTGTCGATTGGTGATCTGCACGACACACGTCACAAACCCAAACTTCCATTACGGCATTCCGAGGTGCGCCATCAGGAGCTGCAATGCAATAACGCGGGTCGGCCTGAGTCACCTCGTCCTATCAGGATTTGCACGCTTGGAAAGGACATCGAATGTGAATTCGTGGCCTCTCTTTTATACGCCAGCATTTCTCTACTAAGCAGATGCCCGGGTCCAATGCTCTTTTGTCCGCATGGCGCGACCCACCTCAATTAGCTGCTCTGGCTTCCAAGAACGCACCACCTGGTATTTAAACATAGAGACCACAAGATCAAACAGCTTGTCCATACTGAGAGGAAGAGGGAACAGGGAGATGGTTTTATTGGTGCGATACAACTAAGGCAAGGACTGGATGAGCGGAAACAGGAGTGGCAGCGGCCGATGGTTAGGTGGACCGAGTTGGAGGAGGCCAATGGGAGATTCCATATGGGTTTGCACGTCTGCAGGATATCGT
Organism: Volvox africanus; assembly: GCA_030268105.1. Lineage (NCBI taxonomy): Eukaryota > Viridiplantae > Chlorophyta > Chlorophyceae > Chlamydomonadales > Volvocaceae > Volvox > Volvox africanus. The sequence goes on along the minus strand of BSDZ01000021.1, from coordinate 1,874,391 downwards.
AACTGACAATCATCAAAACACTGGGCGAGATTCAGTCGATAACCTAGCTGGGTTGCTGGGTAGATTGGCACGGGGCACCCTAGCTAGGTACATGGGCAGGGGGCTCTGCATAAGAAGCAGCGGGGCACCAGAATTGGTAACGATGCCAGTTTATTTATGAGCTGTGCTCATACCTGCTGCCCGTTATTTTCATGTTGCCCTGGTTGACCTTCACTTCTATCACTCCGCGTAAGATGCTCATGGCCATCGGTTGTTGAGATGTAAATATTTCATTTAAGAATCCCTGAGAAAATACGCCATCAGCCAGTGCGACCAAAGCTTTCCTGCCTGACTCTTTCGATATGTTCTGGGCTGATAGGCGCGCATGGATAACGAATGTCGACTCGCAGCATGTATTCAACACAAGTAAAGCCTTTGCTAAACTCGACATCTTTGTTATTTATATGCATTAAGTGTTAGACTGTCGGCCTTCAACCGAGACTTGATACCAATTAGTTTTTCACACACAGGCCTGACATCCGTTCATAATATTTAATTGAAAATGATGAACATTATTATTCGTTACATCAGGACGTCCGTGATGGCGTTCCAAGAGCTCAAGTGTGCTTGTACGGCCTACCCACGGGCTAGTGACAGTGCTTCTGTAGGTGTGAACTTCCAGTGTGTCACATTGCTGCTATGTTAAGTTATTGAGTCACTGTGAGTTTTAGCTGTGGCTTTTTGAACTTGAGCAGCATTTTCTGGTCTAAGCACGATCAGCACGATTGGGGACAATCGGGAATCATCGCTGTGTCCCACTATTGCGTTCACGCAGTGCTTCCCTTCCAAATCACTGGGGAAACATATAATAATGACAGTTCTGTCCTCGTTCTCCGGGGAGGAAAACGGAGACTTACGGACTGGAAAGCAGGCATTTATAATATGTACCGCGTAGTGCCGTCGGCAATGTAGTATATTATTAGTCAAGACCATAGCAGCAGCTGGCCCTTTTACTGGAAGGCCCATGGCGTCCACCTAACCGCCATGTCACTTTGTCACAGTTCGCCGATAATTGCAACCCGTTCCTGTCCGACTTTGCGGCCTTGCATCGGCTCCTGGCTGTTATGAGGTTTACCCATCAAGCAGCTGATCAACATCTCAACCTGATGGCTAGGATCGACCACCCTGGCCCCAAATTAGTGCTGATTGGGAGCCCGCTACTTCATGAACTACCACCTGCTCGGGCCGCTACCCTGTCTCCACTCCTCTCGTCCGCAGTCCTGGCACAGCCCCGCCTCTTGGCCGCCCTCACAGCCACCTGCTAGCCATGGCTCCCAATCACTAAGCCCGCCTATTATGACCACCAGCCCTGATGATCACCTCGCTTGGAGGGCGATCTGTCACTCCTTGCACAGCCAACCCCACTGGGTGGCAAACCACGCACTGATGAAGACCCAGGCGCTGAACTTTCGCAATTACCAATGATACTATCCTGCCAAGTGCCAACAAACTTTCTTGACGGGGGTGCGGGCTGCCCCAGGTGAAACTCCTGAAACCCCAAAAGTGCTAATGGGGATGCCGTGCACCTCCATCCCCGACTGCTCTGGCCTGTTTCCGAACTACCCGCAGGCGCCTGAGGACCCTGCACCAGGAGAACAGCGATATTATATATAGAGATATGAAAGTACCATGGAGCCTTTCAGTGTATGTCAGGGATCGCAAAATTATCCATGTTGACTGCACATGCTACCCATGACAGGCACTATACGCTGCCTCTGAGGGAACAAATTAAAAGGGAAAGGAGGAATCAGATATTTAATTCAACTTATACGAACGGAATATGATGATGGAAATGAACTGATAATTAACAAACTCGTTAGGGCTCGTGAAGCCCCGACGATCCCGGAGGCTCGAAGGACCGCAAGCTAAAGCAAGTAAATAACTCAATCTAGATTGGAAAATGTCTTATCCTTCATTGAAGAAAGAAAAAAGAAAGAAACGGAATAGAAAAAGCTGTATTACGAGACGGTCGGAACCGGGAATGCCGTGACCTGTCGCGAGCTTCGACATCGCAGGGGAGCCAGGCTACCAGGGTAAGCAAGGGACTAAGCGAGAAAATATTACGGCATTGAAGAATGCCTATATTATTTCAAGAAATTGGGTGGAAAAACCAGCTGTACGAGGGTGGTACGTAGTTGTGCGGCCACGTCTTCTAGCACAGGATATGTCATTGAAGTCTTTCCGTTGATAACCATGGCATGGTGTGAATGGTGGCGTAGAGGGCACAGGTCAGGCCGAAGGCAACGACTGCCAAGGGAGAGCCGCATCGGTACATTATTGTGGTTATGATTGTTGGGCTTCCCTACCTACGAGTTCCTTGTCAAGGAGGTACACACGACGCGGTACGATACACACTGCTATACGCCATTACAGGATGGAAAAAAAGTACAGCACCAGCACACCAAGCTACCAAATTGCAATGGTGCAATTGTGGTTTCAACATCATCTTGTACCCGTTGCCTAGGCAATTATCAAGCACACACACACACACACACACACACACACACATGCTGGGTGCTTGACATGCGTGCCGAGGTGCTGAGTCTGGCTCGGCCTCGAAAGGCAGCGACGTCATCGCTCGTGCGAGCTTGCATGGCCGCAGGGTACCACACCCGCAAACATATGTATCTGATGACTTGTTGAGTTTCATGGTATGAGTGTCGGTACAACGTAAACCCTGGCCAACCATGTCGAGGTATGTGTAAAAGAGGACCCGAAGGCTCCCTGGAGGTACGATACTGGATTTCGGATTGAGTTTGGATTGTCTGTTTTGAGTATCTTCGGATTTGTTATGGAATTCGGACCTGATTGGGATCTAGCTATCTAGGGCCTATGTTCACGTCGGGTCCCCTCGCACCGTTGGGCTTTCTTGTTGAGCGAGGAACATAGCTGCTCAGCGGCTGCTCAAGAGAATCTTGATTGAGAGGTAGCCGGCCATACGGGTTTGGATACCTATCACGCCGCAGGATGCGATTTTGTTAATTTATGGTTTAGATTGTAATTGTGATTCATCAGGGGATACCTTGTTTTGCATACATAATAAACTGCAAGGGATTTGTGGTAATTATGAAATATTTCTTTTAGATACATAAAACATTAGGAAACGTAAGTATTAAGGTTAGGGTCAGAATGACGTTTTAAGTTTAGTTAGTAATCAGGCGGTCCTACCATCGATCCCGACCTGTTTCGACCGTCCAGTCCGATTAGGTCCAGTGACATACAATGGGTCATACTACCAGCAGTGCCACCCCTTTTTGAACGGGCTACGTACCTCTGACGGCAGTAGCCTAACAGCGGGCTTTTGATAGGTGTCGATAATGAGACATCAGGAAAGTACGATTTTGATACGAAATCACGGACAACGGGTATCGGTGCAGGGCTCATGGCAACATCCATTGCTGTCCCAGTACAGATCAAGAGAGCTCGGTTTGCTGCAAGTGTTTTGGGTTGTGCAACCAGTTCCAATTATTGATCGTTGGTATGCTTCAAATTGTGCTACCCGGCAAACGTACCTCGTACGTACCTCTGACGGCAGTAGCCTAACAGCGGGCTTTTGATAGGTGTCGATAATGAGACATCAGGAAAGTACGATTTTGATACGAAATCACGGACAACGGGTATCGGTGCAGGGCTCATGGCAACATCCATTGCTGTCCCAGTACAGATCAAGAGAGCTCGGTTTGCTGCAAGTGTTTTGGGTTGTGCAACCAGTTCCAATTATTGATCGTTGGTATGCTTCAAATTGTGCTACCCGGCAAACGTACTGGTGTTGCTTTACCCTCTTGGTCTTCCGCCGGACTCTAATTTCCATGGTTCCTCGTTTACATATGTATAGAGAGTTGTGGGTTCTCCGCGATCGGTGCAACGACATGTCTATTGTCATCGTGGGGTTTAATCATGCACACATGGATATAGCTGGGCAGTATTATCAAGATGACGTAAGGGTCCGGCTGTAGCAGTATTAGTTATTTTGCCTGCCCTTGGTACTAGTTTGCGTGTGTCCATGGAATTTTCCCCCAAACCATGCACGATTTCCATCAACACTCTACTCGGATAACTAACGCAAAAACCATGCAACGACAAAAGTAGCAGAGCAGAACTTTGAGGACCTACGGAGAAGACAAGTAAAGCGGTGGTCTAGTGATCTCAATGCTCCGTGAACAACTTGACTGTTTCTTGCAAACACTGTTCATATATATTTTACATGTTTTCGACGACAGCAAGGCTTATGAAATGTTTATAATGACCCTAATAGGACCCCGTCATTCCAAGTTTCGCAATCTGCTTCGGGGAGTGCGTCTAGCGAGTATAATTGGCAAGCTGATTGGCAAGTTGATTGCGGCTTTCGGGGTGACGTTTTGAGAAACAACAGGATGAGAAAACTGGACGATGACAATCTCGGAACCCAACGGTGACACCACGCGCTTTTTACATTGATACTGTTGATGCAACCTTTTAACAAAGAATGCTCATCGTTGCAAAATACACGGCTGAATTTTCGGCATATGTTGGCATGGTTTCCTTCATAGATGTGCCATTGTTTTGCTACATATACAGAACCCAGAAAAGAGCCCACGTGTATGAGGACGGGCCGGAGATGCCTGATGAACGGGATGCCTTCCTGACGATGCAAGTACGGATGTCGGCCCGGTACGCAAAACAGCAATCAGGCGTAACAATATACAGTTCACTCGCAGGTTCAAGGAATCCATGGAAGTGTAACAAGAAGTGCAGGGCTAGGGTCTTTACCTTCGCAGCGCCGGATCAGTAGTTGTTATCGTTAGCGGAACTTTTGCCAGCCTGCCGGGACGTTTCTCCGTTTCTTACGTGATGATGGCTAAAGTTGGAATTCTGGAAGTCCAGCGTAAGTGCGAAAGTGTCTCAGCAGAGCGGTTTGGGCTTCGGGCCTTGTAATTTGGCCACCTCAAATTACTTGCAGTTGTTTCAGCGATATTTTACAAGGATGTCGAGTTTGTTGGCGTGCTTGGAGTGGGCGTGGGAAAGCAGGTTCGTTCTGATTCCTTACCGCTTTCGGCAGCCGGCTTACGTTGTGGAGGTTTGTCATCCTGGGCCGCCCTTTCTAACCAGGACCCTTATGCCGTGCTGACACTTGGCGAGCAAAATCACCGTTCCAAGACAATTGTCGGTAGGGCCGGCTGCGCACATGCTCGTGCCTGTGTCCTTTGACGCTGTGCGGCCAGAACGCGTTTCCACAACATGCAGATGGTGGCAAGCAGCCCGAATGGAATGAGAAGTTTACCTTTAGCAACGCATCTCCAGAGCAGCACCTGAAGCTTGAGGTACAAAGGGGTTGTGCCCGGTTATCGTCTCGTCAGGAGCCCTTTACGTACGATGTTTTTGGCCACTTTTGCAGTTCTATGATGAGAACGTTGTGTTCAGAGATGTAGCCCTTGGCAGTGGCAAGGTTGCTTTGGCTCCAATAGTCGCGGCGGGGGCGACGACAGTGGACCTGCAGCTTTTGAGCCGAAAGGGCAAAGACCGCGGTGTGGTTAAGCTTCAGTTTGCATTTAAGGAGGGTAAAGTATCGACCTGCATGGCGGCAAGTCCGGTAGGCGGAGACTTTCATATCGCTTCCCATGGCGCATGTGGTAACCGTCGGTGCCTGACGATGTGCAGGTCGCGCCGCAAAGCAAGACAGTTAAACCAGGGAATTGGATTCTTCCGACCTACGCCGATACGGATTGCTGGAAGGACTATGAACCTGGCAGTATTTTGGGCAAGGGTACCTTCGGCACGACATACTCGGCTACGAACAAGCGCACTGGGGAAAAAGTCGCTATCAAGGTCATCAGCAAAAAAAAACTTGTCAGCGCTGAGGAGATCGCGGATGTTCAGCGAGAAGTGCAGATCATGCATCACTTAGCCGGACATCATAACGTCGTATGCCTGAAGGTGTGCGTGGATTCGCGCTAATGCCGGTCGGGGCAAGGGGGGTTGTAGGGGTATCCGTCTTCTTCCATTCACTGCATACCTGTTTTCAGATGCATACCTGTTTTCATAGTTCACTGTGATTCCAAGCCTTTTAACATGTCTGCTGCAATGCATCTGCTAGGATGCAAGGTGGACCTTTCTATAGAATTCAGGACGGTTAGGATTAGGGTGCGTGGTACGCCACCATTAGCAGCAACGTCTTGAAGTGCTTGGCGTTATTGTGCAGCCATTTTGCAAGTCACGATTTACGGTTTATTGGTGAACCTTTTGCAGTGAGTGCGTGCGATCCACGTTGAGGCTGAAGGCCAGCTCAGCCCACTAAGGGGCTGCTTGCCGGATTTTCCCATCCACAACCACGGCCTTCCTCGTTTCCATGTCTCCATCGACCCAGTTATGAGACGGCCTTTGTCCTACTGCATCCACATCCACATCCTCCAACCCTGAGCTAAAACCCCAAGGTCCTAATCCGTTGAGCCAAACTTCCACAGCATGTCAGGATGCCAGTTTTCATGCGGTTTGATGATTTCGTTCAAACCCCATTGCATGCCCTTGTCGCAATTTTGTATGACTGTTGCAGGGGGTCTATGAGGATAAGAGCAACGTATGCCTGGCTATGGAAGTGTGCTCGGGCGGTGAACTTTTTGACGCAATTGTCAAGAAGGGGCACTACACGGAGAAGGATGCCGCTACCCTTATTCGTACGATTGTCGGGGTGGTGGCGCACTGCCATAACATGGGCGTCATTCACCGGGATCTGAAACCTGAGAACTTTCTCCTGTCGGACAAAACGCCTGGAGCTGCTTTGAAGGCCACGGACTTCGGCCTTTCATCTTTCTTCCAGGTAGGCCAGCGGTGCAAGCGTCTGAAGCGTGGGGGCCGCGCTATAATGCTCAGCTTCGACTATTATCTTGACCAGGGAGCGGCCTGCAACAATGGGAAACGCAAGCGAGCAACGGGTCATTTGTGGGATTGGTTACGCTTATGAAAATGTATTTAAGGCATGGCTAGTCCCTCTTGGGTAATTATCCCAACCCACCAGCCCATAAAGCGGGCCGAAACTCGCCAACCATGGGAAGTGTTGGCTAACTGTGTGTGTACGTAATTAGCTATGGCGTTCAGCAGCGCCGTGTACCCCGGCTTGCACTTCGTAACACACACACGATGATTACTTGGTGCAGCTGAGGCACATCTAAAGTCCGCCTTAAATGCCGATGGTAGCCTAACGCTTATGTTACCTTAACCTTGCGTTCCATTCAATAGGAGGGCCAGGTGTTTACGGACATCGTTGGCAGTGCCTACTACGTTGCGCCTGAGGTATTAAAACGTTCATACGGGAAGGAGGCGGACATCTGGTCTTGCGGTGTCATTTTGTATATTTTGCTATGCGGTTATCCCCCTTTTCATGGGGACAACGAGAAGAAGATTTTTGAGGCAGTGGTGGGAAAGACCGTGGACTTTACCAGCGAGCCGTGGCCCAACATTTCAGGTGTGTGGATCGACTTCCCATGTATGTTGTAAATGGCGTATCACTGCGTCACCTTTTTATGGTCAATAGGGTTTCCTCTTGGCATACATTACAGATGCTGCCAAGGACTGCGTGCGCCGTATGCTTGTCCGCGACCCCAAGCGTCGTGCGACGGCGCAACAGATTTTACAGCACGATTGGATGCGTGAGAACGGCTGTGCAGCTGATCAGCCAATTCAGTTGGAGGTGTTGTCGCGCATCAAGCAGTTTAGCGCCATGAACCGGCTCAAGAAGGAGGCACTCAAGGTACGAACCTGCCGTGGGCCGCTTGCGTGCTTCATACAAACGCGCCTCTTGTGTCGTCTGCATGTTCCATGGACATGATTGCAATCGCTTTGTGCTCCTGGTTATGCAGCTGATTGCGAAGAGCCTGCCGTTGGACGAAATCAACGGCATGCGCGAGATCTTCCTGGAAATCGATAAGGACAAGAGCGGCACAATTTCTGTGGAGGAGTTCAGCGACGCGTTGAAGAAGAAGGGCGTGCAGGGCCTCACGGAATCAGATGTGTCGCGTATGATTCAGGTATGTGTTGCGCAATTATTATATTCGGTGACCTGGTTGCTAGCAGTGGGCTGTGAATGACTGTTATAATGGCGAAGTGAGCCATGGGGCGTTTTTCTTATTGTTATTTTTGATTTGGGTGGCAGTTTTTGTCATTAACTCGCCTGTGGGGCCGTTCCGTGATATAGGAGGCCGACGTGAATGGTGACGGCATGATTGACTACGAGGAGTTCCTGGCCGCTACTATTAACCGGTCAAAACTGGAGCGTGAGGAGCTTCTGAAGCAGGTGGGTCAGGGCTCTGTGAGTCGGTAAGGATGCTGCTGCCATGCCTGATTCCACTCTTTCCAACATCCTTGACAGGCGTTCGCTAAGTTTGACGAGAATGGCGATGGACAAATCACGCGACAAGAGCTTTTCAATGCCCTGTCGGACCCGGCGCTTGGGGTTGATCCCAAGGAGATCGATGAGATCATCGACCAAGTTGATCAGGATGGAAACGGTACCATCGACTACGTGGAATTTGTCAGCATGATGCGCGCATTGTAGTTGCAGGGCGGTTTTTCGCGTCACGATGAATCGATATCCGTAATGTGCATATCGGTTACTTGAGCAGGGAGGCGCTAGCAGTGCGCGGGAATGAAACCCTATGTACCATGGACTTTTAGACTATCGTACATTTGTCCAACCTGACGATGCCAACTTCTTGAGGCGAGTTGAGCTTATTTACATCATCATGTTTCGGGGAACCCTACCGGTTATGTGAGCGCAAAAAAGCACTGCACATGTCATTGCCTTTTTGACTGGTTTGGACTGGAGCATTACAGTCGGGAGTAACGGTCCATTGCGTCCGATGTCCAGTACGTGGGTAGTAGAATTAGCCGCATTCGAAACGTCGCGGCATGGGAGCAGTCTCGTGATCAATGTGTCCCGTTTCCTAAGTAGGTTTGCCGGGTATGGATTGCCGTTATGTAATGGTGAGCAAGGCCTAAGAGTGTAGGACCAAGCTAAGTGCAGGCATTACTTCTTCGAGCGATGTGACGCGGAGCGCTTCGAATAGCTGTGATGCCAGACGTTGATACCGTGGTAGAACTTCATCCAATCTTTTTAATCTAGCCACAGCCTTCACTGCTGCGTCAGCGACATCTGGAGCAGTGCGTACATTGAACAAGGACATTAACCTATCCAGTGCTGAGGAAATATCTTTTCCAATTTCCGACGGTGTCGAAGGAACTAGTGCACGTGACTCGGTAGTGTCGACATTTCGGCGTGGTCCCTTGCCCTGATCAACATCGCCGAGGGCCTGTGCCGAGGACTTCCCGGCCGAAGCCATACTTTCGACAAGCTTCCGAACACGCGCCATGCATGCCGAGACACCTGCAGGACACGAATAGGCAAAAGACATCGGATGAAGCAATTGCGTCCAGACGAAAATGCTCCGATTTTTACGATCGCGCAAATGCAGCACCAACACACCTGCGTCGGCAGGCAAATCCAGAGCCGATGACAGAGCGTGAATAAAATTACGTTGCTCGTTCAACGTGACGTACAGGCGGTTGACAGCAGGAACCACTCCATCGAGGGATTTGCAGTCAAAAAGGCGCATGAAATGGGAAACGAGACGGGACAGCAGGTGCTCTGGCTCGCGCGTCATGTGCTGTGACGCTGCGGCCAAAGACTCGCGTGCTGTAAGCGACAAAGCTTCTGCCTCGACGAGCTGCCGTACGCCTGCGACGACGTCGTCTGGGCCATGGATGAGCCTGCATTGTTATCCGCAAGTGGAGGCGTACGGGCTGGCATAAGCTGGCATTTCTTACAGGGTACAGGTAGATACTGTAACTTACGCGGCCATGCCTTCTGCGCGTGCAGCTAACGTCTCCACCACGGCCCGCATGGCTCCACGAAGTTGCGCACTCTCTTGGAGCAACTCCAGCCAGACCTCTAACACCTCGAGGACCTGGACCACAGTCGGCACCGACCATCACATGGCAACTGATGTGCCTCGGCTGGTAGGGAATCCTCTGCTGTAGAACGTGTATATCCAGGTTGCAGAAACCTCGCCAATTGGGCGCAGATTCAGCAAATGTGGTTACGAACGTATTGTCTGGTTAGACAGATGCAAGTGAAGGGTCGCGTGTGGCAAGTGCACTTGCATCAGCCTAAAACGCTATATTTCTCCCCTCACAGGAATGCATTGCCAATGCTTACCCTGCTGGGATCCGTGGTACCATCAATGTGCGGTGGCACGAAGGATGCACCCTTCAAGTACACCCGCTCGCAAACTGCGCCGATGAAGGCCTCCATCCGTGGGACGGCACCAACCACGCGCAGCGTCTTGCGAACAGCCGCCGGTAGCGCCGTCGCATCTCTGAGATCTAGGTCAATACAAACATCCTACAAGAATGAAGAGACTGTGAATGACCCCTAGCATATGTAGGAGTGATGGCTCCTTGTGATGTGATCTTCCCCAAAAGGAATCACAATTTGTGCTTCCCTTGAGGACTGTGACCCACGCTCTACATCCACGGACCCGGATGGCCAGTTGTTTCCCGTGCAGTGACTTCACGCGCACCTGAACAAGGTCCACAAGGACGTCCTTGGGCCAGTCGTCCAACGTGCGGAGACCCAGGCGGTGAAGAGAGCGGTCCCGTGCAATGCGCTGTGAAGTGGTCAGCATTGAGCCTGGAAAGGGGGAACAACGGGCTAGAATTCCATGAAGAGGTTCGTGCGTTTGCGTGAAGGGCCGTAAGCACCAGGAAGATCAATTACTGTCTGGTTTATGTGGCCGGGAGAGGAGGGCCAATTACCTTAGTCCCAAATAGTTGCATTCCTGTCTCAACGAATGATGTTGACCCACCAACGTATTAACGTGCCCCAAGTCTTATGAGGGGTGTGGACCGAGGCCCATGCAAGAGATGCATCCCGCATAACTGGTGTTATCAGGAATGCCGTACCTTGACGTCCCTTAGCTGCAGCCGCAAGGCTCAACGCCGTCTCTCCACACTCTGCATTCGCGCCTGGACCACTTGCGGCCGTGCTCCCCTTGAGTTGCAAAAGTCTCTTCTCAAGAATTTCCACCTCACGCTTGAGGGTTCTACGGGCATGATACGCGTGGGTGCCAGAAACCTTGCCTTCCTGGTCACGGCCTTGGGAATAGCGTGTCACTTATGTCCCCCACGCGCTTCCACGATTTTGGTCATGCACTATGGGCCAATCCACAGACTATCTGCCGAAAGACATTCCCAGCGAGCGAATGAATCAATCATGCATCCTGACGGGCTGATGCCTTAAGATCGCCATAAGAAATTGGACCAAAAACTTAAGCCCTTACCGGTTGTCTTGGATTGTGGGTCGGTTGTCAAGCTCGTGAACAAGGGACTCGTTGTCCTCCTACGAGCGGAAGTTGTGTAATTAGTCGACGGCACATGACGAAACCGCAAAAGCGGCAACAAAGCTAGATGTTGCTAAAAAGGCTTCAGCATTCCGTTCTGCGTGGCAGATATGCTAATCATCCCTTGCACCCATCCCAGGGGGACGCGGCTACGCTTCCATTTACTGCTGCACCTTCAGCTGTGCAGCCCTGTGCTCTAACTCCGCATGCCGCCGCTCCGCCATGCGTGCAGCCTCGGCCGCCTCCAGCCGCGCCCTATCCAGCTCACGCTGCAGGTCAGCGCTGCGGCGCTCAAGGAGGATGATACGGGCCTGCAGGTACATAGTCGATATGGGTCTAATGGAGGAAGGGGCAACACCAAAGCACGGGCAGGTATGTGCAAAAGATTGGCCCATATCCTGGCACAACCTGCCTTGTTGCACCAATTTCAGTCTCGCGCCGCAATTAATGACTCAATGTGCCGGCCCTCTGAGGGGACGTAATCAGGTCATCCCGGGCATAAATTAAACTGTATGCTAAGTGTTCTACTTGGGACCTTCAGCCAACCAGCTAGCAAGTCAGTTAATAATGCACCGCTCCAATAGACATGCGCACGAATGCACTCAAAGGGCGTCTGTCAATAAACTACACCCTGCATCTTGCGGCCAAGTCGTTGATACCCAGCCGTCCCCAGCCTTTCTACCTGCATGTCCGCTAGGTCATTGGGTGTACGCCACGCGCCGGTGCGATCTTTTATTGCAATATGGTTCTGCGCTTCTCGCAGCTGGTCTGCCAGGCTTCGGACCTGCAAGCCAGGGCGTTGAACAGCAACGTAAGTGACTCGTTTGCAAGGCGGACAAAGGCCTCAAGCGAGAAGGCGGGCCTCACAAATGAAGCCACCGACCTCGGCGCGGTAAGCAGCCAGCTCCTGTTCCGACGCCTCACGGCGTGTCTCATATAGGCTAACAATCTCCACTGGCCGCAGCTCACGTGCCGCCGCCGCTATCGCACCAGCTGCCCGGTGCTGCTTCTGCTGCTGTGCTCCGGGCCCCGGATTGCCGCCGCTGGTGCTGCCCGCTGCAGACCCCAGAGTCGCCACGTACGCTGCGCGTATGCGCTGATACGCTGCCTTGTCCCGGGCAACTCGGCGCTCCTCTTGGGTCACCCTTTCGGCGAGGACCCCCCGCAGCTTATCTAACGTGGACTCCCGGCCACGGAACGTGTGTTCCAACTGCGAGCCAAAGAAGTTTGTTGCAGCCGCAGTCCATGACCCACAGGCTAGAGCATATGTAATCAAGTTGGGCTTGGACAGCCGTAGACGAAAAGAGCCACGCACAGGGACGCGCAGGGACTGAATAATTGCGTCGTATTGGGAGCTGACGCCCAAGTCACTTCTTGCGCAATGCACGAAAGTTAGGAACAATTGTCAAGATGCTTTTGCGTACTTTCCGAATAGCAGCGAATTGGGACATCATCCTTGTGATTAGTACGGCAGTAGCCCTTCTTCTGCGCAGCACTGTACTGCGCCACACCTCAGGCCTGTTCTCACCAGCAACCAACCTATTCACGTATTCTCTCACGTATCACGTATGACGTATCACGACTCACGTATTCGCATCGCTGCCGCACCGCCCCCAACTCCGTATCAAGGCGTCGCGCGGTTTCCTCAGCTCGGCAGGCACGCTCCTCTGCGGCGGCTGCAGCTTCCGCATCTCCGGCGCGGCTATTGCCCACTAGGCGCTGCAGGCCCTCCAGCTGCCGCTCCTTTACCAACAGTTCGCTCTGGATTGGCAGACCAGAGATCCAGAGTTGGCAAGTGGCATCCACAGCCGCCAGTCACAATTGATTTCCGCGTCAACACGATGAGGCATGATTATCAAGCGAGGTTCGCTCTTTCGGGCAGCTCCTTGGACAGCTATGCATCTTCCTTCACCGTCGCTTCACGTCTGGCCCTCGCGGTCCCGGGCATGAAACCAAAGGAAGGCATGAACATGCTCAGGGAAGATACATCCAACTGAGGACTGCACCCGCCGGGTGGTAAACCCAAGGCTAGGACCTCCCGAGCGATTCTGCAGCGGCGCACCTCAAGCTGAGTCACCCTTGCCCGCGTGGTGGCCAGCGTCGCCTCAACCTTGGCTGCAGCATCCTTCAACGTGGAGGCCTCGCGACCAGCAGCCACCGCCGCGGAGCTGCTCTGGTCCCGGCCTGTATCTAGCTGCCGACACAGACGCTCCACTTCGCGGTCACGTGACTGTGCTCCACCACCACAACCACCGAACCCGGAACGAGGGCGGAGGAGGCGAATGGAATCGGCCAGATGTAGCATGTATGGGGCCACAAGGGTCTAAGGCTTTACGCACACGTAATCCACCGCGATCCGGCTGTTGCTATGCAGCGCGTGTAATTTCACTTAAACATCAGGCTTCATGTTAGCATGCCTTTCCTTGTCGGCTGGATTCTGCGTTGGCAATCCTCTGCAAAGGCAGCAGCCCCGACACAGCTCCATCACCCTGCTTACCTTGATCTGGCCCTCTAGCTGCACCGCGCGATGTCGCTCTGCAACCAGCTCGCATTCCACCTTGCGGAGGGCTTCCTCACTCTAAATTGCAACGAGGGCGGGGGACCGCAGTGATAAAAACCAGCTGGGTGCCTATCTTAAGGCATCTAACGAAGGCATTTAACATGGTATTTGATAACTCGTCCATATCAAGTGCTGAGGTCTGATCCATTCCCGCCCGGGATCCACTCCCGTGCTAAGGCCAGGCTCCCATGCTGATGGACGTGGAGCATCGCATAGGTACGCACAAACCCGCTCGTGCAACCTATGAGGGGCGTCAACATGCCCCCTCGACGAAGGTAAGATTTCCTCACACACACTTCCTACCTGGCGGTACTGTTCAGCTACCTTGACCTCCGTCGCCCGCGCCGCCTCCAGCGCGTCACGCAGGGTTTTCAGGTCGCGGTCACGGGTACGTATGAGCTGTGCCAGCTGCCCTGCCCGTTGCCTCATAGTTTCCAGGTCTGCTTCCACACGGCGAACGAATTCATCCGAGCGCAAAACCTGACGGCGCCGTTGGGCAATGTTGCCCGGGATGCTATCAGGTGCTGCTCCAGATTATGGTAACACAGACATGCATTTTCATGTATTGTGTTGTGTTCTCTTGTCTTGTATTGAGCGCTTATAACACTTGCGCCAATATAGACATATATTAGACATCTCTGAATGTGCCAAAGATATTTAGGCAAATCGTTCACCACGCGCGTCACCCTCGTCCGGAACTAAGAGCGCACGTATACCACATATAACACACCGCACCTGCGTTGCCGCCTGCGCCTCCGCCGCCACCAGGAGACGCTGCACCCGCAGAGCCTCCTGCTCTCGAGCCGCCAGGGCGGCCTCCAGCTTGGCCAGACGGCTGCGTGCGGACGCAAGCTCAGAAACAACCTGGCGGGCCGACTCATCAGAGCGCTGCGCACGAGTGCTCGCGTCCGCCTACGGCCAATCCATGTACACGATATGCCTGACAACATAGTTTTCTGACATGGAGTGGTGTGTTACAGGTACTATGCCGTGGCAGCAGCAGCCAAGCCAAACAGCTCTCAGCTGCCAGTTACAGGCAGACTGATCGAGGGAAACCTGCAGTACACATTCACGCTTTTGTGTATGCAAGCGTGCGGTATTCTGATGGCCTAAAATGGGGCATAAGCCAATAGGAAAACCTTGTGTGGGATTGCGTGTGGGAACGTGGACGGTTTGAGCTTTGGATGGCCTGCTTGCACACCTGCGCCACCTTGCTCTGGTCCATCGCCCGGGTGAGGCGGTGCATCTCCTTGGAGTGGCCCCGCGCCGCCGCCTCCAGCTGTGAGATACGCTGCCGCAGCGAAGACAGCTCGCCATCCAGCTGCACCACCGTCCCCTCGGCAGCACGGAGCTTGGCCTCCGCTGCTGTTTCAGCTTCCTTGGCCTACAGGTCGCATGAAAAGGCCGGGCAAGGGCTCCGGTGACGGCCTTCCTGCGCTAACCCAAGAGATCACATCTTCATTCAGAGCAGTAACCATGCGATGCGCTAGGCTGCGGCAAGACCACACTCGCCTGGTCCGCAGTCTTCTCCGCACGCTCGAGCTCTCTTTCCCGCGCTCGCACGGCCCCTTCTGCTTGCGCTAGCCTCTGCCGCAGACCTGCCGCATCCGCCTCCAGACGCTTTGCCGTTGCCTCCGCCTCTTCCTGTCGCATGGCAGCATCCGCCGCAGCAGTCTGCGCCGCCTCCAGCGCCCGTGCCTGACGTTCCGCCTCCCTCTCCCTGGTGCGCAGCTGGCCCTCTGCCTGGATTAGACGCTGGCGAAGCTGCGGGGCAAAAAAGCAACTGTAAACGTCGCTTAGATTTATCCAGGCATCAAACCATGCCAGCGCCGCCATTTTGCCCCAACCGTTCTCAGCACAGGTATTACAGTGCCTCTCAAACATGATCACACTTGTATATGTAGTATAACAATCTGGTAAGTGCGCCCGGCCCTAAAAGATACAGGGATTGTATCCCAGGGCAAGCAGCAGCCTTCCTTCCGAGAGCTGCCCACCTCCAAAGCCTCGCCATCTAGCTTCCGAGCCGCCTCTTCCGTTCGCCCGGCCACAGCGTTGGCCTCGTGCTCTGCCGATTTCTGTGCCTCAAGCGCCCGCATCAGTGCCGCGACCTCTCTCTCCCGGCCCCGCAGCGCCTCGCCCAGCTGCGCCACGCGCTGTCGACCAGCCGCGACTTCGCTTTCTAGCCGCGCCATGGCCGCAGAATTGTCTGCTAGCCGGCGCGCCGCCGCCGCCTCTGCCGCCCCCGCTGCTTCTATTTCCCTGGCACCACGTTCCAGCTCTCTTTCCCTGGTCCTTAGCTGGCCCTCCAGGTGCATTATGCGATGGCGCAGGGCCGTCACCTCCGCCCCCTGCTGGCGGGCGGCTTCCTCGGATTTGAGGGCCTGAAGGGGTTCAAAGCCATTAGCTGGTCGCAATAATGGACGTGAAGGGCACGAAGGCTAACCACGGGCCATAAGACGTGCATGCCTACAAACGGCACGTGTCATACCGCGCATGTAAGTCGGTATCATATGCGAGCTTGTATGTGTTAATCCTGGGAACTCACGGACCGCGCATACCCGTACCTGCGCCGTCCGCTCAAAGTCAGCTGTCTTCATCGCCTCTAGCTGCCTGTTGAGGCGCTCCACAGCCGCATCCCGGGCGCGCACGACGCCTTCCAGCGCGCCCACCCGGCCACGGGCCGCAGTGAGCTGGCCGTCAAGGCGCCGTGCCGCCTCATCAAGCGCGGCCTGGCGATTAGCCACCTCCGCGTTGCCTGCCTTGAGTACCTCTAGCATCCGTACCAGTCGCTCTTGCTCCCGCTCTTTAACCCTGCACACACATTCAACGGCATTACTAATATTATCCGAAGTCATCACAAGTAAGGAAGATCAGACAGTACATCTGGCTCCTCCCAGTCGCAACCGCATCACCCCGGCAATCGAGCCTGGACAGCGTGGTGTCCCTGTCTCCTCTCCTCTCCACATGCGCACAAACCTGACTTGGCCCTCCAGGCTAAGCACCTTGCCCCTGCTCGTCGCCAGGTCAGCCTCTGATTTGCGGACCACCTCCTCGGCCTTTGCCAGCTTGGCGGTCAGCTGCAAGCGCGGAATGATCACAGACGAAGAAGCAGGAGCATAGCAACATATGAAATAATAAGGTTTTCTCAGTTGCTCAAGAAGACGACTAAGAGTGCAAAGCCAGCTTTTGACACGCTGATCTGCTGCTCAATAATGCAGCCGAGGACAGTTGCAGGATTTGCAGCGGCTATAACACCAGCCCTCACCTCGTGCGCCTCCGCACGCAGCGACTCCACAGTGCGCGCCAACTTTTCGCACTCCTTATCGCGGCCTTTGACTGCCGCTTCAAGCTGCAGGACTCGTAATCGCAGCGAGGTGAAGTCGTTCTCCATCTTGCGCGTCCCTACACGCAGCGCGGCACCGTTGCGGCAGTTGCAGTTGCGGCACCGTTGATTGCAGTTCGTTCCTCGGGGGATACGACGCAAGAGCCACTCCTGGGAATAGGCACAGGCTAGGAGTCTACACAACTACATAACTGGCTGCAAGCTACGGTCCGTGTCACCGGCAATATCGTAACCGACGTGCCACCCTGAACAGTGAGGAAGGTCAAAACTGGTTGATTGTTTTGAATGAGGGGATCGCGGAGTACATGACTAAGGCTCTTCCTGCGCGCATCCAATCCATGTACAACAACTGGATCGTGATGTATCGTGATGCAACCCCCGCTGGACATGGGCCCAACCAGATCTTCCCCCTAACCAACCTTCCTCCAACTTGGCCTGCTTGAGCCACGCCTCCACCTCGGCGCCCTGAGTCTGTCGCAGCAGCTCCGCCAGCCGTGCCAGCTCGCGTTCCCGCGTGCGAACTGAGCCCTCCGCCTGGGTCAGTCGCACCTTGGCCGTCGTTAACTCTGCCTCAAGCTTGACGGACACCTCCTCGGCGACCTGTTATTGCACGGTGTAAGTCGGCCATCAAACACCAGCCAGCGACTGATGGTGGCGACCGCCACACGTGTGGGATGCCAGGGCAGCTGAACATGCACAGCAGGGCAAGGATAGATGGACAAGAGACGGATCTACCCGCGCGCTGAAGGGAGCGCCTCTTATGTTTCGTGACTGGGAAGAGGTTAACCGCTCTTGACAGGCGGCCATGGCTGCAGCGACAAGCATCAGGATGATTGCATCGCCGGTTGCAGATTTAGTGTAATGTAGTGGCTGTTCACTGCATGCATGGATGCGTGCACGACGGCTCAGCGCGACTTGTTTGGTGGCGTGCGGATAGCCTGTGAATGTGGGTGCAACAACGTTGGCCGTAACTGGCTATGCAGCCTTTTCCCAACCTGGCTACGGGCAATGCGATGCGTACCCTTGCCCGCTCGCGCTCTGCCGCCTTGGCTGCCTCCTTCTCGTCCTTGGCTCGGGCCACATCGCGCTCCTTTGCGCGAATGACGTGCTCCAGCTGCGTGATGCGGGTGCGGGATGCCGCCAGCTCGGCGCTCAGCGTACGACCCTCATCCTCCAGGCGATACATCGCATCATACGCGTTGGAACGGAGGGCCTATAGACGGTAGGGATGGCGCGTGTGGGGGAAGAAACGGACAGAGTGAATTAAAGTCTGAGCCGCGGGATTCAGGTTGGGAAGAAAGTGGAGGTGCAATCATAATGTATGACCGCCAATATCGTACCCCGCTGCACTTGCATGGCTCCCGGAGGGGTGCGCGGGAAGGTGAACGACAAAAGCACCAAGTGAATACACTTTGGACCCCCTCCTCATGATCTCAAGTTACCAGCTCAACGCCAGTTACCACTTGTGTAGTTTCCAGCAACTCGCAACTGCCGGACATCGCAGCAAACTTTCACCCGCGGGCCTTTAATTACCTCCGCCTCAGAGCGCTGCTTGTCCAGCTCCTGCCGAGCAGCCCGCACGGCCCCCTCCAGCTCTTTGACCTTACCACGCAGCGCCATCGCCTCGCCCTCTGCCCGACGTGCCGCCTCCTCGGCTGCTACGCTACGCTCCTGCGCCACCTGTGTGGCAGCCGCCTCGCACGCCTTAATCTGCTGGAGGTCCTCCCGCATGACGGCCACGTCACGGTCACGCTGCCGCAGCCCCTGCACGCCACAAGTGGTGGTATAACGTAATGGAGCGGTGCTGATTGCCCTCCGACCAGCAGCTCCGGGACCTGTACGCGTCGCAGAGCACAACTCCACCAAGCACCATTCCTTGCTGCTTAGAAAGGCCCAACCAGCCCCTTCGAAGGCAGCGCAACATTGGTGACGCTTTGCCTCCCAAATAACAGCTGCGGTTTACCTGCTCCAGCTGCCCTATCCGTGTCCGAGCAGCTAAGACCTCCATCTCCAGTCGGCGAGCCGTGGTCTCCGCCTCGTAAGCCCGGTCTAGGGCATTGGCCTGGCCGTCCTCCGCTTGACCCACTACCACCTCCTGCAGGGTTGCGTTATTTCCGTACCACTTAGCACATGCCCATCCGCCATCGTGTGACCACATGCCCATCCGCCATCGTGTCCCCAGGGCGCGAGATGGCTCCCGGTCCGGGGCCGGTCCGGAGAAAACGACAGCAATCCCACTTCCAGGATGGGCAAGAGCCTGGTCGTGGTACCCGTGGTACCCACCGATGAGCAGGTGCCAGAGGCCGTAGGAGTTGATCCTGCAGCGTGTCCCCTGTACACACGAAGATGCAGGTGCGTGGTCCAGCGTGCACTCCAACGATGATGCGAGGCCCCCAAAATGATGAGATCATGTGTCCTTTCAAACAGCCCCGGCCATTCGGCCGGCATGTATCGCCTCACCTTGGTCGTCTTGAGCTTCTCCAACTCCTTGTCGCGGGTGCGCAGCAGCGCCTCCAGCTGTGACACCCGATGTCGAAGCGTTGCCCCTTCGACATCAGCGTTGTGGCTGCTGGCGCACTGCAGTCCGGTGATGGTGGCGCGCAACGATCGGATCTGCGGGATCAGTGTGGAGCGGCGGTGGGACAGACCGCGTACTAGCGAGTTTACAAACACACGGCTTCACACGCATTCGGTGGGCGCATGCAACGAGTTCAGGCGTGTTTCATCGTTGCTTTCTCCATGAGTTTAAGCGGCCGCGAGGTGCGTGTGTTTTAATCATCCCTCGCACCTCGTCGCTTTTGGCAGATAAGTCCAGCTCCGAAACCCGCAGAGACTCCTTCAGCTTTGTCGTTTCCGAGCGCAACCGCCCCAGCTGCGCCGCGTGCCGTGCTTCTACCTGCAAAATATTGCACATGTGCGCACACTTCGGTGCAGCTCATTCAAAACTCAATTCTAGACTTGAAGTCGAAACTGGTAGAGTCTACATCGTTCGGTCCTGGCAATACCTTGGGCATCTGCTGGGATGACATGTCCACCAGGTCGCGCCGCGCCTTGTCTGCCGCCGCTCGTGCAACGTTGGCTTCACGCTTAAGATCCCTGCGGTGAGAGGCAAGATCGGCGGACACTGGGATTACGAGCAACTCCACATGTGCGATGACAAGGCTGCACGTATAATTAGCTCCCTGGGCCATGCGCCATGACTGCAGCAAACCAGCCCGACGAAAGGGGACCCGAACCAGCTATAGCCCACACGACGGTCGCCTTTCCAAACATCCAAATAGCAAGATGCAACCGTATCCTCGTCAAGAGCCACTCGTGAAACGTGCCTTATGGCTGCTTCCTGCTGCTCAGCGATGCGGCCAGACTGCTCAGTAGCTGCCAACAGCTCCGCAACCAGCCGGTTTCTCCGTACGTACTGCTCCAACACGCTGCTTAAGCAGCGATGCAATGAAGCTGGCTCCGGCTCCGACGCTGCAAGGTGCGCCGCTACCTCTGGCCCTTCCTTAGATTGCACCATCGCCAGTCCGCTGAAGCCCGCTTCTCGCAGCTGCTTGTTCAGGCGCTCCCACTCAGCTGGCCCTGGGAGGTCGCCAGGTCCGAGAAAGCCACCTGGGGGCAGAGTTGTAGGCTGGGGTTTCACACTCAACGCGTCAGAGGCTCCGCCGGCAACTGAGGCTAGAGTGGGACCCTTGGCGGCCTGCGCCCACTGCGGCCGATGTGCATCATCATCATTAGCGCTAATTGAGAAAGCGATGCCGCCCCGGTTTGCAGTGATGCCATCACTGCTGGAACCGACCACGGCCTCATGAAATGCCTTGGGCGGGGTGACGGAGGGGGCAGCCACAGGGCCCGTGACGGATGCAGCCCGGCGGTCGTGTTCCATGTGCAATCCCGAGTTTCCACCAATGGCTGGCTCCTCGCCGGGAGCATCAATCGTTTGCTGCTGCTGCTGAGGCGTCGTCGTCTCAGTTGGAGAGCCGCACAGGACCTCGTCATTTGCTGAAGATGACCGAGTGCCTTGCTCGCAAGGTACGGTGGTTGGCAACCACAAGTCCACGCTTGATTGCTGTCGGAGTTGCTGCTCGAGCTGCGGTGTCGGTACCAGTAGCGTCGTCTCTTGCCTTAGAGAAGCAGACGCGTTGTGGGACATCGTCGTGGATGCCAGCTGCTGTGGTGGCAGCAGCCGTAGGGGTCGCTGATGACCAGCATTTCGGGATCGCAAGGGACCTGCAACACTCTGACCACCAACGCCTGGACCAGCTTTGCCAGCACCGCCCGAACCCTGGATGCTCCCGGACACGGCGCTCTCCTCAAGCGCAGAGACTGCGAGTCCGTGGGCGGATGACAACGGCTGCGGATCCAGTGGGTTTTCCTGAACGTCATTCTCAGTCGCGACATCAGCCATGATCCCTGTGACATTTGCTGTATAGTTTGATTCAGGCCCAAGACCTGTCAGACTTACTGCCGGTGCGTGGCTCCAGCTGCCGTCTCCGGACAAGCCGGATGTCGGGCTCACACGTTCTGCCCTGTTGTTCAGCAGCCCCTGAGCAGGATAGCCATGCCCCGGTCGGGATGCCGTAGAGGCGGCATCCAAGCTGGTATATATATGGGACATTGAGCTATGGGGTTGCTCTTCATTGTGATATAGCTGCTGCCCTACGTGGTTCGATGGGCTACCCCAACGGCGCCGCTGGCGCTGCATGCCGCCAGCGACCGCCTGTAAATGCCTCGTGGATTCATGGCCCACGTAATCCTCCCCGGCTGCCGGATCTAGCGGGGCGGAGCCCGAGTGTGCTTGGCCTGATGGCTGTTGGGCAGTGATGCCGCACTGGTCTGATGCTAGAGGTTCCAGGTCACCGGATATCGCATGCGGCGGCGGGCGGGCGCCCTCAAAACGCTGATGCTGTTGTGAGTGCAGCGACGGATCCTGAACTTGAGGCGATGGCGCAAGATTGTCATGGGCCGTCAAGAGCTTAGATGCGGAAGGCAGCGCTTCGGATGAGCCACCAGGCTGCTCAGCAGCGGTCTGCGCACTGTCAGCGCCAGTTGAAGGCAACCCCGCGCCGTCAGTGGCCCCCATCTCCCCGCCGCCGCTGTCCCTGCCAGTGACCCCACTATCGTCCGCGCTCTCCCACCCCGCGCTGCTCTCTCGAGTCACAGCCGAATCCGCCTCTTTGATAACCAGTAAGTGCACATCGCCGCAGGCCGGCACGCTGAGGGAAGGTCCTGTGGGCCAGCCACCAATGCCGCTGTCTATCTCCCTTTCCGCCAGTGCACTGGTAGCACCAATCGCACCAGCGCCTACACACCCTGCTCGGGCGCTGGGCTGGCTGGGACAGCACTGCTGTGGGCTGCTGTGCCCAACCGCTGAACATCCCAAACCGACCAGTTGCCACGTCCTCCGGCGACCGGGGCTATGTCCCAGCTGCTGGCGCCAGGCTGCCGTGGCCTGAGATCCAGGCTGGCAGGTCCCGCTGGCAAACGCAGGCACCTCCGCGTCCTGCAGCTGCTGCGTCGACAGGTTCACCCCTGCATCCATGCCCGTGTGCTGCGGATGTTGAGGCTCATCAAGGGGGTACAACGTAAGCGCAGCTGCAATTGGCGGTCCGACGGTCAGATCCTGAGGCCATGATTCCTGTGTTACCGTCTGCACTGGGCATTGCCACACGCTGCCCTGCCCATTCGCATCCCATGCATGCATCCTTCCACCCAATGCCGGGAAGGCACCCCCGAAGGAGATCTCCCCACCCGGCTCTTCGGCATGGCGAGCCGGTCCATGCACCACTACCGACGGTGCACCAGCCCGACCGTCAAATGATGATCCGGATGCTTCGCTTGATGGTGGCTGTAAAGTGCTTCGGGTGTAGCCCGCAGCCAGCTCCACAAAGGCTGCATCCGATGGAGCGGCGTCACCCTCACCGGACGGCATCAACCGCTGTATGGTACATGGGCCCCGGTCTCCGCATGCAGTGGCCGTATTGGGCTCTGGATTGGCGGCTGGCTGGATGCAAGCTGTGGAGGCTGGCTGGGCGTGAAAGTTCATTGCAATGCCCATTCCATCCTTACGGTCGAAGGGGCAGGTTGGCGCGTGAGTGATTGCCATTGGCAGCGTAGGTTCCCCAGCAACGAGATTGCTATGTGCTGTGTCCAGCAGCACAAGGGCTGCAGCCGCATCGGCAAAGCCGTGGTATCTTTTCAAATTGGCGTCCTCTGGAAGCATTCTGTCCATCACCGCCACGGCTTCCACGACCGGCTCATCAACCGCATCAAACATCTTGCGGTCACCGGAGACAGCTATGAAGCTGTCCAAAAGGTTGGCAGTCGTGCTGGTGCGTGACGGTAAGATGTGTTGTAGAGATTGGAGACTGGAACGTAACTGTGAGATCTTCTCTTCGAACGACTGGGATCCCGTTCCCAAGGCGGGTTCGCCGGCGACGTTAGCCGCCGCAAATGCATCGCCTGCAAGGCCTGGCCCAGAAAGAACGCATGACGTCCCTCCTGCAAGGCCATTGAGATGGAGTCGCTGTCGGGTTCGGGGCAATCACATTGTAAGGTTCGATACCTAATATACTGCATTGTGCTGTATTGCTACGGCTATGTCTGCTCGTTATACACATGTTCACATTTCCGTCACTACCGCGTGGGAAACAATTAATAACCAGCTTACCATCTGAGACCGCTGCACCACTTCGACCATGCTCGACTTCAACGTATTGTGGATACAAACTTGCGTACTTCGCGCGGAGGCCTGTGGTTTGCAGCAGCACAAGTGTCGGGCGCCCCTTGGGTCCTACAGGAGCGGCAATTAAGCGGAGCTAAGCAGTGTTATACCTGCGAGGAAGTTGGTGAGGTCGTC
Source organism: Volvox africanus (assembly GCA_030268105.1). Lineage (NCBI taxonomy): Eukaryota > Viridiplantae > Chlorophyta > Chlorophyceae > Chlamydomonadales > Volvocaceae > Volvox > Volvox africanus. Next base: position 1,850,224 of record BSDZ01000021.1, on the reverse strand, counting down.
ATCAGAATTAAAAACGCTGACATCTCTTTCCTCAACCACCGAGGCGTCCGCCATAGATAAAACTGGCGGGGGGCACGGACGCTCAGTACAAAAACTGAGGACTTATGAAGATTGAGAACATTTCACTTGGATCGCAGGATATTCGCATCGACGTGCGTGTTTCGGGAGCGTGGACTTGAACTCGGCTGTCAATATTAAGAAGACCAATGTTTGATTAATGTGCGTTAGGTAACACTGGAAGTAACTACTGGTTTATTGAAGTGATGCGTGTAATTGCACACCATGTGTTCCAGGGTGTTCAAAGTGCTCAGGAAAATCCATGTACGGCTATGCAACTCCGGCGTCTCCTTACTTTGTGATAACATACATGTGATGCGGTTCCACACTTATGTATAAATGACATCTAGATAATTGTCGAGCTGAGGAAAAATCCTGCTTCGGGTAGAACACGTCTGATTATTTGCTGTAAAATTCCTGCAGGTTAGGATTAACAATAATAGGCCTACGTAAATGTTGCTTACAAATTACATCCCCACTGTTCGTTTAACAGGTGAACTTGTTACTGTCCGTGTCATAAACCCAAACGCGCTGGCTTAGCTGCTCAAATATCTGTATTTACTTCTTCCGAGGGTAATTCTCGGAGCTTCGCAAACCCACTATGCGCGATATTCAGGCTCCGGTTGCCTGAATGCAGGTTGGACCCTAGCAACGGCACGGTTACCTGGCCTCAAGCGAGAATACTCTACAACACAGCCGGGGGAGGCCGCGTCCTCTCCAGGACCTGAGAGGTCTACTGTGGAGAATAGGAACAGGCCATCCGGGAAACCCCCAGCTGCTTCCGCAATCGATGAGGCAGTTCAGAAGATAACCCTTAACCTTGGCTTGAAAACGGAGGCCCTTGCCGCGCATGGTGTGGGTATCAATGAGGCAATGGAGCGCCAGCACCAGCTCCACCTCGGAATGCTGCTTGCGGTCAGGCGGAAAGCCGTACTTGACGGGCGTGAAGTCGCTAGCTGTAGGGAACTTATGATATCGGAATCATTGTCGAAATCAATGGAGAAAGCAGATAGGGACAGTTAAAAAAAATAGGAATCCTATTGCGATTGGGGTGACGGATGCATGGGTGGGACTGGCCTCCTTAAGTCTATTGGGGTGCGTATAAATAGCTTTTTTATTCCTTACTCTTGACATGGTAACCTTAAGGTATTATGGACGCAAACCCAAGCGGATTGTAAGGGGTTGGCAAGGCTGATTGGGGTATGGTAACTGACCCTCGTGGTCCCAAATTATACGTTAACTTGGCAGTGAATTCGGCAAGCATGGCCTGAAACGATGGCATCCTGAGGTTGGTCGAGCTAATGAATTTGCGGACGGCAAACCAGCCGGGGTTTGCTGACCGTCACATCTTAGGCGCCTGCAAGCAGCCATCATGGATGCATGAAGGTGCCTTCAAAGCTTCAATCCGTGGGTAGGCGCCAGCCACACAGGCCACACCACGCTCCCTCATTCTTCAGGCAATAATGGCGGGGCTTCTTTTCTGCATACCTGGAAGCCTCGAGAGTACGTCGTTACTAGAATTACCTTGCGAATGTTATGGGGACACCTACGCTGAACAGAATTATTGAAATGTACATGACAAAGAGCGGTGTGGTCACAGCGGAGCAGGCTGACTGAGCACTTCAAGTTAATTCGCAGAAGTTTTGTGGTGGGCTTGGCGAGCAGTGCAAAGCTCTCCATGGCGGAGTTGAGGATGCCATGTGACAAAGCGCTGAAGCACTTAGTGCGTACAAACAGCCAGAACTGAAACGGCCATAGCGATGGCAACTGTCGGCCCTGAGTCTGAGTGGGTCCATGCCCATCAGATACACCACATTGCAGCCCAGTATCACAACATAAACTGAGGGATCACAGCACGCGCCGCTCCTCCTCGACCGCAACCGTGCTCGATCACCAAATGATGTATATTTTATCACGTTGGCAGAAGCCATCTGGCTTTCGACATGCAGTGGATCCGGCCCTCACAGTTGATCGTTCTGGTCCAAGAGCTACAGACCCTCCTTCTCAACAAGGACGAATAAGGGCGTGTCGGGAATTTTGTCGCGACCCTTTAGGAAGGGCAGCTCGATAACGCACGCGGCCTCCACCACCACGCCTCCAGCTTTCTCTGTGACCAATAACAACGGCATGTATAGTGTGTGATTAAGGTGCATTGGCTTCTTGATCTCATGATAGCTGTAAGAGCGGTCGCGTGCACTGGGCAAAGATACCCTTGCATGCGTAATAAATGAGCCCATAGAAGTGGATGCTAGGGGGGTGCCGGTTTTGTTGGACCTTGTCCCGCGCATAATTGTCCGAGCCGGTTACAGTGCTAGATGCTGCGCCCAGGACATGTGCTGGGTGTATGACGGCTGGCCAAATACATAGGTCGTTTAGTGTCATGGAGCTCCCATGGACTTACTGACTAGGTTGATTCCAGCCCCTAGTGTGCCGCCAGTGGCGATGAGGTCGTCCACCTGTCGCGCGACGGCAGGAAGGGGGAAACGATTGTCGCTATTATGAAGATGGTGATAGGGGCCTTACATGGTGTTAATCATATGTAGGGGGAGTGACTCGAAAACGACCTTCTTGATATCAATACTGTAAATACGCCAGGGTAACGACCTAGTCTGATTGTTGCTATCGGTATCGCTGAGGCTAAGGCATACGAATTGCAACATAAGGCTGTGGTAACTCCGCTTAACTGGATCCAAGTGTCCGAGAGCGAGGCATGCGATTCGGCTCACAATCCATGACCCTCGAGAAGGCTCCTGTCTGAAGTACATGTATCCTTTCCGTTGGCATGGTGCCTTGCAAGGCTGGCCCCACTTACCAGGACAACACGCTGACCCGGCTGGATGGAGCCCACGTGCATCTCAATTTTATCCGTGCTATACTCAGTCTTGTACTCTTCGGAGATCTTCTCACCTGCGGGTTAGGGCCATGGTGGATCAGCTGCAAACTACACTGAAGAACATGATGAGTTAGCTACAAACCACACTTCCAACCCACTACACTCCATTACCCACCTGGCAACTTGCCAGGCTTCCGCAATGGAACGAATGCTGCCCCCAGCTCCAGTGCAAGAGGGGCCCCGAAAATCAAGCCGCGTGCCTCAAAACCTGCAGTCGCACGGATACCCGAGCGCTAACAAGCGCGCCCCAGCATGAACACAATCAGGTCAGCATACCTGCAATAACATCAATTTTCTGATCCTTATAGCGCTCCACAAATAAATCAATTGTGTACTTGAAAGCCTGAGGACTGAGCATGATGGTGGTCACATCCCAAAACAGGATGCCAGGCTTGGGGAAATCAGGAACACCCCGAATAGAGTTCTTAATTGTCTCTTTTTTTTCGTCGTGATTAGCCATCGTATTTAAGGCGGCTGTCGGCGGCGCTCAAACAGGAACTTCAGGGTTCCCTTCGCTTAAATTGTCTATGCAGGCATGCCGATAACAATTGTGCTGGCGTGACAGCGATATACCGCGAGATTACAATCGCGAGCAACAATTCATCATGTCACACCTCCCATGACATCCAGGTAACGGTCAACCGTCACAACCCATTATCGCGTCATGCCAAATTCCCAAATGGCAAACTCCGATTGTCCAGGGATACAAATTTAACGACCAGATTAACCATATACACCTTGCCTCCATTGTTCCTGATTTTCCAACTTCCTTCATAGGACATCGTAACACGAGGATATGTGCCACCGTAATGCAACGAGAACCCCAGTACAGTCCATGTAACTATTGTCATTCATCTAACATGTTTCACGCGTATCTGCTATTGAGCGAGGCACCACTTGCATCCAAGCTTAAAACTACCGAGGAACCTAACTCCCCCTTCCTTGCTACTCTTATCTTCTAGGAGCTATCCAGTGGTTCTTGATATTATATTACGTGATTCTACAGTGCTCTGCTACACACCATTCGCCATGTAAACATTACAATCCTGCTTTGGCTCTCGTGCCGCCTACCGTTGATCTACCACACGCAATAATTCCGATGCGCAGTGCTGAGCATTGCAACCCGAAATATGGCACCTCATGAGAACCGTATAAGCCCTATACGTCACACACCACCTATACGGCGACGACACCGGTGTAGATCCATGCAGCTGCCCAGCACCGTCGCGGCGCGTATGCAAAGCCAGCGCTACCTTGTTGGTGCCGGGCCTTCACGCCCCGGCCGCCCCAGCACCATCCAGCCCGCCCGCAGCATCCAAGGCCGCTAACGCCGCCTCGCTAAGGAGGCTCTTGCCCACGGCTCCACGATCGTAGGGTTGTGCCATTGCTCGAAGAAACTCACGGGCCACGTGCACCTATGCGCAGGGCATGGCGGTGCAATGAAAGGCGAAATGTTATGTTAAGGACGCGCGAGATGATATTCGCCGGCAAATTACGTCAACAGTATTGGCACAGGCACCCACCACCACCATGCCGCCTACATGTCTAATCTGACCTATTTCCCCAAGGAAAATTACGTTGTTTGACCTGATTCAAGGGACGAACATCCAGGCACGTCCCAGGTGTGCGCACGGTAACGTGACTAATTGAGCCCAGTGTTTGGTACTTCACGGCCAGCGCTGTATGCATAGCCATCCTACCATCATATCGGTGGACAAGTTCATGTGCGCCTCCTTAAGATGTCTTGTAATCCATTGAGGCAGCTTGTCCCGCTTGTCATGCCGCTGGTAGCGTTTGTCTGCAAAAATCATCATACCTGCAGGTGGAACACATGGAACCGTGTGTCGCATGGACGACGTGCCCTTGCCTTTGGAAAATTCCCACACATACAATCTTCCATAAAATATCATCAGCAAGCCAGTTACTTGGTCACCGCACTGGATGCCAAGGATGGCGACGGCAGAGCCTACCCAAAACCAGAAGTCATGGCCTAGGCTTGCCGGTTTAGGAATGGTCGAGATCACCCGTCGCAGATCTCACCATAATCTGCCTTGCTGCGGATGACGCGCCCCACGCACTGCGCAGCCTGTCGCACGGCGTCGAAGGCCAGGTAGTCGGCTTCTTTTATCTGGAACGTCTCGCGAAGGTATTCCAGCCGCGCACGTAGGATGCGGCTGAGCGTGTACTGGTACGGCACGCCGAACATGACCACAGCTCTTCCGTAATGTCGGTCGAAGTCGATGCCCTCGGCAACCTTGGGGCTCAGGGCCCGGGGACACCCAAACACGTGGGAAGCGACCCTTTTTCGAGATGGTTAGCAAATCGCCACACCGTTCCGGTCCAAACCACCGTGTTAGACAGCAATAATGCGTAGGATATTGTGGTGAGCTCGCACCCCCTTCCTTCCCTTCCCTGGCATTTTGATCCCTATCAACCATGCCCGATTGCCCACAGTCGTGCCACAAGACGCGACAAGCCTTACCTTTCCCCTCGCCACGGACAGGAACACCGCCCCCCGACCGCTGTCGCACGCTCGCCGGAAGTTGTCCAGCGCTAACGTTGTCTCCACCACATCCTGTCGGATAATGTTACGGTAATTTACAAATGTATTAACGCAATCTGCGAAATCCGACGCTCGTATTGCGTAACACAGCCCTCAGGTCCAAGGAGGTTAGGAAAATTGGTGTTTGACTGGATGCACTGGTTCTCCAACGCACCCTTTCAGTTGTATTACCTGCGTTTCAATGAAGATTAGCTTGTGCTGCATAATTTCCTGCACGATTCAGCGAAGAGGCAACCAACGTGGCGAGATGCAATGGAATCACCTAAGCACCCCGGCCAGGCACGCTGCTTACCCTTAGCACACCCGACGTTTGAGGCAGCAACATTCATAGACGACGATGATGCCCCGCAAAATCGAATGCACAATGCGGTGCCCAATAAACGAAGCAGCTCGCATCCCAATATTCGACTTCGGATAGCTCATACCTGCAAAATGCCCATGTCGTGCCACTTAGCGATAATCTGGTCCATGTAACGGTATGAAACAAAGAATGCAACGATGCCGTCCGGAACCACCGCGGACAGGTCCACCAACAACCGTCCATAGTTGCGCATCACACCAGGATCGCCACGCATCTCAAACTTCGTGGACATGGGCATCTGTGGCACACAGCCAAAAGTGTGGACAACCAGCGAACCAGGAAATATCTCATCTTAGGCATGGAGGTGCAAGATACGACGGCAAGAACCCCACGTAGCATTGAGAGAGGATTGTTTGCCGCTCGCTTACAAAAATAATTGGCAAGAAGTGCAGAAGTTTCAGTAACTCTTTGTGCTAGCAGGCACCCGGCCCATCGGTGTCTGCTGGGGGTGTCTGCATCGGGGCCCCTCCACGGCGCTCCTCCAGGTTCTCGTGAGTCACGGTGTTCGCTCCTTGCCTAATATGCGCTGCCCCTTTCCTCGTGCCAAACGCCACCGGTGTGTGACATGCAATGAGTGCCTGTCGTGTTACGTTTGTGTAATGTGTGTTCTACAAAATATACAGCATATCGGCATCGGCCGTCTACCAGGCGCCCACCTGGTCAGCTCCTCGGGTCACGACCACGGGGCACAGGCAATCCCGGGTGAGCGTCATTTGGAAGGACTGGATGGCTACTGGGTTGAAGTTCAGGATGCGCGGGTAGAGGTCGATGGGGCTGAGAGTACCTGCCACGGGAATCATGATCGAAGATTCCAACAGCGCTCTGTCGTGCCGCACTCAATAGGGCAGGTGAGCAGGCAGCGGATGCGCATGCACCACCCAAGAAGCTTCGGCGCAGCACATGCACACAAGCTGTTGTTATATGGCCCATCCTCACCGCTAGTGATGACGACGGACTGGAATTTAGAGAACACGGGCTTCATAGCCAGGCTTGCGTCGAGGCAGGAGAGCTGCAGCACAGGGTCTGGCACCTGAGGGAGCCGCTCGTCGTAGGGCTCCATGATGATGGCGAAACCCTGGGCACAGAAAGGGGGTAGGGGGTGCTCATCCAAGGGGGCACTGACGGCAGTGACACAAGACCAGTGATACGCAATCGCAGGTAGGAGACCAGGCCGCTGCGTGCCATGCTGAGACTGTTGGGAGTACGCACATGGACATGAAAGGTACCGCTCTCATGCCGTACCCCACCGAGGCCCCTGGAGGCCAGCTTGGGTCCTTGTGACTGTGACTTGACTGAGACCGTGACTGTCAGCCCTAAACAGCGGATGTTCATGGCTTGGCTTGTACCAAGACATGTGAGCGCTCTCCCCATCTCCCATGTCGTCTTAGCCAGATGCCCGTGCGGATGAACATGGGAACACCATATTGGCCGTACCTTGGCATACGTCCCCACCAGCGTCGCGAAATCCGCCACCAACTGGATGGGGGTGAACTCGTCAGTATTAGTAATCTCCAGCGTCTTGAGCAGCGAGCTGAGCCGGTCGTAACAAAACCTATAGAATGCGCCCAAGCACATGAAACACTCAATCGAAGGCATGGCTGTCTGATGCGACATCCAAGGTTTGTAACTCCTGACACACAACCCCATGCAAAACTCTCCAGCGGCTTCACACTACTGTGGTGGATAGCCAAACATGACATATTGTGTGACCACCTCTAGCTGCCGGCTCCATGGTACCCGCAGGTCTCACTTGAGCGTCTTGGCATCCACTTGAACCCGTTCCTGAAGCTCATGTAAGAACACCTGTGGTCACAGGGCGCAGGAGCTGGATTGCGCAGTTGACATCGCTAGATGAGTTATGAATGAGGGAGAGACAGGGCAAAGTGCAGGAAAACTAACGCTCGTGCAAAAGCGGCAAAACACGTGGGACTCTCTTTGGGCCGAAGCCGGTTCATCGACACCTGAAGCTGTACCATCAGAACGTGCCGAAGATCAGCACACAGATCCTGTGCGACGAACTATGGAAGTTCGGCGAGGAACACACCTGTAGGCGTGCGTCATCTAGTGTCACGTTCCCGGAAGGTAAGTGGGGCTCCCTCTGCCAGGCTCGCCTTGCAGGCAGGACCTTGCTTTGAAAGCCACCACGTGAAGGGACATTTCAACCCCCCATGCTCCACCAAATTCGGTAAGCAAAGCCACACACGCCACACCTGCGGAGTCTGGCTGGTTATTACAGGCGACGCCATCTTGTCCCGCAGAAAGGCAAGAAAGCGGTGCAAGAAGCCCATGAAATGCTCAGCGCGCCGAATATTTCCTGAATTGAGTTGAGGGGCCCAAAATAAAGAAATGGGCAAACCGAAGCTGAAAAAAGACGCATCATTCATCGGCTATTTATAACAAAACTTATTTAAGTGACACTCAGAGAACTTCAAGGACTGCCGTCTTGAGCGCAACCACCGGCCATGCCCTTCCAGGGTCCCCCCCTGCCTCCAGGATTGGCGAGGTCACGCCGCCCCAGGTCAATAATGCCCAAATGTTTAAAGAACACACCCTGGGTAAAGTCCGGCGACACGGCCGCTGAGTGCACACCTGGCACGGTCTCCTGCACAACGTCCGCGGGTAGCGCCGGGTTGGCCAGCCAGTCCTCGCCGCCACGGAGCGCCCCCTGCACGGGCGTATGCATGCTTTGCCTTGCAGCTGATGCGAGGCGCCTCTAGCATGACCATAATTCTTCCGCGACTCCTGAATAATCCAACATGCACACTGCCGCACCGCACCTGTGCAACAAGCCCGGCTACCAATCGGTTGTACTCAGTTTGAAGCCTGGCTGCATCGGCCTCACGGGCGCGGCGAATGGACTGCGGAAAAGAGTGTAAGCCCGAGGAGCATTACAAGGACAGTTAATATGAACAGACATTACGGGTAGGGGATGGCTACCACACAGAGAAAAGTGCCGACCACCCAAAGTGCCGACGGCAAAATGGCCTTTCCCCAGGAAAACAGCTGTACATCACTCCTTTCATACCCATGCTGTCCTGCACGACCCCCGGCTGCCTTACATTGCTCAGCTTGCCAAGATTCCGTCCAGCTGCCTCCAGAGTCTGTTTCCGCAAGTTGACGGACAGCGCCTCGATACATACGTTGTCAATGTTATGTGCTTCGTCAAACACCACAATGCACTCCTTCTCCAGCTCACGAGACACCATCTGACAGATGTGGCATACGCGGTAAGCATGTCCCAAGGAAAAACGGAGTGAAAGAGGCGTTGGCCATGGGGTACGCTCACCAGAAGGCGACCGTCTCTATAATGCCGCATAAAGCACGTCGATCATAAGGAAACAGCGGCCCCATGGGTATCGATACGCTTCCCAGCAGCGACTTAGCTAAGGGCGCGATTGTCTCGGAAACCCTGTCCCTGCACCCTTAGCGGGCGGCTCTTCGCGCTGCGGCACCGCACCTGCGAAACCTTTGGGTCAATCATGTACTGGTAGTTGTAGACAACGACGTTGGCAAAAGCCATCATGTGGCGGGCCAGGAAGTACGGGCACCAGCCACGCTTGCGGCCAAAGTCGCGCAAGTCCGAAAGCGTATACACTCCTGCGGCGGCATAGGGGATAAGCAAGCATCAAACCCCAACGCCAACCGCTGAAGGATCCCCGGAAATGCCGCTTCCATGTGGCAGAGGGGTAACACGGAAACGGCCACGCATATGGCACAGCCCACTTCGCATACAGCTGCACATTGACTCCCAAGGTTGGCTGCGTGCAGTCCCATTGACCAAGGCATTCGGGACGCCGGGATCAGGCTACGTGGCCTCGTTCCCAAAAGCCGGAACGTGAAGTTTGAATCAGCTCTGCGGTACTGCAGGAGTGCGTGGCAGCCGATAGGGACATATTCCTCTTCCCCTCTCCTTAAAACGTTGTCTCCTTGAACCAGCACGTTACAAGGGACGACCCAAGTCAGGCCTTTCCTCCTTACATACGGGCCGATGCCGCCGCCGCCTCACCCGGAGGCAGCAACGCCTCCACCCCGGCCCGCTCGTGCCCTTCAAAATAGTCGCAAAGCTCGATGTCCCCCACGGCGCTCTCGCTACCACCATCCTCCTCGCCGCCGCCTTCAGTAGTACCGCGCGAGACCCGGTCTGCTGCCCTCTCCCGCACCCACGATGCGGTGAGGCGGCGGCATCCGGCATCGACACTCTCGCGGGAGCCCTCCTCTGCAACACCGTTACGTGCCACATACAGGATGTTAGAGGAGGTTAGATAAGCCATAGCTACTTCCTGGGCCACATTCATAATTCCGCGTGTATGCAACCACGCGCCTGCAAATGTGCAGTAACAACGGGAATCCCTAGCTGTGATTTGTGCCGGGCCCATGATAAAACCAATTGTCAGGCGCCCAGCCGTTACCCGAGCCGTACCTGCTACCCGAGGATGAATGCACAGGTTTTTCCGTGAGGACAAACCAAGCGCCAGGATTTCGTTAAAACCGGGTCCCCGCCCCAGATACTTGGCACGATATTCAATCAGCTCGGCAAGCTCAGCCAATACCTGTGGCCAGAACGCAGGCACACACACCGTCCTCGATAGGGTGAACCGGGGATTACGTGGCTTAAGCAGCGGCGGTTGAGTTGATGCGGAAAAGCGGAACAGCGAACAAGTGTGCTCCGTGAGGCACGCATATCGCAAAGCCCCGCTCGCGCTGGCCACCATATGCCTTAGCGTATTGAAACGGATTGCGAGGGTAAAGGTGGATAGGGTAAGGGCGGGTTTGGATGTTGAACACGGTGTTGACGACAACGGACTTGGTGCTGGTGCGCCATCCTGCGCGCGCCCGAGTACTGCTCTCGCACCAATAGGAGCGCCAACTTCCAGACCGATGCACTTTCCGGCGAACACCTCGGAATCCACAACCCGCTGGACACCAAGAAGGTGCTGAAATGTAGCTTTTTCTATTAAAAGATGAAAGCGTTCTTGCCGTGGCAACACATTCTCTGGCGCACCCCCACCGGTTTATCGGTTACACCTGGCGAACTCACTGCCGATGGCATGGGACCTCGGCAAGGGCAGTGAATCACACTCCCCCTTACGTCCATGGTAACCCAGACATGCCGCGCGGTCCCAGGGATCTGCCACACCGCATGCGTACCTTTTCCATCTCCGGCACTGTACGCGTACAGTATATGAGCTTCCCAACCTCCTTGTGCGCCAGCTGGTAACTAGTGATAAGCGACAGCAGCGTAATTGTCTTACCTGTGCCCGTGGGCATCTGCGACAAACGGGTGAGAATTCGTGCTCAAATAAGGCCGTGGCTGCTAACGAATGGGCCCTACATGAAATGTAAGGACTCGGGCATAGGGCACTGAATTGATCCGGCATAGTAAGATGCCATGGGCTAATATCCAAATCGAGAAAGACCTGGTAGAAATTATCTGTACCGCATACATTTCTTGCGATTGTGCTTACGTGCATGTTTTGGGAAGGTCCCTACATTCTCCCCGAAGGCAAGCGGTCACCCCTCCCCACGCGGCAGGTCTGGATTTCATCCATCGCTGCATTGCACGTGTCGGGAGATAGGTGTTTTGGCTGCACTTGCAGCGGACACGTGACCATCTGTTGTATGGCCTATGTGTTTTACGCAACCTTACTCGCATTCCTGAAAGAATTCGTCGCTAATAGCTGCGGTTACTCTAAGAGAATGCAACATGAAGGTAACATGCGAAGCTGCCAACAGCAGCTTTCACGGAGCTGCGAAACTGCGTACCTCTAGCAGGCAGTGCCCACGGGCGTCCAGCGCTCGCTTAAGCTCAAGCATGTACCGGTACTGTTCAGGATATATGTATTCATATGGAAAGTAAACCGTGAGGCCTTCTAAGTTGAACCTCATGGCTGCAGACTACAGGCCGGCGGCAATCTTGCTGCCAATGCCCAACTTATGATTATGTAAGCCTCCTTTGCTTTCGATGTGTGTCTGTTCATGTAAAATTTTTGATAAAGAGAATATTTAAGGATAGACGAATGCATGTGCTTAAATACAAAGTCTATATAATTGTCAAGGCCATTTGTATACCTGGGATTCAGTCAATGGGTAAGCGTAATCAATAAGGGGTTCTATTCTAATTTGGAGAACCTGGAAATGCTGTGTGGAAGGAGCCACCGTGCTGTCCATGGTGTCCGTGCTGACGTTAAGCACGGCATGGGTGCCATGAGTCCTAAACGGGTAGCCAGTGGTGTGAAAGCTTGTCCTTTATAATAATCGCATCCGTTAAGGGCAGGACCGATATCCGATAACCTGTATTTGTATTTAAGCACGCGCATAGCTACGTCTTTCAAATATCGGATTTATGGAGCAAGGTGCATGCCAGAGCGTGCCAGAGCCAGCTCTGGTGCAGGCCAATTGGTCGCTGGAACAGGCGTGAAGTTGCCTTCCAGCTGTACGTACGGCTCCAGTATGTACAGAAGTGTACCAATAATGGCACATAAGGTTATGGTCTGATACTCTGAATGTGTTCTATCTTCTGTAGAGGTTTCATATTAAGCTCAATGAGGACGATGACGGGCACTTTAACACTTTGTCATTTTGAATACTGGTACCTGCTTCGTACGGCTTGGTAATTTAACGGCGGGCTTGGTAGCTTGTAATCTATACCGTGTTATACAGCGATGGACTGCGGCTCCCTAGAAGACGCATTGGTCAGAGCGGCGAATGAAGGACCAAGCCAGGCGTTCACATTTTTTCCAGGGTGCCTGGCGAAATCTGTCGATGCATCCCGAAGGAACGTAGCGGGCGGAGGGACTTGGCGGAGTTTGTTAAATCAGTCGTATAGCTGCCCTGGGTTTTCCTTCGTACCCTCTGCAGTTCGGGAATCTTATAAGAGCGCTCGCTACGCCATGAGTGATCTAGTTTCCCCTTTTCCTGGCTCGTTCCCACCCTTTCCCGGTGTCCTTGTTTGGCCAAAAGCGTTTTTGGACCATCGCTGCGTGAGGCCTTGTGAGGGGCGGCTAGTGCGGCGAGCACGGCTAGCTCCGGGCGCTGGGGCTCGGCACGAATGAGAGAGAGATTGCAGTAACTGTTGCTTGGCTTCTTTGGGTAAACTCTTTCTCTGTGTGAATGTTAAGCGTTTGCTTCTTTTTTTTGACGGGCTAGGCCGCGGGCTTGTGGCTTGTGGCGCTCCTGTTGCTGTTTTCCCCCCTGCGTTTGCCTGAGCTGATTTTCGTTTCGAGAAGCATAAGGGGTTAGCGGTTTTCTCTCTCAACCGTTAACCTATTGTGTTTTTTCTGGCGGAACTTTGGTGACGCTGGTGACTTAGGGTTTGGGCCTTAGCGCGCTTCTTTCATGCGTTCGTTCGCGCTTTCGCAATTGGCTTTTTCCTCTTGCGTCGTTTTTACCCTTTGACTGTAATTCCCATTTGAATATTCTTTCTCCCTGCCTTCGGCAACCTGCGACTCCAGGGTCTTTGGTCAATCTTTAGCGAAGGACAGTGCTGGAGTAACAAACCGCCCTTGCCACGTTGTCAGCGCAATAGCATCATTATGACGTTCAATAGTAAATAATGACGAATACGTATTCATTTGAGCACGCACTAATGCTCTGCGGCTGTACTTGAGCACTGAACACTGACAGATTCACCAGTAACCAGTGCTTTCAACTGACCGTAAGTTGTCAGCCGTAACGGGGCTCTTTCTCCATCACTTGATTGACAATAACGACCTTGGATCATATAAAACGCATTAATTATTATATTTTATTAATTTGTATGAGGCGGCCTACCTGCCCTTCCGAGGTGCACCCCAGCGTACGACGCTCGACGCAACCAGAGAATTTCCACGCGACATATTTATATTTGTGCTGTTAGATTCAATTTTATTACATAAGTTACAGGAACGCTTCTTAAGTCTTCTGTTAATGCAGTCTGCCGTTCACTTCTGGGTGTAACAAGCAGCGCATATCTTCATCCCGAAAGCATAAGATAGCTCCTGAATTGGCGTAAAATCTACAACTCTTTCGCTAGCAAAATTAACGTCGTCTTAAATCAGGACGCCGTCTTCGCTGCTTCGGAATCGGACAGGACCACAATGCTCTGCACAACGGCTACAAAGCGTCCATCCACATCTCGAATTTCTACAATTAAAGTATCTGCTACTTTGGTGCCGGTGAATTTGTCAAAGATGACCAAAGTATGTGTGGGAGGTTTCGATCGTCAGCAAGTCAATCACAACATGCGCTTTACGATGGCTAATTCTTTACTAAATTTTCAAAGTAATCTAGATCTATCAGGCGTGTGCATGCCGGTTTAAACATTGACAGCCATGACATGCTCGTAACGCTGACGTGTGTCTGCTGAACCGATAATACGACTCAATCAGGGCGCGTCGAATGGCGTGGGACCCCATCGCATCGTGAACGTCCAGGTGAGGGTCTTGGGGGAACTGCATATAAGCGCTAGTTTGTCAACGGATAGTTTGTGCTGCCAGGAATCATTGAAGCATTGTGAGTGATGTTGAAGCTGAGAAGTGACCGCATTTGCCTGACGTTGCTGTCTGTCTCCCAACACGTTGTGGCCTCCCTTTCCACTCTTTAATCACTTCGGCCCTGTTTCATGACCAGACGACAATGGATGACATCACCAAGGCGCTGGCAGCCAGCATTAAACAGGCTGGTGACGCAAGCTCGTTGGACAAAATCAACAAGGTGACTGCCATATTCGTTGGGCCATTATAAGGGCCTAAACAACGTGTATTTGTATGGAGCTATTTCATTATCATCCTCGCATGTGTTGAGTTGAAGGCCATTTGACCTACGCACGCTATGTTTATCCGCCATGTAGGGTATTGCCCGGGACATTGCCAAGGCTGCTTCAAGTCGTTTCAACCAGTAGCTTCACTACGATTTGGCAGATGCTTCTACCCTGTTAGAAATTAAGAGCACCCTCCATTGTATGCACATGCATGCAAGTGCACGCTCTCAGGGGGCTTGTACATACGACATCGGCACGTTTACGGCGGCAATATTACTAAATGCATACGGTATCAGCATCTTGATGTTTGTGTGGCAACGCTCTGAAGAGTGTGTCTGTATGGCCCATATCGCTGTAGTTGAGGGTAGGTTGCGAAAGACCGTTTCACGTGCACGTTCAGGTACTTCAAAAGGAAGTCCAGGTTCGTCAAGCACCTCGTCAAAGTGTAAAGGGCTTTTAAGTGCTACGTACGATTACTCACACTACCTAGGAAACGTGGATCAATGAACGCAACCAATTCTAGGTGGTGCGTCATACCGTTCGATTGGAAACAGTACTGCACACATTATACGCGAATCCTTCAAGAAATTCATCCTCAAAGCACTTTCTTTACTGTAAGATTGCAATGTTCGAGATCTTCAAAGGATGACGCCGACCTTTACTTTCGGGCCTCTCTAAATGGCAGCTCGGGCCTGGCGGATAGACACACCCGGCGCATAGAGAGCAGATACCAATGCACCCGGCAGTAGTGTTACTATGCGACATAGCTGTTTTGATGAATCTCTAAGCGATCGGTGCTCCTTTGGTTGATTTGACAGCGGCTTCTTCGCCATTTGGATTCTACTAACCGAAAGTGCGACGTGACCCTAGCAAAGATAGAGCGTCTTTGAAGAACATCGCCGTAGAACTTTGCATGAACTATGAGCATGCATTGCGAAATATGCAGTCACCGCGGAAAATCAGTTCTGCTATTCCGGAGAAGCCCGCTGATTTTGAGGAATTCGTTAAAAAGCTTGAGCGGCAATCCGAACATGCACATATGACCAGTCCGGAAGCAATCACCATCAAGCGTTCAACTGTTGTAACTTCGTGCGGTGTCAAGCGGCCAAATGATGTTCCGAGCACTGATTCTGCTCCAAAGAAAAAGCATGTCGTTGCTCCCCGAATAAAACCACAGAGCTTTTATGCTAAAATCTCTGGAACTTACAGTCCGCAAAAGCAATTGCCGCTGGATGCGGAGGTACGGAGCCGTGGACACGCAACCGTGGCAACGGACGTAACTGGCATGCGCCCGGCTCAGGGGCTTGAAGCTATCGCCATGGTATCAGCCGGTAAGATTGACGAAAGGGCTAAACTGTAAGAGACGGCGATGGCGGGGTGGTGGTGAAGTTACGGATAAGCATACATCGCGTTGCTGTCATGGGGCCTTACGCTATACTGATGGTGCCAACATTTCGTTGGCTATCCTTCTCGCATGGAAACCATGGGCCTGTTCATAGCGGTGGAGAACGTCCACAGCGTGAAGTCGATACAGGAAGGCGGCGTGCAGGATGCAGTCGGCACCTGCGGTCCTCGCCTGCCAGTGATTGCGGCAGGTACGGCTCCCCGAATGGAGTTCAAGCTTCAGCGGCAGGCGTTTGAGTTCTTTGACCAGCAAAAGGAGCCTTGGTCTCAACACCTACGGTGAGGGCCGCTCCTCTGGTGAGGAGCACTTTGCTGCGCACGTGGCATTATTTGATTACGCACCGCCTGCCGTCCTGCCTGCCTGCCTGTCTCGTACTGCCGATATGACGAGTCCTCAGTTGCAAGCCGTCCACCACTGGGCACCTTAATTGGTGTAGTTTATGTGACCCATGCCCTGCCCACATTTAGATGAAGCACCACGCATGATAGAATTGCGGCTGGGTATAGTGTGGCGTCTTTGCAGTGCTGTCATGATACTCGGCATCCGAAGGAAGTGCCCTGCCCACCCTGTCTCCGTATCTCTTTTGCTTTCTATGGGTTCACACCCGCTCACACCTATTCTCCTCCACATCCCTCTCCTCCCCGGGAAATCGCAACGCGTACACATGTGATACTCAACGAAGTGTTTTTGCACGGGAGCTGAGCGGAGACGGAAAGCGTTGCTTCTTGGTCACTACACCTGCCCAGCTGTGGGTGACGGATGTGGAGTCGGCCAAGCCGGGCAGCTGCCACCTGTACGAAATCATTAAGGAAGGGATGCCATGTCACCTGTACTTTGGTGAGCATGTTTGTGAGCATTCCTCCAACCCAATGGTTGAGCTTACGCTGGAACGAGTCCGCACAAAGGACTCAGCAGGGTGCTTCACTCCAATGCATCTTGCACAACACATAATTTTTGTGGCTTAGTGACGGGATTGGGCAGTCCACTAATTTGTCGTATACTTAAGTTGGATGGCTTGGGTGTCATATTGCACGGGTTTCCGCAGACCTGGAGTTCGTGCCGGGTTTCAACCCCGGAGTGTGCGGCGACTCACTGGTTGACCTGCTGGTGGGGCTGGTGGCGGAGGAGCTGCACGGGGCGTTTGGCATCCGCATGCCTCTGCGCCAATCCTTCCACCAGCAGCAACAACAGGAGCTGCGCGAGAAATTCGAGCTGTGGCAGAACCCAGAGCAGCCGGGAGAGGCCGGTTTCGGGGCAGCAGCGGCAGGGGGCCAGCAGCGGCAGGAGCAGGTGCTCGCACGCGAGAGTGAGGACGCCGGAAATGAGGTTGAGGCACACGGGGTATCGGGCGGTGGTGCCGCCAGCCTCGGAGACGGTTACGCGGGCGCCAGTGAATTTGAAAGGGGTCCCTGCGGCGACTTCCCTGCGGCACCTGGGTGCGGCGGGGACGTCAACCGAAGGTCTGTTCCTGACGGCTCTGCGAGCATTAGCGATGGCAGCTGCCCATGGGTGTGGGAGCTGTGCAGCACCACAGCCGCCAAGTTCTCTCGCCACCTCATTATCCGAATTCCACACTGCGCCTTCAAGGTGTGTGGAGGGGTGGGGGAGGCCATGCATGTTGATGGCATGTGTGCTGGTGGGGTGTGTCTTGCTGCCGATGCTTGTCCCACGGAGTACAACAATGCCCAATGGTCGCATGGTGACGGCACCACTGTACGGAGCGGTGAGATGAAGCGGCCACTGTAGAAAGCCTCGCCGCCAGAACCGTATCACCAGAATTAGTTGGGTTTCTTGAGCATACGCGTAACCCCGGTCGTCCAATGCCCTGGCCGTGCAGGACAATTTTCACGTCAACGCGTTCGTTCGCCGCCTCTTTGACCGCATAGCTGCGGACCCAGTTCGTTTTGGAGCGTTCTTTGTTCGCCGGTCCGCCGATCCAGATGACCCCCCGGCGCTATTCATTGATCCGGCCGTCTACACACGTAATAGGTGAATAATGCACGGATTGTGTTCATGTCATGTCATGTCATGTGGGGGGGGTGAGGGTTGGGGTGGGGATGGGGGTGCGGCTCAGGCCAGTGGTGTCTGGAGTAAGACGGCGCTGTAAGCAAATGGGAGGGTACATCACAGCTTCGGGCCGTGACACGTGCAACGGAAGCGTAAGTTCCCTGCGGCCCCCAGATACGCTTGCTCACTGGAAGCAGGGGTGGATGAGGTCTGCTACATGGAGCAAACGAGGGCAGAGCCATTCCACTGACAACACACGAGGCCGCCATCCCTGAAGTTGGTCGGGCCGCTTTGAGCCGCGTCCGCCCCTGCAGGGCTTTCCGCTTGTACCTGAGCTCCAAGGCCGGCAAAGCCGCCGTCCTGCGCACGACGAGCCGATATGCCGTGGCGTCCCTCCTCCGGCGGCGAGGCAGCATGGGGCAGACAGGCGATGTTGTGCCCCGTGCCAACATCCCGATGCAATCACGTAGCTGCCATTGCGCGCTATCCAGGAAGGACCTGGTGGCCGCGGGCAAGGCCGCTGACGCCACCGAAGACTTCTGCGCGCAAGTTGCAAACACCTCGGCGACCGCGGCCGTGCACTTGCCTGACAGCACCATGTCCGGAGGCCAAGCCAGCGTCCTGCTGCCGCCGAGCGTTGAGAAAGAGATTGCGAGGGACATATTTCTATCCAGCCTGGTCACAGGCGTAGGACGTGTGGATCGCGTATTGACGATGTACGACGTTGGTAGTGGCCGTAGCGATGGTGCCGCATCACTCGCGGGGTTCCATGCGGCCGCAGACGCTCTATTGAGCAGTGGACCTTTCCAGCCGATGAGCTGTCTGGGCATTCCGCGGCTTCCGAGGCTGGCAGGTGGCCATGGGTGCGCCCCAGTGGCGGCAGCTGGTTGCAAGGGCCCTTGTTTGGCCGCCGGCGCCGGTCCGCACCCACTTCGCATTGCAGCTGCCGCGCCTTTCCAGTACGGTGCCTCGCCCTTCCCGCGCCTTGATGAATTCATTGAATCCGTTTGTTGCGAGGTAGGGTCCATTGGTCGACGGTGTACCTATGGTGATAGATCCCAGTCGCTGGTGAGTTTTGGAGAAGAGCCTCTTACAGCTTCCGTTGCTGGATGTCGGTCTTTTTGCCAGCTCGTCTCAGGGCCCCTCCTCCTGAGCCACGACATGCAGCGAGAGCATGTGCCCAAGTGCGAGTTCCTGGTCGCCGCACCCAGCTGAACAATAATCCTGCCGGCTGCGTCCCGCTGCGCCTCATGCTCTGTAGGGCGGCGTGCAAGGCCGTGTCCGCTGTTGGCAGTACCTGGAAGACACCGCCACCTTGCTATTATCGATGCGCGACAACCGCTGGTGCGCCAACGTAGGAAGGGCGCACCGCTCCAACGGCATCTATTTTGCAGGTGAATGGACAAGCCAGGAGGTTGGCTATTGAAAAGCTATCCAACCCTGCCCCGGCGCGGCTCAGCCACCAACGCCCAGTCTGTCTGTCGTACACCCTACTGCGCGCTTTCGGTCGCGTCTTCAGAAGCAGGTCCTGTGCACATGTGCTAGTTGGTAGGAGTTTATCCAGGGTTCTATCCAAAGCCGCTGGTCGCCTTGTTTATGCGGCTAGGAATGCGATCCCCCTCGTCGCTCTTACGTCTAGAAACGTTGCGAGCTTGCAACATAGTCCGCATAGTCGCTGACATATAGTCGCGGATACTATCAATGCGCCGAATATCCTACTTTCAGTTCCATAAAATAAGTGCTCCATAGTTCAATAGGGTTTATCGCATTACTGCGACGCGTCTCGCGCACACCACGTCCGTGCAGACGGAGCGATAGGTAGCATGATCAGTTAGTACATTTGCACAGGCAGCTTTGAAATATATTTTTTATTAAGGAAAGCAAAATTACTGACATTTACGCACCTGCATCGCAAAATGCGGCGATATGTGTCGAAGCGCGGAGCGTTTGCCCTTATGGAATTGCGCCAGATAGAGTGGTTTCTCCATACGGGCCGCGGCTTCCGAGTCTTAAGCTGCACTTTGATGCTTTGCATACCTTAAAGCTTGCTTTATCAGTGCCGTATTCCAATCGACAACCTCCCTGGTATGGCCGTTAAACCAGACGTAAAACTTCCCAACGCTGTCGTACGCCGATAAACAAGGAGGTCCATGAACCGTGCCTAGTCCTCCACGACCAGCATTGTGGTGTCGTCTGGGGCACATGCTTGGGATTTCACAAGAGAAAGGTGAAACTGAAAACAGAAGGCAAACGCTTTAGAAAGCTCTGCCCAAGAAAGGATATGTTGCTGAAATCACCCGTTGATGGATGCTTCTCCATTTATTGCCATTATTGCCAGTGGATCTCAAGGGCGGCACCTGGCACCAGCGCTGCTTTGACCCCGAGTGCCGCGACTTCCGCTCGGCGCGCATGCCGTTGCCCCCGCACCTTTGGGAGGAATGCAGATTACGTGACGATCAGCGGCAGCATAAGGATGAAGAGAATAAGGCGCATCAGCAGCATCAGCAGCCGGGTCCACGTGGCGCGCAGCCTACCGACGACGGAGCTCAAGAGTTTGACCAGCTTCAAATCCTTCAGAAGAGGCTGCAGGACCAGAGTCGGGGACGGGCGTTGGTGACAGCAGGCACCCATGGAGGCAGCCTCTATGACGAGGACGATGATCCCGACTTCGACATGCTGTGCGTACAGGCGCTTGAGAGGTTTGAGCGAATGGTTGCGGCGAATACTGCAATCTTGGAAGATAAGGAAACAAGCGAATCATGAGGCTGACATGAGAGAGAAGTTATTTGCCCCAAGTTATTTGCTGCCGCCGGTTGAGGGCGCCATATACAGCACCGCTCACACACTATACAGGCATTTCCTTGGGTGTGATGCCCTTCTCGAATGAATGGCTGGAATGATAAGGCAAAGCTTGTTTTGGTAGGTTGTTAGCAAACCGTGGCGAGGAACGGACAAGTCATCGGCGGCGGCGTCAGTATAGAAAATTTAATGTACCAATAATTGGTATAATCGAGAATATGAGTGGTAAAAAAGGGTTGCAAAAAACAAGAAACAGAAAGGCGTATTAGAAAAAACAGCAGAAAGAAGAAGGGAGTTTTGATGTGGAGAGCATGACACAGCCTCAATAAACAGGCACGCGTCTCCGTTGCTAAGCCTGCAGCCAAGTTTGTAGGATACGAAGAACGTCTCTCGTTCTATTCCATTCAGATTCGGAAGATCTCAAATCAGTAGCAGCAAGCAGTTGCACCTTGTTGCTTCTGGCTGAGCTAGCGACCGCGCACACCATTTCCAGGGCGGAAGCGTTGAATTGCATGAGCGGTGTTCAGCAAAGATAGCGCAAAAAAGGACATGTTATTATCTCTTTGTGTGGGGATGTATCGTTCGGAAAGGTCATTGGACGGAGCTCCTTGGTCACGAAACCCCTTGCTGCGCTCGGAAATCTAGGAACACTGTTTGTCTGCATTTTTCCTACATACTGTGTGACTTTGATATGCTTTGCAGGTAACAACCTAAGGAGCGATTTGCACAAACGTTGATGTGATTCGGCGGGTATTGCAACTTGATAAGTGTTAAAGTTGAAACGCAGAAACGGATCAGTTCTACAGAGTGCAGACGGCGACTTCATATTATGCATATCACATATATGTAATTAAAACGCAGTATGTATCGAATCGCGGTCGTTTATTTCATCAGGTAGGCGCGCGGGGGCACCTAGCAGGAAGCTGCCGGGTGAGGAAAAGCACAGCATAAGTTCAGCATCTCTGACTGATTTTATGGTTAAGATCATAATTTTTGTAAAATGTCTTCCGTGGGCAGGCCCCATATCGATGATATTGACGTAAGTGGAAATCAGGTAAGAACTAACTTGGGAATTTGTTTCATTACAAAAAATTATTAGTTCAAAAAAATTTATTCCGTTTTAGATTCCTTATTATTATCGCTCCGAACATTTACGATTGAAATTGTACGAAGCCGACTTCAAGGTCGCGAATTCACCTGCCTGTATAATGAAATTTAAAAAGTTATTATGTATATAAAACAATGTGATATTTTTAATGATCCGAACGCGTGGAGTATGCTGCCGATGGGCAAAATACTTCTCACAATCCCAGGGTCCATCTCAAGTGTTTCATGCATGATTGGACAGGATTTGTACAGTTTTGATGCCTTAACAAAAAATCTCTCCATTTTTATCATTTATGAACTGTTGCTTCACAAGCTGTGCGCAACGTCCGTACGTTGCGTCCTTTTAAGTACGATTCGACGTTCACACCAAGCACCAAACCCTTGGTAATGACAGGATGAGAGGTTTCTTTTAATGCACATAAGTATTGATTGATGCTTAAGTTCGATTGTCCTGACATAGTTAACCTTCATTGCCACCCCTTTGACCGAAAAATTCGACGCAAGGACGGTACGCAGATAAAAACATGAATTTAAATATAAGGAGCTGTATGTAACATTGGACAAGTGAGTTCTTCGTGAAGGGCATCCCTGTTGTTGACGGTGTGCCGTGCGTGCAGTCGCCAGCGGATAGGAATAGGGCAGATTTTTTGGTATAAAATTTCATTCTCATATGGATTCTGTGCCTTAAGAATGTGGTACGTAGTGTATGTTATGCGGTGATAATTAATGTACTTCTGTATTCATGCGCCAGTTATCTCGCCTTGCGTACAATTATGCCGGCAAATTAAAATCTATGAAACCTCCTTCATGATCTTGAATGGCCCATTATCGATCTAACCCACATTTTTGCAGTAGCTTGCTCGTTGTTGCTAAAAGGTCGTGACGACCAAGCTAAGCACGATGAAGCTCGGGCGCCTTCTGCTGTCCATCCTGTATGTGGTCTTTCATGCGGGCTTAAAAGTTGCAAGTCAGGACACGCAAACTCTACGAGGTGAGTCAGTTAGTGATTTCAGCTGGCAAAGCTTGCACAACGAAACGCCGAAGCATCATATGGACAGATGCCAAGACCCAGGTCGCGGCAAGATGTTACGTTAATTCTGTATTGTTTTGTAGCCTGTTCCGGCACCTAGGGCAGTCTGGAAATACAGCACTGCTTGGTAGCTCACCTCTGTTTGGGTAATCGTGGGTAATGCTCGATAGGGCGCTTAGTGCTGGTTGACCGGGACTTTCGGCCCAACGGAGAAACTTCGGCTCAAGGGTCAACCGGGCAGGATACGCACTACGTACTTGTCGGTAGCAAGAAGTCGGTCTGGAGCTTATCTTTTCCGCCAGGCCGTCAACCACCAGTCCGTCCCGGTCTACAACTAGAAGTTGACGTGCCGGCAACGGAGTTAGAGTCTGCGACCGCCGGACTGACTTCCGACGGCAGCCGCCGCCGCAGCCTGCTGGTTAGACGGGTAATAACAAGCCCCAGTCCGGCGGCAAAGATTGGCGATACTTCCAAGCGTCCGGTGCGCTCACGCAACTCGACTTGCCATCGCCGTCTGAACCCTGGAGAGGCGTGTAATAGGCTCCACGACAAAGGTTCAATGCAGCTGCCCGATGCGGCATATGTCCCGCAGCAGGAAGTTGGCGATGATGACGCAGGGCCCGCAGCAGGGAGATCTACCGGAGTCATACGGCCTTCCAAGGTGAACTCATCTGACGTTGGGCGGTTACTGTCGGAAGCCGGGGCGCAGCAGCGAGGTGGCGGGTCCCTGACTGTATTGAGATGGCGCCAAGTTCCCAACCGTCTTCTTCCGGACGCGGGCACTCGTGAGGCGCCCCTTGTCCAGGATCCGGACCCTAGCGCCTCCACCTATAACAACGATGGCAGGATTGTTATGGACGATGTCTCAACAGTGGTTTACATTCTGGATATGTGCGGGCAAGGACCCGCTGCTAGCCCAGAGGTGAGGTGCAGCCACCGGTGGATTGGACCCCAGAGGTGCGAGATGTTGCTGTCCTGAATGTTTCGCCGGGTTCGGGATTGGGACATGGGCTTCGCATATGCTGTGTTGGGCATGATAAATAAGGGAAGCAGCACGTCAGGATGGGAGTACGTGAGGCAGCCAAGGCGGCCAGGGTGTACGGCACCCTTCACGAATACTCCGTACAAATAGTCTTTCACCAGCTGGGTCGATGATGAACTGGTCATCGGGAGTAGGGGAGTTGTTAATATCTCCGTAAGTTTATGCTTCCCGTGTTCGTACTCCTGTAGGATCTTGAAGCGCTGCTTTTTGGCGAGGACGACATCACATTGGAGTCGTACTTGTCGTATTGCTCGTCCGGAAAGGCCAAATTTAGCCGTGCTAACGTGCTGATTGTGGGACCAGTGGAAGTCCCTTGCAGGTGAGCTTATCTCTTGCGGGGTGAGATTCCTGTCTGGGAGCGCAGTTCGGGGAACGGGCATGTGCCTACCGTCTGATATACGCCGTCCTTTTCCCCGAGCATCACATACTGTCCTAACGTTTGCGGGAAGAGGTCAACAAGGTATACCTGAGCTCAACTTAGGGCGTGGGTGTGAAATGGTTAATTGCCAGGATTGAAAAACAGAACAAACTGTCAAGCATCGCATTCGTTCCAGAAATGACGATGCTATTTTTTGTATCAAGAAAAGCATAATGCCCCGTTCAAGACCCGGGAACTTATTCGGCGATCATGATGCTGATCGGCGATTACTAGCGATTCCGACTTCATGCACTCGAGAAGGTTTCTCAGTTTACGGCTCTTTTGCTAGGCTCATGCATGATTTCAGGAAATTTCTGCGCAGCATTTTTTTACCACGGTCATTTATGTGATGCAAAATAATGGAATAGAGGGCCTTCGAGCCGGATAACGGCCGTATGCTGAGATTCCCCCACAGTTTTTGCTGATCTATCATCTTTGTCAAGTTACAGCAGTCACTGAACCAGAAGCGAATGAAACACGGAGGATGGAACGTCAGACGTACGGACTGGAATGAGAAAAGTGAATGCCAAAAGACTAAGCCGTAAGCCATGTTAATGAATTGAGCCGAGCATGGCAGCATGAGTAGCCGGTACGTGCTGCTGTACTGCAGCAGCATCTTCAACAATTGGATGTTACCTTGACCCGCAAGGTTCGTGACGAATATATTTTCGTTCTCTGGCGCCCCTGCTGCACAGCGACTCTTACATGATCTACTACGACGGTGACCCCGAAGGCTGGGAGGCTTTCTGGTACACCTCCTCGTGTCGACCGCAAGATTACGTTGGTTGGCTGCGATACGCACAACAATGGGCCCGTGACAACGGCTACGACATTGATGCCTACCGCCACCATGTGGCCCTCGTGTCGCCCAACCAGGGGGAATGGATGAACGAAGGAGATGGTCGGGGCGGTTCCTGTGATTGGCCCGGCATGGCCTTCGTCGGGCCTTATAGTGATGACAGCGACGTCGACATCACAGGAGGCGCTCGACTCATGACGTACAGACGGGTACGGTGGCCTTTGAATCACTCCGCTGTCAGTTGGTGTGCCAAGCTGTGTTTGCCCTCGGGCCTAGATGCTTTAGCCCTATGCCGGCGCACCAGCAAAGCACATGTCCATGTGCCACAATCAACCGTCGCGTTCTTGGACTTGCAGGGCGTTTACGGCTACGCCTGGATCAACGGCGATTTCTGGTACGAGGCAACGGGCTGGGCGCACGAGCTTGCGCACAACTACTACGTGAAGCACGCATTTGAAAAGGGCTGCGAATACTGTGATGCCACCTGTGCCTTGGGGTATTGCTGCGCTATGCGGTGCTTTAACGCCCCTCACATGTGGCAGTTGGGTTGGAGGGAGCCGCTGGCGACATTTGGCTTTAGTGGCCTGCCCATTGGCGTCATGGTGCAGCGCAGCCTCACGGCGTCCCCAAGCAGCACGCCGCTGAGCTCAGCAATTCGTATAGAAGCGAATTACTGGTCGGACCCATGGGCTATGACAGACCTTGGAATTTACAACCTCTGGCAGTACACCCCGTACTTATGGGTCGCGTACCGTAAGGAATCGGACCCGTTCGACAATCTGCCGGACATGCCGAACAATGTTCACATTTACCTGATGTTTGAAGACAGGTATTCCGGATCCATCTCCGGAACGATTAAGTTGATGACGCTACAGATAGGAGATAGATGGCGTAATGCTGCCTTGGGGCTGCATGTCCAAGTGGTGAACATGACTTCGAACAGCAGAGGGCAAAACACGGCCACGGTGAAGCTCTGCAGAATGGAAGCCGAGGTCGAGGACACCTGGAGGCACTGCTACGATGGTATAGATAATGACTGTGATGGGTTCATTGATCAAGAGGATGAGGACTGCTTGAGCTCCTCTTACAACAACAGGGACTATGACTTTGTCTCAACTCCCACCAGCGGATGGCCCGGCATGGAGCAACCACCGCCTCCTCCTCCTCCTCCTCCTCCTTCTCCTCCCCCTCCTCCCCCTCCACCCGTCTCCGAGCTGCCCTCCTCTCCAACGCCCAGCTCTTACATCCCCATATTGCCACTTTTGCCAACGTACCCTGGTGGGTCCAAGTCAACCATCCCGCCCGTCGAGAGCTCACCGGCGGAACAAGCTACGCCTCCCGAAATGCCCAGCCCGGCGGCGCCAAGCTTCCTTCCCAATCTGTACCCGCCCATGTACACACCGCCTTCCATCCCGTTGATCTCAGATGAACCGTTATGGCCGGCGCATACTCTGGAACCCGATCCACCGGGTGTGCCAGAAGCTCCCAGCCTCCCGAGTCCCCCACCGCGGCGTCGTTCAATGGACAACCGCGTGGCTAGGGCTATTGAGGCACCAGTATCATACGGTGCTGCATTCCCGGACGAACATAAGCTCTCACCGCCGTGCCCAGATGCCCTGGCTCTCAGCCGACGCGATCGCAGCCTAGCTACGGGAACAGCGGAGGAGGGTCCTGGCTCCGGTGCACGACGAACCGACATGGGAGAGGTTCGGAAGAATGGCGTGGGCGCACGGCAGGTGCCATCCGCGATCCAACACCTGCGATCGTCAAGCAAACAGCAGCTGAGCCTAGCGTCAGCTTCCCAAGCTGCGCCGGCAACTTTCCCGCTGGAGTGAGTCGCACACGTGGTAAACTACCATCAGGAACATTCCGAAAGCATTGAACCCAGGTTGGCACGAGATCGTACGTCCCGCAGCTTCGCGGAGCAGCAAACCCGTCCACCGAGTCACCGAGTGTAGGCTCACGCTCACACCTAACATAGCTGTCCCGGGGCTTGCCTGGCCCTGTCTGCATCTGCAAAATGGTTTTGGGCGCCATGTCCAGGAAAGTGGCACTTAAGATCATCGGCGGACTCGTCTGAACGGCTGCGAAAGCATCAAAGATGAGCGTAGCACTTAGTAGAGGGACGATTCCTTTAGCTTTAGTCCGGACGGAGACTGCTGTTTACGTCTGGCAAACATGCACCTAGGAGACACATGCATGGAGTCGAGGCTTGAGTTACAGCGATATGTACCAGGCTCCCGGAGAATTCAAGAGTCCGTTTTGAGCGGTTCGATCCTCACATGCGATTTTGTGTACGTAGGATCCACTTTAAACTACCACCATATGCGTGTCCACCGATTCGAGGAAAAATCGTGAGAGCAGCCAACTGGCTCGCATAGGGCCATACCGCTGCTCATGGGGTATGTATTACTAAATAACTTCGCGACTCACATGCCGGGGGGAGATGAGGTACGCAAAGTTGTACGTACCCCGTCGTGTATGCCAGTGGCCTGCCAGTAACTATATCTGGTTTGAGCGCCCAGGCCTGTGCACGGATTCTACTTTTGGCTTGCATTCGCCAACTGCTACTCTGCTGCGTGCGACCATCCAGAGTGCACATGTTATGGCCTGTGGATTTGATGCGCCATGCTGAAGAAGCGATTGGTGTATCATTTCATTCCCAGAGTGTCATGACATCTGCAGCCTGAGCTTAAGGCTGTCGCTGGTCCTTCGCTTATACGCGCAGTATGTATGCGCGTCATGGTGTCATGCGCACTTCGAGATATTACTCAGGCACACATTTGTGACATATAGCGAGGACACAACTTATCGCAGCAAAGCTGCGGGCATTTTGTATGTTACCGTTCGACATGTCTGTGGCATGTTCAATCACTCCAGTCTCTTTCGTTCCGTTTTTTGTTTGAGGGATATCCCCTGCCTCGGGCGGTGTGGCAGGCGTCAGATGTTCCAGAACTGGCAAACGTGATTTTGCATGGCGGCCTGGATTATTAATAGGATTGATGGCGGCGGGATGATATTGTGCATCGTTCTGCTTCCGTAGGTTCGTCCCTTTGTAGTGCGTGCGCAGACGCCTTCCCACACATTAAGTCCTGCCTACCCTTGTCGCGCGCGTCAGCTCTAGCGCTTACGCCAATTTTGCGATGCTTCGGGAGGCCGAGGAGGCACGGTGTATCGCCGGGCTCGCATGGAGGGTGTGGTAGTCTGTGGTGGGCGGCTGCGTGCGCTCTCCCTGCTCGGAAAGGTCTGCAGGATGTGCCGTACATTACATATTGGAAATCAGATACTCTTGTGTTCGCGTTGGTGATGTTTTGGTAGTCTGCCGAAAACCGTATCGTTTCCTTTCGCAAACGTAAATGTAGGGTCATAACGCCGCGATAATATATTAACGGGGTGTTTCCATTAATTGTGCCACCATGGTATTGTGTTTGTTCGCTGTTGTAGGGCTAGGTGCAGTAATTGTTTTGTATGGCGCTGCTGCTCACATCTCATTTTCCACGCGACGACACCGCTTTCCTTGACAGTCGGAGAGAATATGTGAAACTTGGACATACGTCTTTCCGATTTATCATACACAGAAAATGATCCTCGCAGTCGTGCATTGTGGTGTTGGATTATGCAACAAGCGTGATGTTATGGTTTCGGTGCAAGAACGGTATGCGGGTACAGGTTGGGGTAGGCTAGAAGGGAACTGAGCAAGTGGGACCATTTCGATGTTTGACGTAGTTGCCTTGCCACCGTGTTAACCGCGGTTATACAAAGCAGTTTTACGGATGAACCGTGTAGCGTGTCGTGCGCCTCTTTCTTTTTTGTTGCAGCTGGCATTTCTACTGCGTACGTGGTGCTGCAGGCGGGGAGCTGGCACGGCGCAGCTGAAGTTGAACTCTTCAATATTTGCACATTAGACAGTGTAATGCCCGTGCACCCAGAAAGAGCGGGTCGGGCTAAACAGCGTCTTAGACGACCGTGAGGGATTTCGGGGAATCAGCACTTGTGTGCACTTGTGTCCTTGCGGACACGGCTATTATATTGCGCCACGTTGCTCCTGTTTCTGCGCTGCTCGTGATGCCATATGCAACGCTGCGCTGTTGTGGGGGATCATACATACTTCGTGGAATTTTTATGAAACGTTACCCGATGGCAAGACGTATATCTCATACCTCGCTTTTTGCCGCCATGTAAAGTCTGCTGCACATACATGCTGCTCCCACCGTTACATGTAAGTTGCCGAGGAATTTCTTCATGCATGCAGGTCACAATTCAGAAACCTCGTCTCACCCTTCTGCCGAGAAGCAGCCAGGCCTCGTAGTGACCTTGGCGACGCTGTGCAATAGCCGTTTCAGGTTTCACAAAATATTGCTAGTTAAAAAATCTGAAATGCTAAAAGCCCTAAACCCGAAGTATCAAACAGTGTTAACGGGTCGAGATTTTCTGAGCATGGGGGCCTAGTCGGGTCTACTTGCGCTTGCTGTGACTGCTTTTGCAAGTGCAGCTCAGCATACGCCACGAGCGCTAGGCGTTGATTGCAGCAGCCCTGAGCACATGTAGTACTGCGGGCGGACGAGCAAGCCACAATCGTCCCGCGTCGATGAGTACGTGGATCTAGAGACGGGTCGTTGCCTACTGAAGTAGGTACATTGCCATAGACAAGACACACTCAAGACCGTGATCACGAATCGAATACTATGCACGTTAACCTGGTAAATGTTCTGTAGTCATTTTGTTCGGGAGCCAACCATAGTCCGAGCAGAAATGCAAGGTAACAGGGTACAGGACAAAGCGAGGTAGTAGGGTAGGGTCTAGGAAAGTCATTTACATTTAAAAGCGCCCGAAAGCAATGCTAATCCTGCTATACAAAACTACCTTGACGAGAAATGGCAAGGTTTCGGCACACGAAGAAGCCCTTCGGATCAGCGGCCTTCACAGCAAAGGCCGGCCGCCCAATACACGAGACCCTGCTGCCAAATGCATTTCTCAAATAGCAGTGTCGCCAGCAGACTCGCTACCCAGTTCCCATGCTGCCATGAAACAAGCCGCCTATGGCAGAAGCCCTACCTGTCTGAACCGTCTACCTGGTATCGCGTCGACCGGCTCTCATTTTGTGTCATGTATATAACCTTAACGAGTTGCGGCGGAACCTGCCTTTGCAGCCGACGCACTCTCTTTCCCGCAAGTATCCCAACACCCGTACATCCGTAAATCACACGAGGCAGCATTTGCCGCCCTTCCACATCAGTGCATGGGTTCCAGCCCATGGGTTCCAGCCGGCGCGCCGGGCAGACAGACAACCATTGAGTTCGATCTTGCCGCCTATCCTTAACCCCGATTACTTCTGCCGCACATACGTACGGGTCTAGAGAATCGGAGCGATCCTCAAGCCAGCATAGCGCGGTTCTCGATAATCAGCCGATCACTTAAACAATTTGGCTCGCGCATCAAGGTCATTGGTCTTGTCTAATCTCGCAGCCTACCTGAGGCGTTATCTTGTGCACCAGCACAGCAAGCAGAAATTCGTCGGAGGACAGGTCCCGCAACTACTTGAGCAACATTTCCTGCGTTCAAGTCTATTACTTACCACATGCCTATGTCCGTCTGGTTACCCAAAATCGATATTGAACTCGTCCGGAACCGTGTCCTCCAATCTGGGCTGGACACGCTACTAAATACTACACGCAACGCTGTGACACGAGCTCACACACGCAATAAATTATCCAAATCATATGTTATATCAGGTTGGCGCGCGATATTCTTGGGTTGCGCAGCGGCTGCGCACCCAGCGAACAGGCCAGCAGCCCGATCAGGCTGCACCCGCCAACTCATGCGCCAACTCCCCCCAAGCCAGCGACAGCAATAGAAAAAGCAGCAGCGGC
The DNA here is from genome assembly GCA_030268105.1 of Volvox africanus. Lineage (NCBI taxonomy): Eukaryota > Viridiplantae > Chlorophyta > Chlorophyceae > Chlamydomonadales > Volvocaceae > Volvox > Volvox africanus. Next base: position 1,819,136 of record BSDZ01000021.1, on the reverse strand, counting down.
GGCAAGGACAATAGCGGCGCCAGGGCAGCGTCACCGCGTAAAAAAACACAAGACAGAGCTCTGCCCGTCGGAATATCAGAATGTAGAGCGCCTAACCTATCTGAACTAGGCATGAAGACGACGGCCATTGATACGACTCCGTTGCAGTGTGCAGGACAGAGGTCTGCACGTGTCCACATTCGCATCCTGGTTGCGCATTTTGCACGGTCCTTCTACCCTGGCCCGCAAGGTATACATACAGCAGCCCAGCCTTGGTGAGCGCTGCGGATGCAGCGCATGACTTTCGACGTATTCCCCGACATAAATAACCTGTACACAGCGCGCATCGGCTCATCATAGTCATCCATAGACGTAACGCTTTCGTGAAGCCTTGTTAGCCCTACAACAAGGAGGCCTCGAGCATGCTACGTTACTAATTGCCGTCCTTGTCGGGCAGCCGCGGTCGCTGGGGCGTGGCCCAGGCAAACTTCTGCCGCTTTCCCGGAAGCTGCGCCGATGGTATAAAACCCGCCGCGCCACCATCAGTGCAAAGCTCTGGGTGAACGCGGCAGCGGCCGCGCCACCGTCACCCGTTGTAAATGTCAGCCATGAGGCGCTCCGAGGAATGATGCTCACCAGTGTACTCTTCCTCCGCCACCTCCAAATGCATGTTAGGCTCCGTGGTGATGGTCCTGCGGGTCCGACCGAAGACGTTCGCAACGGCAATGACAGCAAAGGTAAGTGACCGCTAAGACACAGCCGCAATATAAACATGGGCAGCGGCGGGGCTCGGTGGACCAAGTAGGCACGACAGGGAAAGATGAAGCAGTCGCGGGAAGAAGTTAAAGCCTTGCGCGATATAGCATCCTGCTCTTGCACATTGCCGCACTGTCCCCAAACTTTCTTCCTTGGCGTCGATCCCTCCCTTGTTAACTGCACGAAATCACAGTGCATCTCTAAAGCGCGGGGACCCCATCCCTGATTGGGAGGTTGAAACTGAACGCGCCGGATCCTCACCCAAGGCCCTCATCGAAGTCCGGACCCGTGTCTAGGGAGGGGCACCCAGTCATACCTGCGAATGACCTCAACGGCCACGACCTCCCCTTCACACTCAACAAAGCGCTCCATGGCCTCCTGCACCAATGATGCGTTCTGGCTGCGGTGAAGTGCCGCCATCACGCTAGGTTGATTGCGGTACTTGTTCACCTGGTGAATGCAGTGGTAGTGGGCGAGGCACGGGCGCCCAGCAAAATGCTAGAGGGTCAGCAGGAGGGAAGAATGTCAGCGATGAGCAATGGAGAAATACTAATAAGCCCGGGGACATAGATAAAAGGCACGGCAAAAGAAACCAAATATGTGAGGAGACAACAAAAGCCCAGACCCTACGCCTGTCCATCCCCATCTAATTGCCCGCGAATAGGACCCGGCAAGTGAGGGCTTCAACCTGCCCGCCACACTGCTCCTCGCCATGCGGCACCTTTTCGTTCTTGATAAGCAGCACAGTAACCGGTCCCTTGGCCACTACGGTGCTAGGACTAGGAGCCGGCTTGCCATCGATGCAAAGTTCGCCCACGACACTGCCCGGGCCGCGGGTCGTAATGAGCTGCATGGAGCCCCGTCGTTTGCGCCGAACCGCGTGTTGCTTGGCACGCAGGACCATCTGTGCCATGCGCGAGTGCATCGAGTCGGAGCGCTGGATGGCTTTCTGGGCTAGCTTACTAGTTGTCGACCATTCCTGGGAGAAAGGGACAGAACGGTGACGGGAGCTTAACATATGTAAAAATAGGGTTGGCACGCAAGGTCTTCATGACGTAGGAGTACGAGGGAGGAGATTTTAAAGCTCGCAAACCGCATGGGGCTTACTGTGTGCAATTTGAAATTTGATAGCCCAGAGGCTGGTAATCTCCGATACGTTTCTTCGGGGTTCCGACCGCCCTCCAATAATTACCGTCCCACATTGAACATCACTTCTGTCGTGGCCAGAATGTGATTGAAGGTGAAAGACCGTGGTGATGCGGTCATTTCCACAACTATGGATGCAGACCACTCGCTGAACACCAGCCACAGTAAGGAACCCAGGACAGCTGTGTTGTATGGAGACTCTGACCAATTGGACATCCCAGATACATTTATTACTATACGTCTGTGTGTGCCGAGCAAACAGTGCTGGGCACACACGAGGGTCCTCAGAATCGTGGTATGTGCCGCCCAAAGCAGCAGCAGCAGCAGCCGCCCCACCAGGTAGTACTTTATATGCCCTGTCACGTTATTGTCTTACCGACCCGCCTACCTGGATGGAGGTACGGTCCAATGAGGCGCCGCTCATGGAAACTCCAAGGACACGCTTCAGCACGAAGCTAGCGTTATATGAGGATGTCGAATGGCGCCGCATGCGGACACGCTGCATTGGCTACGCAGAAGGCGGGGCAATCCAAACAGCAGGCAACAGGGGCTTTTTATTGCCTTCTTCACCTCAACACTAATCCATAGGTTCGGGCACGACTGTTATGGCACGACTTATATGCCCCTGGAGTTCCAGGTTCTACCACGACCGAGAGCGGGCCAAAGACCCAATGTTGAGGGCAGGGTGCCCCCATGTCGATGGACTGTGACGGACCCGATTATAGTGACCTGCGAGCTGACCAGGAACGGAGTTGACGCCTTAGTTTATTCGGCAGATTCCGCTGGATGCCGGTGGCGGGTGCTGAAGCCTGGAAAAGCACTGATTTCGGAGAAGTCGGCATGGGAGACTGGATGAGGGTGCCCCGAAATACCGGGGAAGGTAGGGACTGCCAGGTTAGTGGCCACGGGTGATGTACCCCCCTATCCCACACACAACTAATTGCCCCGTCCTCCAATATGTCCAGAAAAAACGAGGCTAGAGGTGAAATGCTGGCTGCTAATTGCCAAGCATTTTTGAAACAAGCCGACATTAGCTCCATATTAGATGCTTCCCCTCCCCATTTAGCACCGCCGCGCACCTCGAGTCCCCCAGCACCCGTGCAGCCGCCAACGTCACTAGGGCGTTGGAACTGCACCAATGGCTGTGCCGATGCATATGCGTGACCCGCTCCTTGGTAATAGTCCTCCTGCTGCTGCGCTATCTCCCGGTCCCGCCGCACCCGCTCTACGTCTGTGATAGCATGGCGCACACTGAAGCCGCCCCCGCCGTGCTCCTGCTGCTCTATTCCATCGTACGTTGCCGCACTCGTCTCATCGTCCTCCAGCTGAGACGCATCAGGACCAGCTGGTGGACCCCCGCCTGATACTATAATCGCACCGCCAGGCTGCAACACTGATCGAAAAGACGGGTGCATAATGTTGTCGTGTGTGGCAGATCTGCGCATAGCACTGCGAATGCGACGCACGGATTGGGCCTCAGGAAAAACGGGAGGCGGTGTGGGGGGCCCGGCGCCCCCAGAGGTACTGCCGCCATTAGAGCTGGCTGCCGCAGCGGCAGCGCCACCACCTTCCCCACTCGCCTGCTCAGCGACACCGCCGGGTAGTCCCCCGTTTCCGGTCCCACTGATCTGCAGCGGTGATGGCCTCTCACGTCGCCAGCCTGTGCGGTTGGGCGCGTGAACGCTTATGCCGACATTGCTGTTTATGCTGTCGTTACTGGCTTTGCCGCTGTCGCCGCTCCCATCAGCAAGGGCCTCCTCCACCGCCGGCGGAAGCCACGGCCGGATGTTATGCTCATTGCTGTGCATGCGGCTAATGGCCGGCGAGACGGAGCCCGGCGGGCCCGACGGTGGCGAGGCACCTACTATCACACCTGCCCCACCAAGGCGTCGGAAGCTACCGGCCCCGCCTGCGGTGACGCTGAGCCGCCGCGACTCCACAGGCGTTAAGAACAACAGGTCCTCCTTTTCAGAACTACCAACGGTGCCGGTCTGAGGTGAAGACGAGAGCATGGACACCTGTGGCATCGAGACACCGCCGCCCTTGCTTCCGGGGACACCCCGTGCCGAGCTGAGGCCGCGGCTGCTGGAGCCGTTGCCTACACTACCAGCACCAGCACCAGCACCATCACAAGGCATTCGGCCAGTACTGTCTGCTTGGCAACTGTCCTCAAGTTCCAAAGGCGACCGCACCCTGCAAGCCAACGGCAACGTGGCCCCTGCAGTAGGTAAAGATGTCCCGAAGGAGCTAGGGGGTACTCCCAACTTCCAACGCCCTGGCTTACAGGAAATGAATGCATGCGAGCTGCGTTCTGAATGAGCATGCTCCGGCTGGCGTCAGCTTCCCTACCGCTTTTAGCATCCCATCAACTGCCCAGTAACAACTTTGATAGACACCTCCGTCTTTCAGACCTGTCCCCGATTGCCTACGCACCGTTTCGAGGCAGCACGGCCTTGCAACGCAATTCTCCCGGGCGCCGACGCTGGGCCTGCCGAAGCTGAGTCCGTGAGGGACAACCTACTCGGCGGCCGCTGCACTCCCTCGTGCCTACATGGCACACGCAGCCGATAGGCGACACCGACCTCATTAAGAGGACAGACAGCTTGGTAAGGTTCCAAACGCCGGCTGTGCAGTCTCACGTACCGCGCTGTGCATGCCGGGCACCGAAGTGAGTTCAGTTTCAATCGGCCAGCTCACTGCAACAGATTGCATAACAGTCAACAGCCCAACAGTCCCACATCCGATGACATGCATCAGGCTGCTCTTAATCAAAGGCCGATAACAATCCGAGCAGCACAATACCTTGGATAGCGTTGGTTAAAGCTAGGCTCCTGGAGTAATGACCGCCGGCTGGCCTGTGGAGACGTGTGTGGCGGCGATGGAACAAGGAACGGCGGCTGCGCCTGCACCGGTTCCTTGCCTGACCCCATCAGGCGGTGTGAGCTTGTTCCCGACCTCCCAGCCATTCCGCCGGCGCCGCACCCCAACGCAGCCGCATCTTTGCGCAGGTTGCTGCTCCCGTCGCCGCTCTCATCAAGGTCTGCCGCATTGCTACAGGAGAGACCCAATGGTGATGGGTTGATTGAAGCATTGCTGGTTCCCATGCCCAGCATGCCCCCCATGCCAGTGTAGCTGGGCACGCGCGTCTGCAGCGGACTGCCGTTGAAGGAGATGCGCCCCGCCATCGCCTGTGTCGTATTGTACTGGCTAGTCAAACCGGCACCGGTGGGACCGGCGGTGCCAGCGGCCCCCCCGGCGCTCGTCATCGGTGCTACTGCCGGGTAGCGCATGAAGTTGGTCGTTGTCGGGCTATCGTTGCGTGGCGTGGGGGCACCGCTGTTGGTGGTGACTGGGCTGCTGGCCGAAGGCGAAACGTTGGAATTGGAGGGCGACCGGCTGTGAGGATTGAGACTCTGTGATCGGTTTGCGCTACCCTGGCCCACTTGGGCAAGGTGTGCAGGCATGTGATGGTAGCTCGACGGCATCAGCAAGGAATGGTGCGATGATAGCGGCTGTGGGAGCGGCACGGAGGCCGAGGCGTTATTAGAAGTACGCCCAGCTAATTCGACCTGAGCGTTGCTAGTGCGCTGCAAACCGGAGGACTGGCTGCCGTAGCGTTGCGTGACCGTGGCCGAGTAATTGCGCATCGTGACGGTCTGGCTGCCATGGCGTGGCGTGACCACCGTCAAAGGGTTTCGGGGTGACAAGATGGAACTTGAGCCCATCGGGGACACCCTGCGGCATGAGGGATTACGACGAGCAGGTTGTGTATGCGCGCGAGGCGTCTCGTGGTAGGAATAGTACGGGGTGCGGCCAGGATCCTGACAGCCTTGCCCCGGTTGGTGCCACTCCTACACAACCCCCGCCCACGCATTTATGCCCCCACTTGCCCACAGCCCTATACCTGCAAACACCATCGTTTGCTTCACCAATGCAGCGTTAGGAAGAGGTCGAGGTCGTACCTATCAGACAGGCGCGAGCCGAAAAGCGCCATGAAGCCGTCCATTGGCTTGGGACCGTCATCTTCACATTCCGCTGGCGGGTCCCTAGCATCCTCCTCACCAGCCTCCTCGCCTTCGCTGCCTTGCTCAACCTCGCCCGCATCGGCGCTGCCGGGACTCCTGCACGCATGCACATTAACATGGCGATCAACGTGCACAGGGTTCCTCGCCTTGGATGGTATTCAACATCAAATTTCAACCAATAATTCTCCAAAAAAGATTACCAAAAAACACAGGCTGCCTCATTCTTTACTCGTTGAGAGAAACCGCAGTGGGCACCAACGACGTCACGCTCATTTGGTTGCGTCACGGGCTGCTCACGAAAACCCATCCCAAGAGCAGGGCCCCGGGCTGGTATGCCACCTGTTCACAAGGCGGAGGTCGACACATAGACTCCCAGCAGTTACGCGTACCCGCCGCAGTCAAGAGCATTGGCAGTCGCCGTCACGACCGCCTCGTCCTCCTCATCATCCTCATCGTCTATAGCATCGGCAAAATCCTCGTCCGCCACCAATTTCTTTTCCGATGGCATGAGCATCATGTCAACAAAGCCCTCCTGTACATAGTACAATCCTTCAGGCAATTGGCCCTGGCTACAAGGTCAGAGCCAAGGATGGCAACGGAAGAGGAAAGGCGTGCATTAGCTTAACGCACCTCTTCAACCGGGCCACGCATTCAAAACATTTCCTTGCGCAGGCAACATCGAATGCTGGGCCTATCATCTTTCTCAGCAAACGCTGTGCATCCTCTAAATTATGATCGCAATCCAGGTCCATCTCATTGGCCGTGCTGCAATGAGGTGAGGATACCCTAAGTAACCACCAAGTGGCTTTAATAAACTTGCTAGAAACGCCACATCATCCCGAGGCCCCAGCACCACAACGTTCGTCCCCTCTGTCCCAGGCACGAACGTTCCTGGGCACATGGATGGTCGTAGAGCTATGCTTTCCCGCCCGGACGTATGCATTACCGTTCTCATCAGACTTACGCAATGATTACTTCACCGTCTCTGAAATGTCGAACCTCCGCATCCGGGACCAGTTTGCGCATGTCAACAGGCTCCGGTGGGGCCGCTAGGGGCACGGTCGAAGGCCCAGGCCGTTTCGCCCCGGACTCTGTCGGCCATGGCAGGAGGGGTAGATGGGACTCTGGGTGCGGTGCAACGCAAAAGCGAATTGGACGTGCCATGGACTGGATAGCATGGCCACGCACTGACCAAGCGCTTTTTAGGGGGGATGCCATCAACTCGCAGTCGCCATGCGCTAGAACGTTCCGACCTGCAAACCCTTTCCATCCTGGCCTCACCATTGCGTTTCCGCATAGCCTCAAACACACGCTGTACTGCGCGCTCATTAGAAGTTTGGAGCACCGGCAACACGCCTCCACGCGTGACCCATGGATGTGCGGGAATTTCCTCCAAACTTATCCGCTGGGCCGGGTCCTTCTGCAGCAATCTATTTAAAAGGTCCTGCACGCCAGTTCGGTGGAGTAGATCCACCAAAGGAAGGTATTACAAACGACAATAATTGTGCCAGGCAGGATTAAGTTCAGTTTAAAACGGGTGCAACTGCACACTCCATTCATAATAACTGAATCATGAATGATAATGTAAAGTTTCGGACTAAATATGTTCCAGATTGCCAGCTTAAAGACATGCTCTGGGACCTGCATTCACACTCTTTTCACCCTTCGTTCCGCAGGTCGGCCATAGAAGGTCAAGAGAGTAACCACGTTTTAAATTTCGGTGCTGATACCAGGGCGCGCGCGCGAATTCCATGAAATTGTCAAGAGGGACTGAGTCCCACTTAAGTGCTCCGTTTGGGCTGAAGTGCTATATACCTGCCCCGAGTGACGGCTACTGGCACCGCTGTCAGGTAGTTGTCAAACCTGGGTGGCAGCCTCACAGGCCGTGCTCACCTTCAGTTCCTCCGATGCTGGGATTTCGGCTGGGAACTGCAGCTCCCCCCTTTGGATTGCTTCATAAATTTGATACGTGGTATTGCCGATGAAAGGGGGTTTGCCGAACACAAACATGAAGAGGCAGATACCCAGGGCCCAAATGTCTCCGGGAAAGCCATTGAATTGTTTGCCTGTCAATCGTCAGGGTGAAGACCGGCCGCAGGGAGGAGGTTCATAAGGTCGGAACCGGGACAATTAAAAGAGATGAAAGAAGGAAACGTTTTGGCTTATAACCTCTGTTAGGCAAATACTTGGCTGCAACCCGTTATGCACGAATTCCCGCTTAACTGCACGACGAAGTGCTTTCATGTGACGGCCGGCTTTCCTAACGCTAAAGGCATTGCGCACCTTGACACATCTCCGGAGCCATGAAGCTGGGTGTCCCCGCCGTCGCGAAGATCATGTCGGACTTCTCGCAAAAACGCGCAGAACCAAAATCTGAGATCTTCACCTTTCCCGAGCTACTCATGAGTAAGTTGTCCGGTTTAAGATCGCCATGCACTATCCTGTGCGTCATAGGGGCATCCAACGTACGGTAATTCGCCCTCAATTAATAATGCCGTCGGTTCAACTCCAAGGAGCAGTTCAGCCCAGAGACACCATGAACGGAAGAAGCCCTGCTGTGGATGTCGTACGCACAGGCCCAGAACGTCACATGATCGTTTCGACGCAAAAGCCTTACCGGTTAAAGTGTAGGTATTCGAGCCCTTTTACGACATCCCGGAAGTATTTCACTGCCGTTGCCTCAGGGATGGGTACCTGTCGAAGAAATTCGCCACTCGTAAACGACAGATCAGCTGAATATTTGCAGGCAGTGCAACATGGATTGACCGCTAACAGCGGGCGACATGGCTGTACACACCAGAGCGCGCAACATAAAGTGTCATGTAACACCGCTTTGATGACTGATCCCAAGATGGAGTCCCAAGATGGAGACCAGTCCCATGAGGCAGCGGGTGTCTGCCCGCAGCGTGCACGAGATAGAAGGCTAAGTTAAGTCCTGACTACATGACACCTCCAGGATTACATACATGCGATGTGCATATGCGAGAAAATTTCGCGCCTGTAATCACCCCAGTCGAAGAAGCACAAGGGTTTGCACTCTACATACCGAACATAATTGCTTGACCAGTGCGTACCTTCTGTGTCGGGCTGCTCCCAGCAAGTACGCAACCCCCCTCGACATACTCCATTGTCATAAGCAGCTTATTGTTGCTGGGATCATGAATAACCTCATACAGTTTAACGACGTTAGGGTGATCCAGCTCTTTCATCACGGCGATTTCGTTGCTGTACTCGTCCTGCGTACAGCCCCGCCCGCACGCGTGAGCTTGATTCCCACAGATCTCATCCCACGCGCGCGAACCAATTCCTCACCGTCATCCCGTTTGGAGTGCGTGGGCTAGACAGAGGACTCGGGCCCCGTTGCCCTTCAGTCTGACTCCCCAATTGCGGCGGCATTCCCACATTCCGCATCATAATGGCCACTGCGCGTGGTTCTGCGAGGTAGGACTGACGCCGCATGCGCCTTTTGTGGATCACCTGTACGCAACGCCACCCAGTTGGCAGCGGTTAACCTTGGGAGTCGCGGTAGAAAGGCTGTCATGCGGCTGGACCAACCTTCATGGCGTAAAGCATATCATCCTGGGTGTTATATACAAGCTTAACAGTACCATGGGCACCCTTCCCTAAATCCTTTATAATAAGGTACTGGTTGATGAAGACGTTGCCCTGCAAACAAACACACGAGTAGTAAAGGCCAACTGCGTTCGTTCCTTTGTCAAACGCAACACCCGTGATGCGCACCTTTAGGTGATCTACAACCAATCGGGAGGTTTCAATAACTCCATCACCACCATTCTGGCGCGTGCGGGAAGCAACACGAACGTCATAGCTGCCAGTGCGAGCGACTGGTACCACGGATACGGAGGATAGCGATGGCGATGGCGCTCCCCGTGAAGAACCTGCAGATGCGGTACAATACGAATTAGACCAACATATATGCGAAGGCCATAACCCTGCTTAACCTGGGTACTCACCGTACCGTCCAGTGAACGGCGCCGGCCCTCCCAAGTCGTTGCTGGTTCGGGGCTGAGATTGCCTCACGGTAGACCGAGTGTTGCGCTCCGTGCCATCCGCCGAAGTCGCAGAAAAGCGACTGCACATAGAGATGCTGTTCCCATCACATGGTAACCCAGCCAGCCCACGCCAAAGCATGCCTCCCCAGACGTCTGCTTACATGTCAATAGGCTGCTCGGCCTGCTCGTAATCCTCCTCTTCCTTGCCGACGGTGGCCGACTGGCAGCAGCCCATATCATAGATATTAGCCTCACAAGACCTTGCTTTGTCGCATTTTTTATACACCCAACGATATCGAAAATATATGCTTTCCTAGATGCCACCGTGAGAAGAACATCGAGGGAGGGTCAGAGTTTCAAGTGCGACGAGTAGCGGAACATTGAAATTTCCAAACTGTTCAGTGTGTTCAACTTGAAAGAAAAGCAAGGATTAATTATTAAAGCAACTGATTAATGGAGGGCACTACAGAACAAAGAAAGACGTATGTACGAGCAAGCCGTACATTTGGCTGGGCAGTGCAGGGATGGGACAGGCATGAACTTCAGTTAAGCAAGTTGACTGTGATTTGTCCCAAGCATAGACAATTTAACGGGTCCGTCTGTTTTCACTTTGCCTTCTCAACACTTAGGTCGCGCGAAAGCCACTCGTCTTGGGAATGTCAAGAGGTGGATCTGGCTATGATAGGCATATTACTATATTTAGCCCTGAGGGCAGGCTGTTTCAAGTTGGTGAGCGAATAGCTCTGCGGATCCCGCGCTTCACGTCAGGTCACGGAGTCCCTGAAAGATAGATGCCCAACTCTTCTACTGCAGAATATGCCTTCAAAGCAGTGAAGACTGCTGGCGTCACCAGCATAGCGGTCCGGGGAAAAGATTCGGTCGTGTTCGTGACACAGAAGAAAGTCCAGGTGCGGGCTGCGGAAGTGGCAAAATTGTTACTGCTGTACATTGTAGCCCTGTGATTCTTATTATCCGGCGTAATGCGGATTATCGGTTGCACTGTAGGATAAGCTCATAGATCCAAGCAGCGTCACACGGTTATTTAAGATTACAAAATATGTCGGCATGCTGGTGACTGGACTTCCAGGTGAGCTTATGTGTAAAATCCTTCCTGTCGAATTGCGGGTTCGGCTTAGATGTGGCCCATGGGACACTTAATACTGGTATGGCCTTCCTAGGAGTTTTGGTATTTGCGATCTCTCTTGCACATATTACCTCTTGCTTAGATACCACAGACCGGTATTTGGGTCAATGGCTGGTCAGAGTGTTCTCAATAGCAGTTATCCACGCTACAGGTAGTCGGAGGTTAGGCGCGCCTGCTGACATACAATGTGTTCATTACGTATTGTGTGTAATACATATGCTGCAGCGGATACGCGAGCAATTGTTCAGCAGGCTAGGCAGCAGGCCGCTGATTTCCGGTTCAAGTTTGGGTATGAAATCCCCGTCGACTACCTGGCCAAAGTGCTGGCAGACAAAGCACAAGTCTACACGCAGGTGTGTAGCATTCTGAGTGACCAGTGGATAGTAAACACGTTACCTAAGGCTCGTAACATGAAAAGCAACGCAGATGTCGCACCTCCAGCCACGGCGGCGTGGATATTGAAATGCAACACCAGCCCGTTACGCCACCATATGTTATTACCTGAACGTCTTTCCCCATTGACGCAGCATGCTTACATGCGGCCACTTGGTGTAGTATCAATGCTGATCGGCATCGATGAGGAGCGTGGGCCACAACTGTTTAAAGTTGACCCTGCGGGGTACTACGTGGGGTACAAGGTAAGACAGATTGCCCTTGCCACACTCCTGCAACGCTGGTATCATCTCCCATAAGTATTGGGGGATTTTCGCACCTCAGTACAGCTTGTCAGGCTTGTCGGATTTGCAAGGAGCAAACCTGGAACCGGCCTGTATGGCACAGAAAATCCAGAATTGACATCCCATTTACGAAAGTCCCAAAGTTGAGCTCGAGGGAACAGCATTCTTGTACGGCCTATAATATCGTTATTTTGTGACAAACTACTGAGGTTTTCATGGAACATATTGGCGTTAAGGACATTGACATGATGATCGTATAAGGACGTGCTTATGACATAAGGTTCGTGCGGCAAGAGTTTTGGTTGTGCCACTGTTTGAAGGCGACGGCTGTGGGCGTCAAGGAGACGGAGGCTCATAATTTCCTAGAGAAAAAGCTTAAGGCCACTCCCGGGCTCAGCTACGATGAGGCGGTCATTACCGCCATTGGGGCATTGCAGGTAGGTATTGATTGGCACTGAAAGGTATTGTCCTAGTTATTGACTTGGTTTTTATCCCGGATTGCTCGTCCAACGGAGTTGCGTCTTATTAATCTTTGCATGCTATTGCGAACAGATTATGCATTTTTGTATAACGCCAGTGGTGGGTGAGGTATTATTCTTGCAGTGCCATGCGCATGGCTGCCTTGGTTTGAGGTTTGCGCTGGATTTTTGCATCGCAGAGCGTCTTGAGTGAAGAGTTCAAGGCGGCGGATCTGGAAGTAGGTGTCGTGTGTGACGGCCCCGAAGGTGGCGACCGGGCCTTCCGAGTCCTCTCAACAGAGGATGTCGACCACTTCCTCACAATCATTAGCGAGAGGGACTGAGGAGTCGCTGAACGCGATGCTAGCGTCAGTCAGGTGGCTGGATATGAGTATGTCGGAGCAATTTCAGCAGGGATGGGAGCAAAAGAACGCATTCAGTTGTGCGTGCATGGGGGCCCTCTGTACGTGCTATGTTTTGAGTGGAATAACAACAGAGTCGCACACACCACCACCCGAGCTTGCAGTCTTTCCTGCAACCTTGCAAAATGCTGAACACCGCGCACGATGCCTAAGCTCGGTTATGCCTTGATGATACGGATGCAGAAAGGGTGTTATACCATCCGGACATACATACTGCTGGATTGTCGGCGGGCCAACAGCAGCAAGGCGCAGAGCATGTCGTCCAGCAAAACAATTGTGTTATAGCAGGCTAGTTAATTTTCCTGTAAGTCTTGTTTACGAGGGGTGAAAATACGTAAACATGAAGTAGATTACAGCTGGCGCTTAAACACGAACATTCACATAAGTCTTCTGTCTTGACTTGGGGGCCTTGGCGACCTATTCGCGCGCTGAGGTTTCTCGTTACCTCCCTCGCCACAAGAGTCAGGGCCGTTAACTCGATTTATGCTAGCGACTTGTAGGTCCCGGTGGCTCGGTCACCTATTCCGCAGGTTGTAGGATGTGTAGCAGATGCTGCCAAAAAGGCCTGTCGGGACACTGCCAGACTACCATCCCACGAACGCCTATCAAGAACTTTCAGGTTGGCAGCAACCTCGAGCTTTACAAGACCAGTTAAAAAGGAAGACAATCACGTGCATAATCATCCCGTGTATGCAGAGGGTCCTGCTCACATTCCTTTTATTTTTGGAAGTACTAATTACGGTACATATTGTGATGATCGTCCTTCCAAGCTTCGAACCCTTGTGATCGCGCGCGGGAATGTGCAGGTCAGCTTGAAGATATGAATAAAAATGGGACAGCCGTATGTCCAGGTCACCAGGAAAGAGGGCAGTGGGCACTTGGACATCGGCAAGGAACAGTTTTCTTCCTAGAAGCTAGGAAAGCGGCGGAACCTCCCTGATTTCGTACAGGCACCAAGCAGTGTGCATCAGGTTTTGGCCATGATGTATAGGATGCTATGCATCATGACCAAAACAACAATGCGCGCCACGGAAAAGCAGCCATGAAGACCTTGCTCCGCCGGCACTCCAGGATACGAGGCATATGTGAAGCAAGTCGGAGCTTGCCTGCTAGCACAGAGGAGCCAGCGGCCGAGGGTGATGTTGGTGTCAGGGGTCACCTGGTTGGTGTCAGGTCCTCCTCGCCGTGCGCTTCGAAGGGCTCAGCGTTCTTTTGGGCCGCACTACGACTGCACCAGATCCTCCATTTGCTGACGATTGTATTTTCAGGGCGGAGTCAGTCGCAGCGGGAATAAGCCTACCGTTAGTCGTAGACTACCGAAGCCAGCGTACCGTGCCATGTGATGTAATGCCTACCTGTGGCAGCGCGACTGGCTTAGCTCAGTCCCCGCTGCAGTCGGTCTTGGACAGTTTGCGCCCCGGGGTTATATATATAGATTCAGATCCTCCTGAATTTATCCTAAATAGTACTCAATTCGGCACAAATCGTGCACGCGTGTACAGTATTCCGAATGAGGCCAGTACAATAAAAAGCGTGCGTTTATCTTGCGGACTGCCGCAAACTGTGTTGTGGATCCTTCACGGCCCGAGTCTTTTGACGCCATGGTAACGTCACCTCCGATCGCTGTGTTGTACAATGGAACGATAGCAGCGCTTAGCCGAGGGATAGGGGTTCAACGTTCTCCAAGAGGTTTCACCAGCACCGACCACTGTTGTATCTGGATCTGATTCAGGTTTGGAGTGTCTTGACATAGACAACACCAAGCACCACCAGTCCTCTTGTTGGACGACATCCATCCTCTTTTCAGTACCCTGTGCACGGCCAGCCGCCTTTCCACACCATACGCGAACGAAACTCGTGTTGAAATAAGGGCCTCCGTGCATAATGCATCGGAGGATACAACGGTTTGGACAGTATCCAGATGTCGATGCTAGCTAAATGCCATCCAGGTAACCCCTCTCCAGATGCTTAGTTGCGGCAACTCTGTGATACCCACCTGATGCATCCACCTTAGAGCCACAAAACCTGCATAGAGCAGGGGGTAGGTGCCATGAAGTGCCCATAAACATCTGCACCAATCATTTTAGCTGCAGTCACACACGCAAGGCTATGTTTTTGTTATCCTGGCTCGGTATATGACATATGATGACAAAAGGGACTTAAAGCCTCAATACCACCAATGCCCAAACGTTCCTACCAGCATTCTCTTTGGGCCCAGGATGACCATCGCGGCATCCTGGGCGGGACTTCTATTTCCAGGTGGGACTTCTTTGTGGTAAGACCAGAAGATGATAAGAACCACGAATTCCTTATATAATAATTTTTAATGGTGTCGTGGTACGTATTACATTTTAATATTGTGGCCCTAGGTAAGGACTCAGTGACGTGTGTAACGATTTTATACGGCTATCACGACCGCATGGCGCCAATCGCAGAAAGGCTGTGCTAATGGAAAACATGTTATGTTTTGATCGTCAACTTTTTTCCATGTGACTTTCAGCTATGTTATTTTTGACGTTTATTTCCTGGTCTCCCGCTTAGTAACTGCAACCGTGTCAGAAGCGCTGTGCCAAGCGGGACGATGGAAAATGGAAACCAGCAAGAACCGTTTTTGAATCAAGATATGTTGCTGGACGATAACCATGTGTTGCGCGGACCCGGCCTGCGAGCCCGGCAAATCAATGGGGTCATCAGGGGAATTTTGAAGTCATTCGCCTTGTGTGGAGCTGGGATTGTACTGATTTATTTTTTTCCTTTAAAAACCGAATATACATCGCTGTGGGGACTGGGGCTGGGAGCGCACGTCTCGGATGAGATCTCGCAACCCGGCGTAGGGACGCCGCGCCCTGTCCTTAAGCTTAAGTACAGCAGTTATCATCCTTTCAACATCATATATCGCATGTCGTTGCAGACAATATTTGGCATCCAAGGTGCGTACCTCTGCGTTGCCCTGTGAATGAAGACACATGAACCTCAATTCAAGGTAAATTCGCAGGCGAGACTGTTGCAAATATTCCCATGATATATTCTAACTACGAGCTTGAAGTCGTCCTAAGAACCCTGAACAACAGTGGCCCATCGAGGAACTGGACTGACCTGGTTGCCTTTGCCGACCAAGAACCAACCGCCGCATACATGTATGGGGCAGCACTACTGACGCTACCTCGCACAACTTTGTTCTACGTATGGTTACATGACCACCACGATGCATATAATCTCTTTACCAGTATGAACCTGGACTTGCTGGTAAGAGGGAAAGGAATCCGAGATCCGACACTTCGGGGACGCAGGAACATGGGAGTACTGCTTCATCCTGGGAGATTGAGAGCTGCATACACTGCCGCGCAGGAAGCGGGGAAAAAGCTGGCCTGGCACGGGCTGCAAGTTGTGCTGCACGCCATCGGCGTTACCACCACCCGGGACACAATCAAACACCCTACCTCAGATGCTGGCAAGATGGTCTCCAGTCCCGCCTTTTTGCCGGAGGTTGGCGAAGTCGCTGTGTCAGCGCCAGCGCCAGTTGCCCAAAGCATGCAAGGCATAGGATGGGTGCTGTGGCCGCTGATGTCGGTGTGCCCTGGGATTATGACATGCTACCTGGCGCTGGCGTTTGCAGAGACAGTGCCTGGACCTGCGTGCTGGATCTTCTTCATTGGTGAGCTGGCGGTGCGCGCAGCGCTTGTACCCATCACCTTTTACACCCTTTGAGTTACCCTTATAATGACGCGTAATTTCTCTTTGACTGGAATTGCGTCGCTGCGTTTCTGTCGGCAAGCTCGTTGCATTTTTCATCGTCCCCATCGGTTGACCGGTGGCCTCCACCAATCACCAAAGACGAATACCATCTCCGATGTGTTACTGATTTTTACAGGGTTTCTCAGGGTGCTTTGTGAAATGCGTCTCTTGATCCATGTCGGCATTTTAACCTGGCGTCGCCACCCCCAAGAAGCCGTACATGCTTTGGCAAGTAACTACGGAATTCAATATATATTGGGTTGCCATGGTTTGCTGCTGCTGCGTCTGGCTGGCGCCTTACTACCGCCTCGACTCTTTCTGTACCTGTCGTTCTACTTATACAGCACATGTGTTCCGCTTGTTTTTGCGGGTGTCACAATCATGGCCTTGGACCCCATGAATGCGAACATGGTGAGTTCGGTTGTCTGGTTGTGTTGCTCCTGCTTGCCGTTGACTAAATAGGCGCCTTCATGTAGTTCAATATTTCTGTCCTCTAGGCATTACGAATAGATACATAGAAGTAGGTACGGCAGATAATTCCCGATCTCAGAAGGAAGAAGTCTCACTCCATCGTGCGGTAGTTCCGAGGGTCACACGCCTTCACTTTCCACGCCCTTCGTGCTTGCTTAGGAAGTAGGAGAATAGTGTGCAATCTGTCGCAATCTGTCCTACAGATTGTACGCACTCCCGGCAGCTTCCCATGCGCTTTGAACGTTCAATTATGTTGGTCGTGTTAGGCGTGTGAGGCATCACGGTTTGGGACTTCCTTTCGATAGCTTTGAGCCGATTTGGCGCGCTCGCAGGGAGCCATGGACGGTTTCGTGGGTCACCAACGCGGCGCTGAAGAACGTCACCAAACTCCGAACGCTGACAATGCAGGCGCTAGCGACGCCACTGGCTTGAGCCGCCACCATTGGCCGCCACCGATCGATGTGCCCGTGGAGCTCCAAGAGACGACGGAGTCGGTGCCAAAACACCTTCTCTGTCCGATTACGCACCATATCCTCACGGAGCCAGCCGTAACTTCCACTGGGGCGACGTACGAGAGGGCCGCAATCATCGAATGGTTGACAAAAGCAGGGTAAGGCGGCGCGAAATTCAGTGACTGCGGCTCTGCGCACATGTGTGTCGCGGTATGCGCTGCCACCCGTCAAATGTGGAGTGGGTTGTTATCGGAAAAGCTGGTGCAAAAGGCTGCGGACGAACTGAGGAGCCGCCTGCAGCCACACAAGCTGTGGTTGCCTCCGTGTGCGCTCACCATATCTCACCATGTACAAGTCTGCATGTGACCCATATGCTGGCAGTTGCGTTGCCCATATCACTAAGGCCTCTCATTTCCTTGGGCCTGTCCTGCTCCCATATGCAGGAAGGATCCGATAACCGGGCGCACCGTGTCCCCGAGCGAAGTCCACCCCAATCTCGCTATGTACAATGTAGTCGAAGAGTATGTGCTTACGTATAAAAAAGCCGCCGAGGATATGCCAGTCACGATTGCTGGGTGTTAGGTCTGGAACGAAAGGTGGATAAGTTGGCGATGTTGTGCGCTGATGTTAGCATCTGTTTTTATGTCAAGGTTGTGACCACAGTGGCGGGATGTACGGCTTAAGCGATAAAAAGGTCCGACCTGCTTTGGTACATGAATTGCTGTGGACGGAAAAGTTGATGCGCTGACTGAGCATTGCGGCACTTGGAAACCCAATGACGGCACGCAGGAAAGCGTAGCAATTACCCCGTTGCGATACATGGCATTCTGTGGTAGATTCGGTGCCATTAATTTTCGGTCTTCGACCAGTTTATATTTTGGCATAAACATACTTTGCTGTATTACAAGAGCCGCTGTTACACCGCCTTTCTGCACTAGGGCAAACCTGCTCGTACGAGGCATGATGTCCCGTACGCGCTGGTAATGAATTTTTGGCCTTGCCAATATTGTGTGAACCCGTGAATATCGTATGATGCCAACCAAAACTCAGAATTTGGCTCGGAGATTGCCACATGTGCCTTGTTGATATTGTAACGAGGCACATGTTTGCCTGACATGTCGTTATCTTATGTCTACCTGGTGCTTCGAAGTTAGATTGCTAGGTAGCAAGCTTGGTATGTCTATCTGTTAATTTCTTATCTGTTATTGTTATATTTTGTCAGGAATGTCTGCGTGATCAGCCCGGTATCCATTACAACCTGCGCCTAGTACAAACTGTACCATTATTGCAAAGAAAGTTTATGTTGCTGCAATCGTAGGTATATGGCGGATGCCAACTGTGCTCGCGAGAAGTACATGTTTCCTGTGGCGACGTCTGGATTGTTGGGTTGAAGGTTTAGGGTTTGTCGCATTTCATGCACCGCAGCCGAGGGGCTTCTTGTAATGGAAAATTACCACCAGGTTAAGTCCTACCCTAGCTAGGCCGCGCTGCAAAGTGGCAAATTATAATAGCAGTTCGGCGAAATGCGTACATGCACAGAGGGTAACAGCCAACGACTTGACCTGTGTGACACGTCACGAAAACCTGTATATCAAGGAGGCCAAGAAGGTATGTCAAAAACCATGTCACATCGACAGCATGTCATGCGCTGACAAAAATGATTCTCTTGCATCTGCTGCATCTAAATGCTTCCTTGAAAGTCGTGGTTTCCGACTTTCTAGTGTTCCGTGACATTTGTTGTGTACGACAAATTTAGAAATTGCTAAGCAACCGCCAAGTGATGCGGAATACAATTGCACGACGCATCGCAGAAGATTGTGCAGACACAAATATCCCTATATCTTTGATCATTATGTGA